>JAJEOU010000371.1:4728356-5197880 GCA_021534815.1 Acrocephalus arundinaceus
CACCAGAATTACCATCTGGCCAGGTGTGTTTGCTCAGTACCGGATCTACATCCTGCTGGGACACAATGGGGGCCACGCAACATTGCCCCTGGAATTCTGTGCCTGAGGTGTAGCAGGATCAGCTTGTTCTGTCTTCCCCCCCCCCGCATTGTGCATTGGGCCTAGACTCACGAGATTTCTCCCCCACTTTGGCTGGCTGCCTTTCGCCTCTGAAAGAACTATATATCTCAGCCTCGGAGGAGACCCCTCTGAGGACCTCCCCACAGAAGACGGTATCTATCAGCTACGCCACGAGAGTTTTGCGGCAACGATCTATTGGCTGAACGCCACGAGGATTGCGAAGGCAACTTATTGGACAGCTGCGAGGACTCTGTCTCTCACTGTGGTACATATCCTATCTTTCCTATCTCTCTTTCTCTCTTTCTTTTCTCTATATAGTTTTCTTTCCTCTCTGTTTCTTTTTCTCGTTATTGCATATCAGTTTTGGTGGGTACATTGAATAAAGTACATTGATTTCTTGGTTAAACAGTACTCTTTTTGCCTCCTTTGTACTCTGGGACCACTACGAACTCAGCTCACTTTGAGCGGGTCGTAACACCTTGCTGTCCAAGTGCCTCCCAGCTAGGAGAGCACTCATGAAGCACATTCAGCCAGACCTCTGCTGTTCCACAAAGCAGCAGCCCAGAAAATCTGTGAGTGGCTGTACGAGATACAGGGGTTTGTGTGCTGGGCTGAGTGCCTCCAAACTCACTCTAACGCTCTGTTCCTTGGCTTATCTCCAAGGTTATCTCCTGCTACCCCACACTCCCAACAGCACAACTTCTCCACATGGCTTTGATATCTCCCCTCCTTCCATATCACAGCCTGCTAATTTGAAGTGCTAGAGAACAAGCAACCAGCTTGCCAGAGCATCTCTGGGCTTTTCATCCTTCTCTCAAGAGAGTCCACTTCTTGGTTTTGGCCCACAGAAAAAGAGAAAAACCTTTTTTCCCCAAATCTAATTCATTAAATACACAACACACAGGCTACAATTAGGATGACTGCAAGTAGCATTGTTACATTTCTATAAATATTATTGAAGGAGTATCAATCTCTGCCTTTTTTTTTTTTTTAATATAGTGCTTCACTAACAGACAGGACTGTCTACTGTCAGATATGCACTGCAGAACTAAGTCCTGGGTTTGCTTTCAGGACCTACAGAGACTTTAGGAAACTCGGTTTGTGATGGGCTTGTTTGTCTATCTGAAGCAACTGCTCATTCTTATGTTTCTAGAAGATGGTTTTTCCAGACCTGGCCCCAGACTTCCCCCTCCAAATGATTAAACACTGTTTGTTTACACTGAAGGCAGTATAGCTGATATGCATTCTGTCTCTTTGCCTGTAACCTTGTAACAAACTGACCACTTTATTCAGCCTCTTGATTTTAACAGGGAACATTATTTAGTACCACATGCAAATTTGTATCTTAACTGTGAGAAAAATAGAGATTGATTCATTGTTCAGCTAATGGGATGAATTACCTTCATCACTGTGTGATTCATCTTGATTCATCCCATACCAGGAATCATGAAGGAATAATTTAAAGCCAACTGAATATATTGTAAGCTCTAAGTGGGAAAGCCTGTGCTTAGTACACAGCTGATGGACAAAAGCAAAGTGTGGGACTATCCCGTTGCAGAGGAGCAATACTGCAAAGATGGAAGCATGGTTACAGAAATAGATGATTTTCCCCCACCCATGGTTCCCTGTGGAAAGCTGACTCTCAGAAGACAAAGTAGAAAAAGAAACAAGGTAGAGAAAAGGCATAAAAATTTTATTGTAGGTAAAGCAAGATCTGTGCAGGGAAAGAGTGACAAAAATTGAACTGCTACATATACTGATGAGACAAATAGGACATAGTAGAGCATCCTAAATCAGTGCAAAGCCTGGTGCTTGCCTGCTTGCACATGGGACAAACAGAGGACAGGTGACAAAAAGGGAAAGCACACAAGCTGGAAGAAAATATGGGGGAAAAGGAGTTAGGAAAGCAGCAACACAAAGCAGATACTCCAAGACTCAGTAACACTGAAAGATAGAGATAATGAGAAACACAGACAGGAAAATAACTCAAAGACCAGAAGGATTCAGGTTCCCTCATGGGGTGGGGTAGTAGGGGTGACCTTGTAGACAAATTGTGGAGTATTTATCTGCCACAAAACACTGTTTCTTTCAGGATCCTGCTATGGCCTAGACAAAGGGCTGCATGAGACAAAAAGACAGTGGATATTGTTCCCATGGCACAGCTTTAGCATGTCCAGAAACAGGGGTTTCTAACCCTGACCTAGCACAGACTAGAACGCCCTGCTGTGGTGTCAGGGGAACACAGGCAAGGCAGCCCTGCAGACCAGGACCAGGTTATGGATTCACTAAGTGAACACTCTGAAACACTGTAATTGCCATCTGGGCTGCATTATTGCAATATGGGAATTTTAATGGAGAGTTGAGAGCAGTGCTGACCTTTAAATACCCAAAGTATTTTAAAGCTATACTAGAAGATTTTACACCAATTATTTATTAGCATTATAAGTAAATGAGTTATTATCATTCATGAATTCTGTAACAGTCAATTTGTTTCTCTGCCCAGAGCCTTGAAGTGCTTATTTCACAATTTCTTAGAGATGGAACCATAGGAACTAAGTGGTTGCCAACATAAACCCTCACAATTAATGACGATAAGCTTTCACCCTATTGAGTGATAGTGAAATGTATACAGAGCTGATGAAATGCACCTCAAGGGCCATGGGGCCCTGAAGGCAGAGGCACATCGAGTGGCTGTGCAGCGCTCACATGCTGCCTCAGTGAGTGCATTGGCTCAGCTGCGCATTTTTGAAACTCTCACACAGAGAAGTGTGCTGTGAAATGGAAGACCAAGAAGGCAGATTTTCTGCCCTGGAAAGCAGAGATCCCTCTGAGCTGTAATAGAGAGCAAAGACAGTGCCCTTAACCCACTCCCTGAGCATCACAGAGGAATGGAAAATGGCAACGGAGAGGAGCCACAATTCTTCAGGGACACCAGGAAAGCTGCAGCATTGGAGGGCCATGCTCATGCAATTTGGAGCAGCCCCCAGAGCTCCCTCCCTGCAGTGGAGCACCCATCTCAGATGAGGTGTTCAACTGTAGATGCCTCCTGCACTTAAATATCTTCTGCAGAGATCATTCCTATCCCTTTCACACTTAGATGAATATTTTGCCTCTGTTCCCCTCTGAAAAGGTGGGTTTGTTTTTTTCCCTAAGCATCTATTGCTGGAGAATAGACAGCTCCACTGCAGATGGTCATCCTTACATGGGTGTGTGATTTCCAAGCAATAGCATGGCTTTCCCAAGAAAGGTTCACAAATACTCCATCTCTGGAGGTGTTAATTTTGTATGCTTAAATATCAGGCCAAGGACAAATGCTTTTGCTCTTGCTTGCCTTTGACCAGGAAGGCACAAGACCTTGCAGGGGAAAATGTTTGGTAACACCTGAAAGCAAACTGCTTTCTTGCCAGGGAGGGCATATTCATCAAGAGTTTTTGACATTTACGGTAACAGGCTCAGAGGACATCTTGAATGACATCTTCATTTACTGCTTCAAGAGAAATATCCAGATGACTTTTCCCACAGCATGTTATTGTAGAAATTAGAATATGGAAATTAGAGGCATCCTTGCAAATGGTTTGGGGCTTCATGAGGTGGCTTTATCAGAAAGAGATACAAGACTTTCCTGTTTCTGAGATTCTTCCCAGAGTGATGCTGTGGAAGATCATGTATGCTCCAGCTTCAGAGAAGGAAACAGTTATTTGCCCACAAGGTAGTGGAGAACACAAGATCAGTCACCTGGGGCCTGACCAAAAGGGAACAGAGCCCTTTTGCTGCCAGGGAGATGTTTAAGGAGAGGATGCAGGGAAATGTAAGCAGCACGTGAGGGGCTGCAGGTACATCTCCAATCTGGCAGCATATAGGGAGTGAGGGGCTGCCAGAGCCAATGGGATCAACCCTGCAAGGGAACAGAACTGAGAGTTAGTAATTTAAATCTTTGTGAATGAAAACATCTGAAAAGGGGCACAGCAATAGCTTCCTTTTTTCCTTGGGGAGCACTGCTACAGAAAAATGAAGTGCTTCAAGAGGGGTAGTATAGGCAGGGTACAGTTCTGCACACATGTCCATTTCTATCTGAGCTCTCTGTATACAAATGCTTGCATTAAGTGATGCCATACTGATTTTTGCCTTTTTTTCTTTTATATATTCTCTGTATTCTTTACACATATATTTGCAGCTCTGTAGCCTATTATTGCATTCATAGCTAGTTTTCCCAGTACTTTTCCCTGCCCTGATAGGCAGAAAGACAAAATATATTCCAAAGCCCCTATCCTATCTTGGTTCTCCCTGGGAACCAAGGCTGAAAAACAGCTCTTCGAGACACATTTTCATCAACAGGTTCAGTTTCCATCTGAGGGGGGAGGATTTAGAAGGGGCTTGAACTGGGGGGGAAATGCATCACCACCTGTGCTCCTAATTGGTGATTTTTGTCAATTATGCTAATTTAATAAACTTATAAAACTGCATGCACTCCCGTGGGGGGTGGGCTTTTGTGGACATTTTCTCTATTTGCCCCTGGAGGCCTTCAATAAAGACCAGGCTTTATATTACCACCTATACTAATATTATCTCAAAAGTATGTGTTGTTTCATTTCTAGGTTTCTTAAGGCATCATAAGAAGCCCCATTTTGCTTCTGCAGTGCAATAATCCTACCAATAAAGAAGCATATTTGAACATTTGATGTCATTAAGTAAACTATACTGAACCCTTAAACAGGTTTTCGGTTATCTCAGTCATCAGAAACACTCAGAATCCTCTGTGTTTAAATGTATCTGTCTTAAGCTTGGTACAGATACACAGTTCCTGGCAGATAACAGTGTCACACCAGATAATAAGCTCCTGCTGCTACATAAACCACTTGGAGGAAGACGCACATTTGAATTTCTATTCCCTTGGCTTTAATGAGATGCCATCAGCTCAAGTTTGGCCCCATATTTAAATGTCATTAAGAGAAGTTCTATGCAGTCATAACAAAACAAAAAAAAATTAGCATGATTTCTACTGGAAATGGGCTTTTCTTACAAACCCACATTTCTTTGCAGTCTTCATGCAGCACTGTGTTGACAGATAAGAAATCACACCAAGTGAGGATGGGACTGAGAGATCTCACAGGATGACCCAGGACTTGGTCACCCCAGAGGGGCCAGGTGTCCCTCCCAGGCAGGGATGCAGCTTGTGACATGTGGCAGCCATGTCCCCATCCAAAGCACTGCTGCCCGTGCATGGCACAATGCTGTGCAGTTTTATTTGACATTGACACACTGATGTGGCCACTGAGCCACACAGGCAGAAGAGGTTTGGAGACCATAGGTTCCATTTCAAGAGGTTTGAGATCCTTCATGCCCCAGCACACCATTCATTGCTCCCCAACAGCAGCTTCTCCCCACAGAGGCAAAAGGCTCAGACCAGCCAGATTTGGTGTTTTTTCTCTCTTTCTCTGCTTCATATGATGCTGAATTCCAGTGTGTCCAGTGCCACATCCCAGTCTTGATGAAAATCTTGCTGACTTCTGAGGGTTTTAAGATCTCAAAAACTCATTTTCTCATTCATATTCCAGCAGGAATAACTTTGAAAATAGTCATTTGGCCATATATATATTTATATCCCATAATATTATATTATAAACAACTGCCTTGGGGTACAAGAAACCACATTAAAATCCATGCAAACTGAGTTAAAAAATGTCAGCCAGAGGTCGCAAGTACAAACTGTGCTTCTCAGACCCCAGGCTAGAAGTCTGAATAAACAGATTTTCTTTGCACTGTGCCCTGAAGGTTAAACTTAACCTCCGTTAGACAAACAAGGGACACTGATATTCTTTTCTAAATAAGAAAGGTCAATGGCATATATAATCAAGCCTTAGACCATTTGACATATTTTAGGTTTGGGGTTTTAGCAAGAGGAAGAGAAATTATAATATTTCTAGGAGAGGAGAAGTAAACAGACTGCACAATAAATCAAAAGATTAAGAGTTCAGAGGCATCCACTGAGAGGCAGCAGCTCCCTGTTTCCATACCTACTTTATTTGCAGCTTGGGCTCCACCCCAGCTGGAGGGATGGTCTCCAAGCCACCTCCAAGGAATGGCTCCTCTCTGACACCCTGTTCCTGGCAGGTTTTCAGGTCCACTCACAACAAAACTCAGGTTTTACTCTTTCTTACCAGTGAGTTAGGACTTGAGATCTGGATGTAATTCCTCCAGAGATAAATTTTGTCAGAAGCACTCTTATCCATAAGAAGGAAAGGCTTACAGTCTAATACTCACAAAGAGACTTAAACAAAAAGTCCAGAAAGACCTATAAGAAAAACTGTGAAACAATTTCCCATGATCATAAAAACAGAAGAGAAAGTTAGAAAGTCCTAGTCACTGTGTTGCTTTTTCCCTGGAAAGAGGAAAACTAAATATACCAAAAGACTATTTGTTTCCTCACAGGTTGGTCAGCAGGGTTTTTACTTTTTCTTGTGCTCTTTTTGGGCTTTACACTATGAAATCAAGGCATGTGTTCCTCTTCACTTTTTTGCAGTCTCCATTGATTCATATTCCTCTAGGCTGTGCTGCTTTTTCCTGCCTGTGCTTCTATTCTGCTCTAACCTACCCTGCATACCTTAATCTGTGGAATTTTTTTATTATCTTCTAACTCATGTAGATATCCATCTTTCTAGCTCAGCAAAAACTAATGTGAATATGAATGGTCCATGTTTCAGCTATATAGTGCTGTGTGTGGCAGGAGTTGCCTCCCACATCTGATTGCTTTAATTTACCCATTTGATTTCTCTTCACATGACTAAGTGAATCCTTTCTCTACCCAGTCCATGCTTGCTGATCATGGAGATTATTTTTAATGTGGTTCCCATCCCACAGGAGCAAGGATTGCCAGAGTTATGTTCCTTCCTGCTTTGCTGAGTTACACATCACTAACTATTCTAGAATGTCTCTCAAGGACCCCTGTTACTCAACAAAGAACAATCAACAGAATTGCTTAATGTTTTGCCATGTTGTTTCAAGAATAGTGGGTTCAGGTGAGGTGACAATGCCTTGTAAACTGTCTGCAATGAGATACGTTTTATTAGGAAAGTACAGAACTATGATTGTTGATCATCTAATTAAATTTCAGGCTAAGTTCAATGCAATTTGATTTACTGAAGTGTTCTGAGTGACTCTCAAACATTTTGAAATAAGGGGCTGGTATGACAACTGTGCACAATGATACAGAAAATAAAGGCCTTTTCCATGCCAATTGGAAATAAACCCACATTTATTTAAAAAAAGATATGAATTATTAATGGCACTTTTGTAACACAAAGATGCTGATGCAGACACTATCATAACAGAGAATATAAAAGCAGAAACTAAACACGTGTCTTACCTGCCAATAATCCTGCAAGATATCTAAAGAAATAGTACCTTGTTTACTATAGTGGGCTGTTCCTCCCAACACAAAGTGGACATGAGTTTTTCTATATTTCATCTCAAAGTCAACTAGAATACCTTTGTGCTGGTTTGAAAGCAAAACTAGTGAAAGACTCCAAGTCAGAAATACAATTTAATAAGAGGAAAAGAAAAGAAATAAAAAAAAAAGTAAAATAAAAGTAATAGTACAAAAAACCACTGACAGAGTCAGAATACAACCTGACACCCTGTTAGGGTGGTGGTGGCAGTCCAGATGAGATGGTCTTGTCGAAGCAGTGATCCTGTAGAAAGGTCTGGTAGCTCTTGTCTCCTCTGGGAGTCCAGTGGATAAAAGCTGCTTGTGCGGTCCCAAACCCTGGATTTATCCAGGTGGGAATGCTTGGCTCCTCCCCCTGGGTGGAGCATCTCACAATGGGGATCATCTCATTCTATGAGTCATGCAGTGGGTCCTTGATGGCCCATTAAACAGAGATAACTCCCGGAGGAAGTTATCTATGAGTCATGTGGCAAGGCATTGTTAGGCTCGTTAACAGAAGATAAGGAAAACACTGCCCTACCTTGGCTCCAACGGCTCATGGGGATAGAATACATACTTTGGGAACAATTTTACACTGTAACCTAGGACAACCTTATATACTCATACTAAATATTTTCACTCTAAAGCTGAATCTTTATTATTGTTATTATACAGAGAAAATATCTGTTGATTACATCCAGACAGATATGCCCATTTCCATCATAAGCTCTACAAGTTTTACTGCGTCTCACTGAGAAGTCAGCATTTTGCAAAATTTAAAGAAAAAACAAAAAAGAGAGAAATGAAGTTGAAAACAATTAAATGACACAACTTTCATAGCCATTTTCCATAGGAACAAAGTCTTCTATAGTCAGGGCAATTATTCCTTTTAAGCTATAGCTTCCCATGTTCTGCTGTGAGTTGCATTTAAATAGAGAATGAACTCATCATCTCACCATTTAACCATCTGTAAATAGTCTAAATACAGGACATTAGATCTGGATAAGAAACCTCTGCAAAAATGTTAATCGGTATTTAGTGCAAATTAGAGCAAACTCCATTTTGTATACAACATCAGAACTCTTTGTTCCTCACAAATTATCTGGAACAGTAGATATTTCTGCCAAATGGTGGCATTTTGGTTGCCTTTAGTGAAAGTTGAGGGGGCATGGCTGAGGTAAAGTGTACTTAAATACTGGTTAAAGTCAGTAGCTAGGCCTTGGCAGATTCAAACCAGAATCCATGGGAAAGGGTGTGAACCTCACAGCCCTGCTTCAGAGACCCACTGCTAGGGTTTTATCATTTCAATTATAAGCTGCCCTGCAGCCATGAATAAAAGAAATAAAATTATATCCAAGAGATGTAGCACTTGCTGCATCTATAACATTAATGATGATTTCATCCCATCTTATCCCATCTGTAGCAGGACATTGTAGCAATGCATCTGTATAACAGGCCATTCTGATGCATCAGCCAAATTGTTTGTAGATAACAAGCCACCTGCAGTCTTGTTTTCAGGGTTCTCAGGAATTCATCAAGGTTACTGAGACAACAGGACTGAAAAATAGAACAAAGAGCCTGGGAAACTGCCTACAAAAAATGCAAAACCTAGATAGAGGACACACAGTGTGATGATGGATGCTTGACCAATTAAGTGCCCTGAAGGATGTGTGCCTGCCTGGTGAACAAGTGGCTTGGCCAATCAAGAGACACCTGTATGCGTGGACAGTAGGGCTAGAAACTTTAACTGGAGTTTTATGCAAACAATAAATCGGCTTCTGCTGAAATCATATTGATTCTATTATTCAGATGCTCATTCACCCTGCAGGGCACAATTTCACTAATACCCTTTGTCGTGGTTTGACTCGCTCTAGGAAGTGAGAGAGTGTTAGTTCAGAGGTTGGCACCTTGTGGACTAATGAAAAGTCATTTCATCTCTGTGAACACACACTTCAGGCTGTGAAGGGGGTAGAGTCTCTTCTTTAGTCTTCTAGCCTTCAGAGAGAGCAAGCAGGTCCTCCTCCTCCTCCTGGCTCTGGAGGGGGAGGGGAGGCCTCCCCTGGCCAAGGCCAAGGCCTGCCATGCGGCCTGTGCCTGGCGGGGGGGGTAAGCCTGGACAGCAGTTATGCCGGCTTGCTGGCACAGCTGTCTGAGCCTCGCTGTTGCTAGATCTGGGCCAGCATAGCTGCTTGTGAGCTCTGGCCTTGGCTGGGCCCCCCTCCTCTAGATTGGGGGGGGGGAGGAGAACTGTTTAGCCTGCCAGGCCGACAGAATGGAGGGGTGGAAGATCTACACTTGGGATGTCTTTGGGTCTTCGGTGCTGAGCCCCGCTACCCCCCTCCCTGGAGTGTTGGACCAGCGCTGCTTTATCAGACAATTCATCACTTGCGGCTTCTGTAAGTGATGGGAGAGGCAGCCTAAGACTTGTAATGCCAGCAGAAGATAAGAAGAAGAGATGATGGAGTGGCTTTTGGCCAGAATTTCCTTATAGTGGCCATAGAGACTGCATTAATGCTCCTGTAACTCATTGAAACTGAGTCTAGGGGGATGCAAGGTTGGGCACTGTACAGTGAAAATGCCAGTGGCAGAGTGAGTGAACAGAAGATTGAGAGGGTGTAGTGGTGCCTTCAGAAGAGGCTTCTGTTCTCAAAGCCCTTTGCCCCGAGGGAAAAATGGGGGGGGACCTGTGTCCCAGAAGCATCCTTAAAAGAGAACCCTACAAGCAGTTTCTAGTCCATGGGTGGTAGTGAGAGCACTGTCCATTAGAAAGGAAGACTTCTCAAATGCACATTTCCTCTGTATGGGGTACGTCATTTGTGAAGAGTGCAGGCCACAAGAGACTGTGTTTCTTGTGGGAGTTCCTATAGGGCACAAGGAAGACTCCTTTCCCTTAATATTTTAAGCTGTGGGTTCCAAGTTTCGTCTCAGAAAGTTTTGGTAGGAATTTTAGTAGGGGGGTAGGAGGAGTGGTTTAGGAGGTTCTTTTCACTTCTGATTTTGTTTCTTTCTGTTCCTCTTTCCTATATAGTGTAAGTTAATAAAGTTTTCTTCCTATTTCTAAGTTGGAGCCTGCTCTGCTTTATTCCCAGTCTGTCTCACAGCATTATTTTAAAGAACTATATTCTCATGGGTGCGCTAACATCAAGCCAGTGACTCAAACCCATGACACCCTTTTAAAACACAACTAGACTCTCTACTTTCAAGGGAGGGAATCAGTCCACTGGTGCCCACACTAAGACAGAGCTGTCATTCAGGAGCACAGCAGCCAAACATCATTTCCAGAGGAGCTCTTAATTGACTGCACTTGTGAAAGATTCATCAAAATGTCCCAAAATGAGCACGTTGTTGCTTTTTTAATTTGCTGACAGTTTGCCCCCAGGTAAACCTCCAGCACACTAATAGTTTTTATTGGCCAGCACAACCAATATAGACAGTCTTTCTTTGCTAAATAAGAGGAACATTTACAATAGCTGCTGGGAAGAAAATTAACCAAGTGAACTCTCCAATTTGTCTGTCCCTGTCTCTCATTAATTTTTTATGGAAATCAAAGACTAATTTTGTCTCTCTGCTTGTAATCACATTCAAAACATGCTCATGACTCAGTAACTTGCTTATGAACATTGCTGTTCTCTGCAGTAACTGCAGACACCCACATTTGGGGCAGTCTGCATGTTCACACAGCTTGCAGTTGCCAACACAATTTTTATTCCTTGCTGGTTTTGTCATTTTAGACTCTCCTTTCTATTTTGAAAGCTATCAGGGTGAACAGGAAACTCATCAAGCCAAAGTCAGAAGTCATAAGAAGCTATTCACCACACTGCAAAACCCTGGTAAGCAATTTCTGATGGCTTTAGTAAAAAAAAAATGAATTTACTGATGAGCTTTTTTTAAAACAAGCCCAGCCTGAAAGGCCAGATGTGAAATCCCACACTTATTATCCCAATGCAAGGGAAGTCTGATCCAAATTTGTTATTTTGGCTTGAGCAAACACTATTTGCTCAGTTCCTCTGCATACAGAACATAATGGGGGTGAGGTTTTATTTAAAATTTCAACTAGTTGCCAAGATGTTAACTTTCCTAACTCTGTTCAGCATTGCCTGCCTCAGCCAGTAACTGGCTGCCTTCATACAGCAGCAATAATCTAGTTATTATTCCTCATTCTGTCCTAGTCAAAAAGGCTCTGGGGAGGAACTGTGAGCAGGTATCCATGTCACCTTCCCAGCAGCTACTGGAATAAAAAAGTGGCTGTCTTGGGTTTTGTAACCAAAAAATGTGTATTCTATTTCATCTGTTGAAAGCAGTTGAGGAGATGTTTTTTTCTTTATCTCTTGTAACTCCTGGGGGGAGGGGGGCGGATGCCTTCTGATAATGGGCCAGCCATTAAAAACAGGTGGGGCAGTGTTTCTTATCTCTTTCACTACCCGTCCATCCTTGGGAGGGGGATATCTTCTGCTAATGGGCCATTAAGGCTCACCAATGACATGACACATTACATCATCCCATTGTGAGATGCTCCACCCAGTGGGGGGGAGCCAACCATTCCTACCTAGGTAAAAACTGAGATTCAGAAACACCAGGCATCTGGGGTTTTTTCCACTGTAACCCCAGAGGAAGACTGGACCCATCTCGCCACCACTGGACTTTCTACAGGATCATCTCTACTCCACAGAACCACATCTGTTACTCCAGGAGGATTTATTTGGACTGCTTTCAACACCCTGACCAACAGGGTGTCAGGTCGTGTCCCTGACCCTGTCAGGGTTTTACCAGGACTTTTTTTTTTGTTTGCTTGCTTGCTTGTTTTTTTTTGTACTACTATATTTGTATTCCTTTTTCTTTATATTCCTAGTAAAGAACCGTTACTCCTATTCCAATATCCTTGCCTGAAAGCCCCTAATTGCAACATTATAATAATTTGGAGGGAAGGGTATTTACATTCTCCGTTCCAAGGGAAGCTCTAGTTTTCCCTGGCAGACAACTGTCTTTCAAAACCAAGACAGTGGCCAAGAAGAATTTACATTTAATGGCAATACCATAATTTGTGTGCTCCTTGATGAGGAGAGACAAAAGGCAGTGATGAACCAAGGACCAGGAGCTGCTCTGTGGGAACATGAGGGGCACAACTGAGCTCATCATTGCTATCCTTTCAGCTGCATTTTGATGGCTTAGCAACACAGCTAATTTTACCTAAGAGGGAGATGGTGAAGCAAAGTGATAATACTTCTTTATTAAGCAAATGCGCTCATTTATAGCCAGATTTTGGATCACAAAAATAAGATAGATGAACACAGAACTTCCTTGCTATTTTTTTGTGTGTGTATAATTAGTACAAATGTTTTTCCACATTCAAATCATGTACCAAAATCAAGTATCTTCCAGCATGTAAATGTTTTTCTGACTGTATGGACAGCACAAATACTGTCAGGAGAGTTTGTAGCAAAATTCTTTGAACACTTCTACTTAAAACCCTGTTCTATACACAAAAACCACACATATGTATTGCAGCAATCTGGTAATGTATTCAAATGTTCTCTCATGCTTCCTGCGATCACAGTCCCCAGAGCATAATATTTTGGAAGAAGCTAATTTGTTACATCATCTAAAGAAAACAAGCACAGGCTTCCCAGCTCTGCTCACATGACAACACATAAAACCAAAAAGGATTTCTTTATTCTTAAAGAATGAGCCATGAGTTGGCTAAAAATAAGCTTTGATAAGCACATAAAAATAAACACCAAAAATATGAATGAGAGAATTCTAAATGAGACATTTGACCTGGGATGGCAAAGAAATAATGAAGTAGCATGTGAAAACTAATTTTCTTTGATTTGACATGTTAATTTTTGTGTGTTTACAGCTAGGCAGGGATTTGCTAAAGAGAGGTGTCCATGAGGACATGCAAGTGGGTCAGAATGACAAGTTTCTTCAAGCTGAATTGCACTATTTTTTAAAAATTACCTTCTGGAGAAAGTCTAAGGACAAAAACACACCTCTGCCAGCTAGGCAAAACTCTCGTAAAAGTTCTTGTGCAGAATGTACTCTACTTCTGATTATTTACAATTTCTTTGTTTTATTTTGCCAACTACAGTATTTCCATATCAATCTAGAGCATGCTCATTTTAGGCTTTAAAACTGGGTCAACACACCCTGAAAATTCACACCAAACTGCAGTTCCTGAGCACAGATAGGCAGAGTTGTCAAAATATTCTCATCACTGAGTAAATTTGTGCTTAGAGCAAAACCAACAGCCTGGAAAACACAAGTACCCTGTGAGCTATCAATTAAGCCTTACATCACGATAAACTTGAGTCAAGGGGAAATGATTTCCATTTTACCTGAAAAGATTCAGCTCTGCTCTGACGTACAGAGAAGGATCACTCAGGAAAGAGTCTACTTGCCTAAAGAAAGGACATATTCTTGCTGTGCTGTTTGATAAGATGCAACAGGGAGCTCCTGTACCCTCAGTGGGGTATGATTTAACCTGAACATTTTCTGAGATTTCAAAGCATTCCCATTCCTCATCAAAATGAAAGAAAAATGCTTTCAGGACATGTTTTTGCAAAAGCCACAAAGTGTCCCCAGAGCAACCCAACACTTCATGACTGGGACAGAAATTGGTTGCTGGACTTTCCACACAGAGCCTTGGTGTCAGTGAGGCACAGTGGGGAGATAGAGGAATTCTCCACTACAACCTGGATGTCAGAAAATCCACCTTCCTACGAATCCTCTGGAGAGCCTCCTTTTCCCCCAGTTGGTCTCTCCTTGCTTACAGCCTTCTAGGCCCATGAACCCTTTAGCTCAGAATGTAGAGGAATTTCTTAGAGAGCAGGGGCATGATTTGTTATGGGACGTAGCCTGAGCTATCCTAAACTAGGCCTCAGATTTGGGCCTGAATTGGGCCTCAGATTTAGGCCTTGTTAGTAGTGAGCAAGCTTGTGGCACAGTTAGAAATTATATTAAGGTGTGCTTGGATTTAATTAATGTAGTTTTAGTAATTTTACCGTGGTGACCTTAAAGTTAAGATTGCTTACATTCCTTTTTAATCTAGTACCAATTAGAAAACACCTGTTCACATAAACTATCTGAGACTGTATATAAACCACCATTTTGAAGCAATAAAGGGAGAACATATGATATAACCAAATTGGTTGGACCTGTGTTGCTCTGTCAGCCTCCCATGGAAATACCCTGGTAATATCAGAATAACAAGATGAATCAAAAATACTGAGATATAACTAAAACTGCAGGAAGAATGCAACATATTTTAAATTTTTGAAGTTTCTTTCATTTGCAGTGGCTCAAATTCGACTTTGTGTCTTTTTTAAGAGCTTCTCTTACTGCATCTAATTAATTTTGTTTGACTAACAGATATAGAAACACATTTCATAAAACAGTATCTGAACCAGTTTTTCATTAACTTTATCAAAATTGACATCTGGTAGGTTTTTTTCTGATCTTTGGAACAGATTTAAGACAAGAAAACCCTCAGAGAACTGTTATCCCAGGTTATGCTTACCAATCACTCTTCCTAGCTCCATATCAAACACAGAGCCAGATGGGAAAATCAGGTGGGTTTTCTCTTCCCATTGCTATTCATGCAGACCTAAATGGGTAGGAACTAAGTCTACTTGGAGGACATGATTCTGAGAGTGGGTGGTTCAGAGGCCAAGGTTAAACCTTTGAACTAAAGGGAAGGTAGAAATGTATTAAAGACTATTTCATCACCTCTGGTTCTGGGAGGTGTGTTACTATTCACTGCAAGTTGTGCTCAGATGGAGAAAAGCATCTTGCTCATGATTCAAAACGTGGCACCACCAGTTAAAGGTGGAAATGTTGGCTCCATAGAATCCAACACAAAAATTCCCATAAACTTGGGAGAGGCCAGATCTTCCTGAAACATTGGCCTCATCTCTGCCTTCCTGCACTGACATTTTCCTGCTCTAATATCATTCTTTCCTCTGCTTTTACATGCCATCCTCCTAACTTAATCCTTCCTCCATTTAAGATGTATTTTATGAAATTGATTTTCAAGGCACCACATTGCCCCATCTGCTGTATATCTTTATCTGCTGCCCTTTCCTTTCACTTCTCCTTTTGCATCTTTTTCAAAGCAACTGAAAAAAAAATTAACCTTTACTGTGCAGCATCTTCCCAGCCAAATGAGGGAGGAGAAATCAAGATCTACCTCCTTTTTCCCATCCAAGTACCTCATGAGTGTTTTTGTCCTAAGAGGAGTCTGAACTAACAGACATGAAATTTGCTCAAATGTATTTTTTCTAGACTGGTCCTAATTCAATGTTATTGTACATGGCTTCCACTCCCCAAACAGCACTGCCACACATTTCTGGTTGAAAGTCACAGTGCTGTGTCTCAGACTCCAGGAAGATTTAATGAACAGGAAAATATCCCCTTTGAAACACCTCATGGCTTTCAGACTATTGAATAGGGTAAATGTAAATTGAATGCTGAAGATCATATGATTTTTTAAAAAAATGCAATAGATGAACCTAATTTCTAACCAGATACATTTTCTAATAAGACACATATTTTCCTTCCAGTTCTGGTACTGCCAATATCGTGCTGCATCTAATAGTATGGCACACAGGATGGATGGGTCAGAAGGGTTCAGTCTTAAATTTGTAGGAAAAATGATGCTGTACATATTTTCCAGTTCTTGTCCGTCTTAAACTCTCCATCTTGAGATATGCAACATTCACCAGCTTACACATTTGACATTTCCCACTTTGACTGAATGCCCATTCACCTTCTGCTTTGAACTGTTTCAGTCTGTTAACAAGGGAAGATAGAGCTGCTCTGAAAAATAAATTACTTTTAAAAAAATATTACAGTAGTGCAGGCATGTTTCTGAGTAACTGGGTTGAGAAAGGGGACAACAACTGCAAACCATGTGCTTAAAAGTACCTGGACAAATTGACTTTGCATTACAAATTGGACCTTTGCTATTCAAAAGCATCAATTTGTATTGTGTTAGTAGTCAATTCAAGTAGTAGTTAATAATATTCCATTACAGTTAGTAATTAATTCAATATTAAAATTAAATAAATATTAAATATTATATAAAAACATTATTTTAAAATATTATTCAATACAAATATTAAATAATAAATTCAATAATAGTTAATGGTTAATTGAAATAACCTATTGAATGTCCAAAGGACCTATGTAAAGAGAACTTACTTTCAAGACTACAGTATCAATGAGCTATTGTAACATCATTTTTTAGCTGACCAAAGGGTGATTTCAAAAGTTAAAACTGAATTTCTGACCTTACACAGTTACCCAGAGGCAACCCTCTGTTGCACTAACACAGCACTAATCTGATTTCCAGGAAACATTCAGCTTTAAATCCTCTTGTCATTAGTAAAGGAAATGAGCTGGTCCGTGCACAGCCATTACAGCTGTTAGTGATGAGGCTAGCAGGATAATTCAGATTGAGTCCTCTCTCTCCAAACCTCAGAGCAGCCTGGTGTATCTGTGCTCCAGAAATCCCTGCCCTAACCTGCACTGGAGTGGGGCAGGGATGTCTCAGGTGATGGGTTACCCTTCCCTACCTCCTCTCCAAATTCCTGTTAGGTAAAACCCACCTCCACAGACTCTCTCCCTGCCCCAAGTGCTCATCAGGCTCCTGTCTCTTGTACATGGCTCTGCAACAAACAAATAGAGAGACAGAAACTGCCTCCTGCCAAAGGAAAAAATTGCAAAAAGGAAGAGATTAATGTGGAACAGCTGTGCAGTGGATATTTTTGAATAATTTGCTGAAAATAAACTTTATGGCAAATTAAGAACACAGATTAGCTCTGCAGTTCTGTGTTCTCAGAGGGTAACTTGCAAGCACAAATGTAAAGCCAGAGCTTGGCACCAGGAGCCAGGCAGGGATGGGAGCGCAGTTGGCAGGGAGCTGCTCTCCACAATCTGCTCAGCTCTGGGCAGGCTCTTGCTTTTGGGAGCTCTACTCGCTGTGAGCTCACTCAGTAGGAAAAAGGAGGTGACAGTCAAGTGGATCAGCTTGGCTGCTCCTCTCCCCTCTGCCTGGCTCCTGAGAGGTGACACAGAGGTTCTGGGCAGCGGTGGAACACCATTGCCCATGGCAGGGAAGTCACTGCCTCTGCCCAGTTCAGGCTTCATTCTCCTGAATGTATCTGTTTTTCCCTGTTGCATTCACCAGTTCAGAGGCTCAGATGAACCAAAACCAGACCTTTCAGGTCTCTCCACAAATTCTGTTTCCCATCACAGGAGCTGACAGCAAGCAGGATGCCTGCACCCCAGTGGCCAATTTGAATGCATTTTCTGAGTTCACCAAGTGTCACAATAGGACATGAAAGGAAGACACGGACTCTGTTCCAGTCGACAGGGCAAGACCCTCTGACCTTTATTCTGTGTGACTCCAACATATATATTATTTGACCCCAGACCATGGATTGGAGGATAAGGTTACCACCTTTCAAATCACATTGGTCAAACCAAAAGTCCATCAATTGTTCCCTCCTCAAAAGAGGAATGAAAACATAGTTAGTATTAACATAAACATTATTTTTATTTATAACACTTGCATGAGAAAGAATTCAGAAACTATGAAAACATCAGAAGGCTGAAAAATCAGGGCGACACACCAAGAACTCAAGTCCTTCAGTTTGCATGTCCCAAATTCTCAGCCACTCTCCCCCCTGCTTTCCATTCTTACAGCGGGTCTTACCCCTATAGCAAGGTGCTTTTTAGGAGTAGAGCTGATGCCTTAACCCAAATAAGCTAATCCGGTGGAGAAGCTGCTTGGGGAAACTCAGGCAAAGCAGTCAAGCTCACACATCCATGCACGCCACATGGCTAGCTCAGCAAGGAGAGGCAGAAGGCTCTTTGCCCGGATGAGTTCCAGCCAGGTTTATTTCCAGATGCTGAAGGGGTGTCCAGAGCAAGAAGAGGGGGAGCATATGCCGGTTCTTGGCTTAAGTATGGACTTCAGCAGCCAATGACCTTGGGGCACGGGGGCAGTGCCCTATAGGGTCAACAGGGCCGGTCACTGGGGTCCCTCAACCAATGGAGACACAAAGGAAAGGGGGAAACCAAAGGGCCAGGGGGAAACCAGGGCAAACTATTGTGCACAGAGCACCATGGGGAGGTCCTGTCTCTCAGACAAGGCAGGTGACTATAATTTATCCTGGCAGGGCCAAATCCTAGGTATTATGTCAAGGGGCTGTAGGGACTCCACAAATCCCCTGTTTTTTCTTACTAAGAAGACACTCCCAATGGATTTCTGCAGGTGTAGAAGAGTTTCTTAGGGAACAAGGGCACGATGTACTTTGGGATTGGGCCTGAGCTATCCCAAGCTGGGCCTCAGATTTGGGCCTGTGTGGTAGTTAGTAAGCCTGTGGCGCAGCAAGAAATTAGATTAAGGTGTGCTTAGTGTTAATTAATGTAGTTACAGTGAATTCACGGTGGCTGCCTTAAAGTTGAGATTGTTTGCATTCTTTTCTGTCTGAATACCAATTAGAAAGCACCTGTAACTGTAAACTATGAAACTGTATTTAACCTGCCATTTTGAGACAATAAAATTAGAACGCATGATATAAGCATATTGGTCGGGCCTTGCATTGCTCTGTCCAGTTTTCCCATGTACTAGCTGGATCCCTGGCTTTATGCAGGCACTTAACTAAGCACAGAAACATAAGCAAAATGATAAAAACCATGATTATAACCCAAAAATCCCTTTAACAATGGATGAAACCCATCCTGTCAATCCCCATTGTCTAAAAAGTTCACTGATCCAGTCTGAGTTCTCAACCTTGAGTTCCTTCAGTTGCTCCCTCAGCTTCTGGATGTTAGCGTGGATGGATTCTGAGTGCGAGGAGAGGTTGAATCAGCACATTCCTTTAAAGTCTTGGCAACCATGTCTGTGAACAAACAGCAAATAGTCTATCATTGCCCGATTTTGCAACGTTGCATGCCTGGTAATCTCAGTGTCACTAAGCAGGTCCCTGAGTGCAGAGGAGGTAGTGTTAGCCTGCTTACAAGGCCAACATTCCAGGTGAAAAAGCTCACCGAGTGCCTTAGCTGCAGCCACCCAAGGTAAAAAGAGTGAGACCACGACTCTCTTTCCTTTATTCCAATTATAAACTTGGCTATCACAATTTTCATCAAATTCAGTATATGATCTCTTTTGGCGAGCCAATTTCCCTTTCTGTTTCCAATTCTGAAGTAAAGTTATGTTTGGGGTGAGGGTAGTAAGCTGGCCAAGACTACAAGGACCCCCTTGAAGGCGTGAGGGGATTCCAGCCCACACTCGGTCTCCATAGATAAGAAACAATCCCCGAGGCAGCACTTTGGGATGGAGCGAGGACAAGGAAAGTCTAGGACTGGTGTAATTGCACCAATTTAGGGGGGTGTAGTTTTTATCAAATAGGGTTACATCTTTCCTTTGGGCAGACCTAATAAGTTCAAGGTGGGTTAAGAGTTTGTTGGGAGGTTGATATTGAAATTGAATGCAGTAATGAGCTTTAGAGGACCCTAACAGCTCTAATTCATGAGGTTGCTCTGGTGCTTGCGGTAAGGTCCATGTCCACTCGTCCCAAGCGTCTGCCGGATTGGGTTTCTTATCTGCATATGGGTATTCATTTGCTGCTAAGGGGACCCCTACTGGGTACGTAGACAGCGGGTTGTCCACGCTGCCCATGGACAGGCACAAGTTATCTTGTTGTAAAGTCTTGACTAGTGTGACCCAGATGTTCTGGTTGGGCTGAGGGACAATCCATGCACTAGCTGATGGAAGGGTGAGGAGCATCCAAAGTCCTACTTGGAGTAGCTGAGGATTCCCTGCCGCAGGAGACATGGTAGGATTCTTGTGGATGATGAGTTGATCTGTGAGTTTGAAAAAATGAAATTTTAGACTTATATAATTTTAGCAGCTCCTCATTTCTTCCATCCTAGCTACTCAGTATATACTGAGTCGAACGGGTGTGGGAAGATAAGAGGGGATAGCAGTGCAACAATCAAAAGAGAGGTAGCAGTAAGATTAACAAAAAAAACAGGTAACAGTGCAACACAATTTGGGGATGGAGTTCTTCAGAGAATTTTATAGTCTCTTGAGGTACTGGAGGGTTGTCTTATTCTGCGACGAACAACTGTAGTTGTAGTCCTATTCCTTCTTCTACTCTCCGCCTCCTGGGCTTGATCTCCTTGCTGCCTCTGAGGTTCTGGAGAAGTGTCTCTGGGTGCAGCCTTTAGCAGTTTGATGTACGGCTTGACATTTCTGCCAGGAATCCATCTTGGCCCAGAATCTGTGGACACGCAAGCATACTCTCTCCCTCAAGTTATTAATTGGAATGGACCCATTATTTGCTTGGATTTGGGGTCCTTGATCAGCACAGGGGGTTTCTCCGAGAGCTGAGCTCTGCTTGTGTTGGAGAAGTGCTGGAGAACGGGGGGGTTTTGGCTCTGTGAATGAATTATTAAGAAAATTCATAACATAAAGAGCCTTGCATAATCTATCTACATTTGATAGTATTTTAACACCCCCACGCTGCTGATCAAGGACTCTCTTGAGAGTGAGGTGAGCCCTTTCTACAATGGATTGTCCTGTTGGGGAGTGGGGTATTCCTGTCATGTTTCACCCCCCACTGACTTAGCAACTGTTTGAAGATTTTTGAGCTGTAAGCAGGACCATTATATCTGTTTTGATGGCATGGGGAATCCCCAGGGTGGAAAATGCTAGGAGGAAGTGTCAGATTACATATTTTGTCTTTTCTCCTGAGTGTGCTGAAGTGAATATAGCCCCAGAAAATGTATCCATGGACATGTGAATGTATTTCAGTCTCCCAAAGGATGCATAACATGTGACATCTGTCTGCCACAACTGTAAATTTTCAAGGCCTCGAGGGTTAACCCCAGCCCCCATGGATGGCAAGGCGTATTCCTGGCAGTTGGGACAGGAACCCACTATTGCTCTTGCCTGTTCTCTTGTGATTTTGAATATCCGGACTAGGGCTGGTACATTTTGATGAAAGAACTGATGGCTCAATTTAGCCTGATTAAAGATGTCTGGTTGGGTAACTTGTACTGCCATAGCTAAAGTGTCAGCTCTCCGGTTGCCCTCTGTAATGGGTCCAGGGAGGTCAGTATGTGACCTCACATGCATAATGTGATATGGTTGCTCCTGGTGGGAGAGGAGGAATACTAACTTCGAGAGCAAGCTGTATAAATCTGGATTTGCCACTTCCTTTAATAAGGAATGTTCTGCTCTCTCAACTATCCCGGCAAGATAGTCCGAATCGGTAACTATATTTAGAGGTTGTTTGAACTTCTCAAAGGCTCTGACAACAGCTGCTAATTCTGCTATTTGTGGAGATCCCTGAATGATCTGGACATCAGATTCCCACTCCTGAGTGTCAGGATTTTTACAAGTCATAACTGACTTCTGGGATCTACCTGAACCATCAGTAAACACAGTCAGTGCCTTTAGAGGAGCTCTACTTTTCCATGAATTTGGGACCAAACTAAAACAAATTTTAAATAGTTTATATTTTGGTGGGTGAATAGAGATTTGACCAGAGTAGCTGTCTAGGGCAAACTGGAGGTGTTCATTGGTTTGGAGCACAAGTTCTAGCTCATTTAGTGTTACAGGAAGATATATGCATGTGAATTCATGCCCTGCTAGGGTTCTGAGGCGAGCTCTGGCCTTAATGATGAGCTGAGCCATAAGCTCCTGAGGTGTAGTGATGGTTTTGTTTGGTTTATGTGATTGGAACACCCACTCTATGATTAGGAGCTGATCCATTAGAGTGGGGTCCCACTGAAAAATGAGCCTGTGAAATTTGGGTGTCTTACCCAAAATGATGAATTGGAAAGGCAGGGCAAGATCAACACGGTGGGCTTGTCTTGTGGACAACACCTCTGATACCTTTCAGATCACTTCCTGTGCCTCCGGTGTGATGGTTCGTGGGAAACTGAGGACATCAGGGCCTCTCAGGAGGTTGAAAAGGGGTGCAAGGTCCTCAGTCGTGATCCCTATTAGGTTATGTACCCAGTTTATGCTGCCACAGAGCTGTTGAAGGTCTCTCAGGGTCCTAGGATTGTCCTTGATGGTAATCTGCTAGGGTACGATTGTCCGTTCGCCTATTCGAAGTCCAAGGTAGGTCCACGGGCAGGTGCACTGAATCTTCTCTGTTGCAATTTCAAATCCTGCAGCTTCAATGGCTTTGATAGTCTTTTTAAGGACAATAAAGTCAGTCTCAGCGCAAATTAGGATAATATCATCCATGTAGTGGAAAATTATGGCATCGGGGAATTTTTCTCGAATGGGTGAGAGAATACAGGCAACATACATTTGGCAAATAGCTGGCAAGTATTTTAGGCCTTAGGGAAGGACTTGCCATTGATACTGTTTCAGGGGGCTTGTCTATTAATAGATGGCACTGAAAATGCAAGTCTTGGAGCATCTCTAGGACAGAGGGGGATATTAAAGAAACAATCCTTAATATCAACGACTACAAATTTCCAATTTCTCTAGAGCATTGAAGGTGAGGGTAGGCCAGGCTGGAGAGAGCCCATGTCCTCCAGGATTTCATTTACTTTCCTGAGGTCTTGTAGGACCCTCCACTTGTCTTTGCCTGGTTTACGAATGACAAAGACAGGGGTGTTCCAAGGGCTAGTGGATGGTACTGTGTCCCTTGGCTAATTCCTCCTCTACCAGTGATTCTAGCGCCTGTAATTTGTCCTCTGGAAAGGGCTACTGTTCTACATAAATGGGATCATCAGATTTCCATTTAAGAGGTGGTGTGAGGCACTCAACAGTGGCCCCAGCTAAAAATCCTGTGGTGGTGAAGGGATTTCTAGTCTGGCTCCCCATTGTGACAATAGATCTCTGCCCCATAAAATGACAGGTGCTTTTACGACGTAAGGTTTAACAGTGCCAATCTGACCTTCAGGGCCTTCAATAACAATTGACCTCTTGCTTCGCATGGAGGTAGCAGCTCCTCCAATCCCAGAGATGACTCCATTGACTAGTACTAGTTCCCAGTCATGTGGCCACTTGGAGCGAGCCACAATGGTGAAGTCTGATCCCTAGTCTGCCACGCCTGGATGAGAAACCTTGATACCTTTGTTAGACAAGCCACACTGTATAATAGATCTGTCTTTGCCCAACATTTCTACCCAAAAAACCGTGGGATTTTCTGGCAAGACATCAGTCCAGGAGGGTACGAGAAAAGCTTGGGCAATAGGTGTGCCACAAGTCAAATGCCAGGGTGAGTCTACACATGATATATTCACAGTGATGTCTTGCCATGGCCTCACAGTTTGTACTTCTGGGATTACCTGTAGTCCGTCTGGTCCATTAATAGCATCTCCTACGCTTAATGTCTCTTGGTCCATCATGAGGTCCATATTTACTAGTTGGAATTTGGTATTCTACATCATCATCAAAATCTATGGAGAGGGTGCTTACCAGGGTTCTCCTTGTTTTCAAAGATGATCTTTCAGTGCTTTGATGCTGCGAGATTGCTGGAAAAGGATGAAACAGCTAGGCATTTGGTGTCATAGCATGGGACCATTCCGTGCTCTGCTGGAAGTTGTTTTGCTGCTGTCAGTGAGAGGGTTGATGCTGTACCTGCTGGTGATAATGCAACTGAGGACAGAGTTTAAAATGTTCTTTACAGTCCAAGCATGCAGAGCAGTGACAGTCAGTGGAGAGGTGTTTCTGCAAAAAGTCTTTATTACATTCCATCCTGATGTAGCCCATTTCACCACACTTATAACACCTCATATTTTGTTTATTTTGTGTGATGAAGGCTTCAGCTACCCCTTTACTGACTGCCATAGCTACCATATATTCTGTGGTTGTAAGATGTGTACAAGCTTCAACCATTTGCTGTGTGGTAGGTTCAGGGTCCAGGGGCAGTCCTCTGATGATTTTCTTACTCAGTATTTGCATTGGAAACTGCTAGCTGGTTGAGCAGTTCCTTTCTTGCCTGAGGGCTATTAATTTGTTTATCAATAGAGTCTTTTAATCTGTCTACAAATTTGATAAATGTTTGTCCTAGGGTGACATTATGATGTTTGTATCCCCAATCGTCTGTTGGGTGCAAAGGGGAGGGGGAGCACAGTTTGTTTTTTTTCCCCAGGAAAACTCTGCTCCTAGGAGCGGCCTTGGAAGCGGGGGAGTTCAACACACGGCAAGACGGAGAGAGGCTCTGCTTTTCTTTTTTTCTGGCAGTTAGTTGTAGCTTAGTTAGCTGTAGGTCTTGTAGATAGCTGAAGTTTTTTCTTCTTTTTTTCTTTTTTTTTTTTTTCCCTCTCCTTGGAACTGTTCAAATCTCTCTGGACTGAGGACCTGGGAGAAGTGCCGGGGGGCCTCCACCTGGGACCCACTCCACCAAGACCAGTCCTGCACAGCAACTCCTTTTTCTCCCAGCGCCAGAGGAACGGAGCAACAGAACAGAGCAACTATCTTCCGGGGGGGCCTTCTCTCTCTAAATTTGTCATCTCTCCAGAGCAGCACGAAGTTCTTGTCATCGGGTATTGTGCTGGGAGTGCTTTGCCTGTTTAATAAACAGGTTTTTACCACTTCTGTCTGAGGAAGACTTTTCCCAAACCGGCTGGGGGAGGGGAGGGAGGGCTCCATAGGAGGTTTTTTCCCAAATCTGCCTGAAACCAGGACATCATCTGTCCCTTGCTGAATATCAGAAAAATTTTGTTGTGGAGTAGTACCGTCAGGAGTTTGCCAAAAAGCACTTTGAGAAGCATTTTTAATGTCTTCTAATACAGCTTTGCATAGGTGTTGGGCTTGCTCCTGAGGTTTTTCAAATTGTCTTTCTCCACTCAGGTGCTCTACTGTAAAAAGAGCCCTGCTATTCTCACTTTTGTAATTATTTAATAATGCTTTTAGTTGTTTTTTCCAAATAGATTCCCACAGAAGAAGCTCTGTGGGTGAAAGGAGGAGAGACATAACATGCTGAATTTCATGAGGAACAAGCACATGAGCTGAGAAAGTTACCTGTAACAGATTTTTAAAATATTGTGACTTTCTTCCATATTCTTTTGAGGTTTTACATAATTCTTCAAGTTCTCCATAAGGGATGGAGTCCCACTTTGGACTTCTGCCTCTTTTATATATAACTGGAGCTGCTAGGATTTGTAGTTTTTCAGCAAAGTCCCAATTACTATCCAAAGCTGCTTCCCTTTGAACTTTTGTCCTGTGATCCTGACAGCCACTGTCCGAATCTGAAAAATCACTGTCCTCCTCTGAAGAGGAGAGGGATCTGCTAATTGAGGCACGGGAACTTAGGCGCCTGCTCCGATGATTGGAGCTTTTGGTGTTTGAACTGCTTTGTCTATGAGTAGGTTGAATCCCAGCTTCTATGGTGGGAGTGTGAGAGGGGAAGGTGGAGGTCCCGCAGGAGTAGGGAGCCGCGGCCAGAGGGGGGGGTGTGGGGTGTGGGGCAGGACTTGAGGAAGCAACCGCAGGACACAGGGAGGGGAACTGTGGCATTTAGTGGGGGGGAGGGGACCCAGCGGAGGGGGGGCCGTGGGGGGCAGTGGGGGGGAAACCCCCGGGAAGGGAGTTACCCTGCCAGGAGCAGCCAGTGTGGGCGGATGGCTGACCACAGGAGCCGCTGCCCCTGTAGCTGGCACGGGGAACCCCGCCGCTCCCAGATGGAGGGGTGTCCCAGCAGGGGCAGGGACTCCCGCCGCTGCAGCGGCAGGAGGGGCTACCACAGCCGCGGGGGGACCCGGGGGCACCGGAGCCGCGGGGAAGCCCGCAACCCCCGGCACGGGAGCAGCAGCAGCCTGCGGGGCCACCCCAGCAGGGAGGGGGGGGGGCAGGGTAGAGGCGGGTGCTGCGACCAGCAGGGGAGAGGGAGGGGTGGGGAGGAGAGATACCAAAGCATCAGAAGGGATGGAGGGGGCTGCAGGAGCAACGAGGGTCGGTACTACTGAGACGGTTTGCTCAGCAGAGAAACCTGGCAAGGTAGAGAGGCAAGGCACACGTGGGGAGGCACTAAGGAGGGGATCGGTTGGGGCCGGGAGGTTTGTAGCACTTGGCACGAAACCCGGGTTGGGTGCGGGCAGGGTGGAGTAGGGAGGAGGGGTAAGGAGACTCGACACGGACATGGATGGGGCGGGGCTGGGCGGGCGTGGGAACAGGGAAACCCGAGATGGGGGCGGGGCCGGGAGGCGAGGCAGTGCCAGAGGGCAGGGCAGCTGTGGGAACTAGGAAACCGGAGATGGGGGCGGGATCAGGGGCGGTGCCCGCCGAGGAGGGGGCAGGCCTGGGGGAAGGGGCGACCACAAGGGGAGGGATGACCGCGGGGGCGGGGAAACTCGGCGCAGAGGCAGTGACAGGGGCAGTGCCGGCCTCAGGGGGAACGCCCAACAGAGACTTGGGAGCCGACGCGGGGGCGGGGCCCCGAGGTGGGGAGGAGGAGGGGAAAGGGAGACGGGGATCCCAGACAGGGTTTTGAGCGCCTGAGGCAGGAAAAATTCGCGCCAGATCATTTAAAGTAGCTGTTTCGACCATGCGGTCAGCTCCATTTGGGATTGTAAAAGTGAATGAGGATTATGGGGAAGTTGGATTAGGAAAGAGGTTACGGGTAGAATCCAGGCTGATTTGGCCAGAATCAGGCTGGGAAGGGGATGAGAGGAGGCTGGAGATGGCAGAAAGCGGGTAGCAATTCTGCACCAGAATCTGGTGTTTTCCAACTGCAGACCTGTCCCGAGGGGATGGAGGGCTTGGTAAAGGGGGGTGGGGACACGATAGCTGGGGTGTAGAGCCCCTGATAATTTTAGAACCCTCTCTGAAAGTTACAGTCACTGCATAGATAGAATGGAAAAGAGGATAGCATTTCCCAACCCGAAAATCTCCCTAAATTTGCAAACGATATAAGGTCTTTCCAATATTTTCCCAAAATTCGGGAGACAGGACAGATTCAGAGGTAACACCCGGAAAAGATTTGAAAATCCAACGAAAAAGAACCTTTAAATCCCCCTTAGAGAAACTAACCTTATTTCTAACAAGGGCATTATATACATGGGAATATACTTCTTTCTGCTTGATGGTTACTTTAGCACCCATCGGCCCTATCCCTCCCACGGGATTTAAAATAGAAAAAAAAATATAAAAAGGTGACCTCGACTAGAATATACTCACCACTCCAGGGGGTCAAAGTAAATAATCTCATGGACTTTTTCGATGAATGGACCAATCCTAGTCTAGAGGGGTGTTGGTCCAACCCCCCCGAGAAACTATCCAGAAAATTGGATTTTTTTCCCTCGGGGAAGTGGGTATCTGAAAGCGACTAAGAATCCAGTCATGAAGGTGCTGGAGAACGCTTCCAAAGGAGCTAGTAAAAAGTCCCAAGGTTCAGACACCCACGTTGCTGCTCCATTTATAGCAAGGTGCTTTTTAGGAGTAGAGCTGATGCCCTAACCCAAATAAGCTAATCCGGTGGAGAAGCTGCTTGGGGAAACTCAGGCAAAGCAGTCAAGCTCACACATCCATGCACGCCACATGGCTAGCTCAGCAAGGAGAGGCAGAAGGCTCTTTGCCCGGATGAGTTCCAGCCAGGTTTATTTTCAGATGCTGAAGAGGTGTCCAGAGCAAGAAGAGGGGGAGCATGTGCCGGTTCTTGGCTTAAGTATGGACTTCAGCAGCCAATGACCTTGGGGCACGGGGGCAGTGTAAAGGGCAGGTAAGGTAAGTGTCCTATAGGGAAAACAGGGCCGGTCACCGGGGTCCCTCGACCAATGGAGACATAAAGGAAAGGGGGAAACCAAAGGGTCAGGGGGGATCCACATACCCCTTCTCCCAGCAGCAGGGCACCTGGAAGGTGAGTTCAGTGGTATGACAGCCCCATCCAATAAGTGATGGGATACAAGGTAAGGCACGCTCTGCCTGGCTCGTGGAATGTCTGCTACCTCTAGCAATGTCTATTTCTAGGACCATACCTGGTTCAGCTTGCCTAGAAAACACCTTCCTTATGAAGCCCCCAATTCTGAACACAGATCTGTCAATGCAGAGTGTCAGCTCCCCTCCTGCTACCCACTGAGTGCTGGAGTAGTCCCTCAGCAGGGAGTGCTTAGATTCCTGGCTGGGACACAGATGGAGGCTCCTCCTGAGGGAGGGAGGGAGGTTTCCCTGCTGCACTCCTGTGATCTGTGAATTAAACACCTTGGCTCCATCATCAGTTTCTCCCATAATGACTAGGCACTGACAGAGGGATGAAAACACCAAGTCATTACTCCTCCTCCTCTGAAAAGATAAAGGCCAATAAAAGATGGATGTTGGCAGGCTGGCATGAATTATCACACAGGCTGATGTTCTGAAAAGTCCCAGCTTTGCCAGCATGCCTGACTGCTTCATGGACATTGAATAACATGACCCCAAACATGACAGAAACTACTTGTGTCTGCAGAAATGATGTCAATTCATTTTGAGGTTAATTCAGCCAGCTCTCATCACTGTTTTTGCTTCAGTTGAGAAAAGACATTAATCTGTTTAATTTCTCCCTCTGTGTTTCAGATCAGACAATCCATTTACTGAATGTGATTGATAAATTAATTATTGTGCAACATTCATTCCTTTCACTAGTTCAGAACAGACAAACTGAAAATAAGTCACTACAAACCTCTGTATATGAAAGATAAACTACAGATCTTTTAGGATATTTTAGACTTCAGTACCAGAAGAGGATTGAAAGATTGTTCAACCTTGTCCAGTCCAATTCTTCCTCATCTTGCACCCTCAGCAGCCATAAGAGATCACCAGCATTGCATGGTCAAACTCAAAGGTCTATTTGGATGTATATATTGCACATGGCAGGAGAATTTTCCTTGTATTACTTCATGCTTTTCTGATTTGTTCTCTTACTCCAACAAGCACAATTCCTTTTTTTTTTTTTGTCTTTTTGAAGCAACGATATCCTACCAGCAAGTAAAATGAAAGCATTTTCAGTACTAAACTTTTGCCAATGTTTATGTTTGCTTGCTTGCTGAAAGAGAAAATTTGAAGAATTTCATGGGATATAGGAGGAGAGACCATGGCTTGAAAGGGGCAGTGGTGGAAGACTCCCAGAAGCAGATCCAGGCTCACAAAAAGTGACACTTGCTCCTTTACCAACCCACACAGACATGTGGGGGAGGTTGCAGCTGAAATACACCCTGATTAATGGAAAATTGTTTCTTAACAATGATGAACCACTCATCAGGAAACACAAAGCACATCCAGTTCCTTCCAAACATGAAGACATTTACTATCTGTTCTATAAGCTTTATTACAGTATTTCCTACAAGTTTTATGCATTCAGTCAAAGCATCTACATCAAGTTCTGCACATTTTAAGCACTGCCATAAAGCAGAGTAATGACCTTCCCCCCCAAAAAAAGTTAATAAACCAATAATATTCAAGTTTTACATCAGTGAGGCACAAATATTAAGTATATGCAAATTGCACTGATAAATCTGGAATGTGCATGTAGCATTCAGCACTTTGCATAGTCACTGGAGATACTGGGATGACAGCATCAGGGAAGACTGATGGCCAGTCCTGCCAGACAAGACATGAGGTATACAAACCTCTTGAGAGGGGAAACTAATGCAGACATGTTCATAGTCTTTGGAAATGAAAGGGCCAAAGCCATTCAAATGCCATCTAATCTTTACTAGTTCAACAGCAAAACAAAATCCTTTCCCAGGATTGGTTAAAACTCCTCTAATAGCACATCATTAGGAAAGGCATTTAATCAGTGCCACCCCTGCCTGCCTTGGGCTGACTGGTGCCTCTGTGCAGGTCCCTGCAAGCTGAGATCCATGAGCAGTTGGGGGATACAGAAAGGACTGTCATGGAGAGGAGAGCATGGCACATACAGCAGCGCTGCCTCTGGCTCACTGCATGTTCCCACTGCCAGCCCACGCCATCTGTCATGGGTGGGAAAGCCACCAAAGTGCTCCTTTTTTTAACCAAGTGATCATATAAAGATGTACAGGTAATGCCACAGCTCCCCCACAAAATAAAGTTTTGATATATGACTGTATTTGCTGTCTGTCTGCTACTACCCAGCAAAGGACCTGTATGCTCGTCTTCATGCAATTAATGCACTGTTCATCTAACAGCAAGTGTTGGCTGTTTTTCTTTGCATCGCACTGCAAGCTCATCAACAGAGAAACAAGGTCTACTTCTTTGTAAGTACAGAGAAAGCAAAATGAAAAAAAGAGTCATTGCATTATTATCCCCTTGTTCATCCCTGCTCCTTCTCCCACTCTCCAAGGACGCACAACCTTAGGAGTTACCCATGCTGCAAGTCTGGCCCAATAATTACATTTCAAAACAAAGTTACTTGTCAAGATGAAATCTGCTTTCCTGATGATGCTGATCTTCTTTTTGTACTGCAAAATAATACAAAGAGAATGAGACCACCTTCCCCCTTCTTCCTCCCCCCATATTTTTTTTTCCTTTTAAGCTGTATAATTTTAACCTCCAAACTAGGCCAGCTCAGAGAAGGAGCATTTAATCTGTTACAGTGATTAACAAAGCTGTTATATTGTTAAAGATTACATGTGAAGTGTTTAACAAAATACCATCCACTTTGTGCAAATGGTTCCTAGATGGTGCTAAGAAAAAGCATTCAGAATGCAGAGAAAGACTAAAGAAAAGAGCCTGACTGAAACCCATCAGTCTGAAGCTCTGACATTTTGGGTAGCTTATCACTTCCTGGGATATGAAATGATGTTACTCATCCATTAAGAAAGTCAGCACATTCCAAAGCACACATAAATCAGTGATGGGTCAAGGGTGAGGAAAGCCTTGTAGACTCCAAGATTAAATACAGCATGTCTCATATCTTCTGTTGCTGACTTATATCTTTTCAAAATTAATCAGGAAATGTAGCATACAGCCCTTTAACATAAATAAAATGGGGAGCAAACCTCTCGTCTCCCTCCATCTCTTCCTGGCATTTGTGCTTCCTGAAGATACAACCCTCACAGTGGGTTTTGGGGGTGTTTGTGAACAAGCTTTGGCATCTTTATTTTGGCTATAGCCTCAAGCCTCCTCCACTGGTTGGAGGCATTTAAGCAGGCTTGGGGTCCTGGCCAGGGTGGGAGGTTTCCCATCACAAGAGCCCCACCCACCACTGTAATTTTGCTTTGGTATTCCTTCATTTTGGTTTGACAGCCCTTGCTCTGTGGGCTTTCATACCTTTTTCTTTTTTTTAGGACATTCCCTATCCCACCTGTGGTCCTGAAGGGCCAGGCACAGACCCAGATATTGGACATCACCCTTTCCTGCAACTCTGCTCCTCACCCAGACCCTGCAGCCTCGGGGAGCTGCCCTGGACGAGAGCACACACCTGTTGTCTGCATCCTTGATTGAGCTATGGTGATGGAGAAGCATTTAATTACAGTTTTATTACCTTTGTTATGAGTCTTAGCAAGGGAAGTGAACATTCCTATAAAAACCGCTGCTATTGTGCCCAAGTCAGGCAAACACTTGTTTCAGTAGAAACTCACCTGCCCATGCTGCAGTATTTGCTGCCTTGTCTCGTTTGCTCTTCTGGCTCTCCTCTTGGCTTCAGCATGGCTGATATGCTGGAATAAACATGCTGGGAAGATGAAAATATCCCTCGAGCCCGGCTGGAAAGTGGCTTCCAGCTGTTCCCGGCTAGCCCTGGCTCGGGATACTTCCAAACTCGGTTGGTAGCAGCAGGCGGACCGGCTGCCACCCCCCCGGTGGGTCAGAGCTGCATGAGAGATGTCGATGAGGCTTGACGAAGGTAGGAAGCGAGGAGGCTACGTTGTGGCTAGATGGTTTTTATTGTCCCCTGCCCTTCGCAGGGAAGCCACGCTTCTCTGAGCCTCTCTCGAGAGTGTCCCCGCCCGAGGCGTGGCCACAGCTTATACGGGGTTGGGAGAAGGGGGTGGACACAAGAGGGAAAGCCAATAAGGGAAATATGGATGTCACACAGACAGCGAATGGGAACGAGGGGTGGGGGTTCCCCAGCCTGCTCCAATCTGGGACCGAGTCTCTCCGAACACTCTGGAAGAAGAGGAGAGGCTTCCCAGAGAGTGACAGGCTGTGAAGAACAAAGGCAGAGGGAAACCAAATGGGGAGAAATACAGGGGAGAACTTGGGAGAAACCATTACAGAACTTATTAATATTAACAATAAATAAAAAGGTATAAAACGCGCCGCTACAGGAAGAGCCTGGAGCTCAGCCTGGCTTCCTGTGAAACACACCTCCATGGACTGCCATGGGAAAAGGAGCTGACCTTTAAATCTTGTGTTGCATTTGGCTAGGAATAATTCAGAGCTCTTTCTGTATTAAGATTTTCAAGAATATTAGTAATATACAAAAATTCATGGAGGGTCTGTGTTAGTTCACTGCTTTCTTATTTCCCCAACCCCCCAGCAAATGACCTCTTTCACATCTGGTGGTGTCTGGAATACAGATGCTCTTCACGTGCTGTGCTCATTTCTTGCCAGGGAGTGGGGGATGTTTTACACCTTGCAGTGAGGGACTTTGTTACCTTTGTAGAGATGTTCTGCAAAAGCTTCATCTCCTTTTAGGACTAAAATTAAGCCTCTCTCACTGTGTGTTTAATTAACTTTTATTTGCTTGACATTTCATTTTTATTATTTTTAAGCAGTCTGAGGTTCTTGGCATTAAAAGCACATGTAAACTAATTCAACTGACAGATTATCTTCACAAAAGACTTTTTTTTTCCCTATCATCAAACCTCTAGGAATATTTTTCTGAGGAAAGAAAGTGGCTGCACAAATTCCCTGTAGCAATGTATTTGAACAACTTAGGCCATTCTTTGTACCAGCCAAACTGTTTGTAGATAACAAGTCACCTGCAGTCTTGTTTTCAGGGTTCTCAGGGACTCATCAAGGCCACTAAGACAACAACAGGATGAAAATGGGAACAAAAAGCCTGGAAAACTGCCTGGAAAAAAATGCAACACCTAGATAGGAGACACACAGCGTGATGATGGATGCTTGACCAATTAGGTGCCCTGAAGGATGTGTGCCTGCCTTATGGACAGGTGGCTTGGCCAATCAAGAGACACCTGTACGTGTGGACAGTAGAGCTAGAAACTATAACTGGATTTTTATGAAAACAATAAATGGCTTCTGCTGAAATCATATTGATTCTATTATTCAGATACCCATTTTCACCCCGCAATTCCCCTTGATTACCTCAGTACAATGGACACTTTGCAAAGCAATAACAAGGGGGGAGAAAGTACCTGCTGAGAACATGTGGACACTAAATCAGGCACTATGCTTCTGGCTGAGCTCCTTCAGGTACCAGTAAGGGAGAGGAAGGGCTGCAGAATATTTATTTTATTGGGAAAAAAGCATTTATTTCCTCAGGGGTTTAAAGCCTGATTTTAACCTGGTTCCCTAAGGACTGAAGAAGAAAATAATCTCTGCATTCCTCCACCTGGTTACTGCCAGGCCTCTCCTCCCTTCCCTTCTATTTAGGTCATTTTTTGGAAAGACCTTGGTGTCTCTGATGCCTCTTCTGCCTGGGTGGCCATCAATGGCCACACAGGAGCAGTAACAGGAGCCTGTTATCACCATGGAAAGGAAGCAGGAAGCAGCTGGGCATTTACTCATCTCACCCAGGCCTCATGCAAGAGGAAACCTTTCACTGCACCCACACCTTATGCAGTGGTCCCATCAGCTTCTAGCCCAAGCATGGAAGACCCAAAAAAAACAAAACAAAAAAGATTTAATCAACATGAAGAGTAAACCCAAGGGGAGCACAAAATCCTCTGCTTTGGATAATAATTTTATGTTTATATACACACACACAAACATACCTAAGAAGCAGATGAAGATTTTAGGAGAAATGTTGCCTGTTGGGAAAAAAAATTGAATCAATTAATATACTGAGCATTACCAAGACTTGCTGAAGTGCCCTCATGAGAGTCGAGAAAAAATACTGTTTTTGCATTTACAGATCATCTCAACCCATAATGTTCCACCTATCCTTTTCAAAGCACTCATAAGTCAGCAAAGAAAGAAAACCTGGAACTTACTGCATATGAGATATGTTTACAGTGGCACAGTTGGTATATTGATTACATTACTCCCTTTTAAATATTTCAACACAGTCTGTGGCTAATGAAGTATTTAATTAAAGAGAAATAAACATTAGTTTTCAAATTATGGGTAAGGAATGCCATTATAGTATGGGCTGCAGGATATGATCCTCACTGTCTTTGCAGATTTATCATTTGTACCAGACACAAAGGATATAAATAACATCAGCCTTAGACTGGTGGCTCTCAGTAACTCTTCAACACTTCATAATATTCTGCTGAAAAATCGGTATTCTCTCAAATTCTAGTCCTGAATTGCCAGCAATGTCTTCTCAGCAGCAATCAAAAACTGTTGGGAGATATGCAGTGGGGGTACAGTAGTCATAATTAGGCTTACAGACAACATAGTCTGTTTGGCTGATAATAAAGTCAACATGCTGGTTTTGAGAATAGAAAATAATTTTTAATAAGCATCATGTTTGCAAACATCCATTCTATTCCTTTTTTAAAATTATTTTTTTGCTTCCATTTCCTACAATCTGATGGATTCAAAGTCAAAAAATTTAATTTTCCTAATTCTACCCCATTACTGAAAAAATGATATTTCAATCTGCATGGATGTGGAAAAGAACTATTAAAAGAGTTTCCTGCAGAAAAATGGGCTCACTGGAATCTTTTTAGCTAACATCTCCCTAATTTCTTCCTAATATCTGATCTAAACCTACCATCCTTCAGCTTGAAGCCATTCCCCCTTGTCCTGTCACTGCATGCCCTTATGACAACCCCTGTAGTTGTTCACCAAATGGTAGGAGCAGGCACTTCTCCCAAGGCACCCTTAAACTTTGAGCCTCCTATTTAGAAGTGTCACTGTAACATTCTGAGGGCTGTCACCTGTCCCATGATTTGCAATGTGACATTTCTACTTCTGCATTTTGAGATGTGGCTTTTCACCTAGCTTCCAGCAGCCTGGCCCAGGTGTCTGCAAATAACCTGGAGCTCTGTGCCCGCAGTTCAAGCTGCTCTCCTTCTTGAGCAGCACCTTGCAATTGTCACCATTGATTTTCAAAGCTTGCAGTGCAGCATCAACCAGGAGTTGCTCTTTCTAAGGTATTTCTGCTGGTTGTTTTTCTTCTTCCCTTTATTTTTCTCCCCTCAGACAGATTTTTGGGAGAGAGCGCCTCAGCACAGAATTACTTTGTTTGGGTGCCAATTCCTCCTCGCAGTGGGGTGTAGTCAGGAGGCTTGCATCCTTCTGCCAGAAAAACTCTGCTTTTCAGTAGCTCTCAACCCCCAGCATCCCTCTGGCAGCCAAGGCAGAAAAGAATAACCTTATTCCCAACCCAAAGCATTTATTTTTTTCTCCTTCCCCTGCAGGCTTCATCTCCACCAGTCACATCCCAGCTCACAGCCTCTGCTCTGGTCCAAGTCTCTCCCCACACTGTCTTCACACAACTGGCCTCCAGTTTGCTGTTCTGGCTCCAAATGGAGCTTTTAAAATCAAAAGGAAAGCCAAGAATGGAGGGAGAAGGAGCAAGCCAGCTCTCAGTATGAGCTAGCCCAGCCAGCCTGCCCAGTCCTCAGCTATCTATCCACCGACACGGCTCCCCGCACCCTTCTAGCTCACAGCCCCGCTTCAGAGCAGATTAGGAATCCAGAAACAGAAGAGACTTTTCATTTGCTGCTTCTCTGGAGATCTCTTGAGCGGCTCTGTGAGCAACTCTCATGAAGCCAGAGGGTCCGTGGGAGGCTGGACCAAGCAATGCACGATCTGACCACTATGGTTAATACATGCATTCTCTGTTTATTGCTACAAAATGGTGATTTATATAGAGTCTCAGATAGTTTATACTAACAGGTGCTTTCTAATTGGTACTTGATTAGAAAGGAATGTAAACAATCCTAACTTGAAGGTCGTCACAGTAAAATTGCTAAAACTATACTAATTAATACTAAACACACCTTAATGGAATTTACTGCTGCGCCACAGGCTTGCTCACCACTACTCAGGCCCAAATCCGAGGCCTTACTCAGGATAGCTCAGGCCCAATCCCAAAGTGGATTGTGCCCTCTAAGAAATTTTGCAACACTCTCATTTAAGAGCTGGTGTGGCAGCCATTCAAATTCTTTTTAAGCAATCAGCGGTGGAAGCAGTTTTAGAAAAGGAACGTAATTCTTGAAAGAGCAACTTCCGCCTGGGCAAATTCTGCTGTCAGCAGTATGTCTTGGGTTATGTGACCAAAAATGTGTATTCTATTTCATCTGTTGAAAGCAGTTGAGATGTTTTTTCTTTATCTCTTGTAACTCCTGGGGGGAGGGGGGCAGATGCCTTCTGATAATGGGCCAGCTGTTAAAACCAGGTGGGGCAGTGTTTTTTATCTCCTTCACCACCCATCCATCCTCCGGGGGGGTATCTTCTGCTAATGGGCCATTAAGGCTCACCAATGACATGACACATTACATCATCCCATTGTGAGATGCTCCACCCAGTGGAGGTGGAGCCAACTGTTCCTACCTAGATAAAAACTGGGACTCGGAAACACCAAGCCATCTGGGCATCCAGCTTTCCACTGGGATACAGGAGGAAGGCCAGACCTATCTCACCACCACTGGACTTCTCCACAGGATCATCTCTGCTCCACAGAACCACATCTGTTACTCCAGGAGGATTTATTTGGACTGCTTCCAACACCCTGACCAACAGGGTGTCAGGTCGTATCCCTGACCCTGTCAGGGTTTTACCAGGACTTTTTTTTGTTTGCTTGCTTGCTTGTTTTTTTTTTTTTGTACTACTACATTTGTATTACTTTTTCTTTATATTCCTAGTAAAGAACTGTTACTCCTATTCCAATATCCTTGCCTGAAAGCCCCTAATTGCAACATTATAATAATTTGGAGGGAAGGGTATTTACATTCTCCGTTCCAAGGGAAGCTCTAGTTTTCCCTGGCAGACAACTGTCTTTCCAAACCAAGACACAGTACCACAAATTAAAATGGGAAAAGAAAATTCTGCCTCTTGAGTGGGATGGGAACAGCAAAGGCTGCACCAGTGCCCCATGGTTTTGATCTCCCAGGGACCACAGCACTGCTCACAGGGCAAGTGAGCTACCCTGAGCCATGGAGGTGGCATCTCATCCAACAAACACCACTGAATGTCCCACAAGTCTTTCCTCTCTCATAAAGCAAGCAGATTATTTGCCTTTCTTTTCAGCCTTCCTTTCTTGACATTTCTTTCCTGATTTTGCTTCCCCAGCAATGAAGCAAAACTTTCAGTTTTCACATCAGTGCATCAGGTCAGAGGGTTTTATCCCTTGCACCATGCACCATTTTCAATCATGTTGATAACTCAGATACCCTGGAGAATACCTGGGTGGCAGAGCCCCTCTGGCTCTCTCTGAAGCAATTCTCTTGGGAATGGGAATGGCCCAAGAAAATCCAACACTCTTTCTGCTCTAGTAGCACTTTGTTTAGTGCTTTTAAATAAGCACAATGTTCTGTGTGTTTTCTTTCACATCCCTCTCACTTTCACACCCCTCTCATTCATTGCTGTGTGCTGCTGGCAGAGAGCCCAGCAGAACAGCTTGCTGATAGATAAGGTCCGGATGTGGCAAATAAACAGTATTTTAGATTATTAAATTGTTGGGGGATTATGGGGGGATATATACATAGAGTTATCCATTGTACTCATTCTTTCTTCTTATTTTTAAGGAATACCTGTAAAAATGTTGAAAGACAAGGAAAAATAGAAGAAAAAATTGAAAACTGCAGGAAGAGCTGGGTGTGGTATTCATGACACAAGAAGAGCCCATGCCATGTGGCACCAGACAGAGAAGCCATACCAAGAGCAGCACGAAGCCCAGCAAGATCCTCCACTGGGATCCCACAATCCACACCCCCAAACAGCCCCAACAGCCACTAGCCGGAGTAGCACTGCAGCTTTCTGAGAGGTTTGAATCAAGCTGTTGCAGCTATTCTTTTCTAGAAACAATGCAGAGAGAGTTTTAATCCACACATCCACCTGGGAAGGAACAGTGTAGAAAAGAAAAATTGCCCCTGAAAATTAAACTTTAATGTCCCAAGGATTGGTCCAACCTTCTGCACTTTCCAGAGACTCACTAATTAAATAGCCTAGAGCCATTTTTCTTTGCTTTCATAGTTTTCTACTTTAATGACAGAAATCCCTGAAGAGCAGAAGGTGAAGGGAGTTTGGCTCTGGTAGCACACTGATGTGCAGTAGCCCCATTCTATTCCTTCCTCAGATTCATCCCTATCCCATCACCACTTGACAGCTTCTAGTTATTACTAATTTCAGCAAGTAAAAGAGGGCAGACCTCTCCCTCCCTAGTCCAAGAGCCTGACTTTTAAAATTGTGCGCAATGAGATGAGAAAATAAACCTCAACACATCACATACCTGATCTGGGCTATGGTGGAAGAGAACTCTGCCAATGGCAGTTTCTCCTAATAAACTTTTGTAATGATGCATTTTCAGAAAAAATATATCAAGCCCCGGGAAAGAACTAAAACTGCTTAAGTGGCTGAGTCTCAAACACCCACATTTACAAGGTTAATAGCTGTGAGAAACAGAGCATGCTGCATTGTAGAGCAGAAAAAAATGCTCCACTCATGAAGCCCAACATTGAAAACCAGTATGCAATTTCCCTTTCCAAAGGGATTTGGAGATCACACTCTGCAGAAAAGCTAGGAAAAAAAAATTTAAGACCCTTTCTTTCCCCTTGAAATGCATGGCTCTGGGGAATCTGGCACCTGGATCCATCCAGCAACTGCAGCCATGTGAACCCAACAGAGACACAAGCATGCAGTGACCGGCTCTGGACGCTCTTTTGGCATGTTTTGCTTGTGGAGATCTTTCCCCCATCCCCAGGCCCCTGAATTTATCAGATATATTCCTAAAAACACACTGGAGAATTGGAGTTTGCATAATATTTCCTCTTCCAGATGCCTCTGGGAACTTTGGCAGGGAGTTTGAGAGAGGTTTAGCCTCTGCTTAGTGCCCACATTAGGCTTATCAGTGAGTCCAGGAAAGATCTGGTGTTTGCTGCAATCCCACCCTCAGCATGCCTGGAGTCATGGGCTTGGCAACTCACACCAGGTTTGCCCCAGGCTCTGCCAAGCTCTACTAGTGGTGGAATTTTAAAAACAAAATACACTTGCTTCTATCTGCCACATTTCTCTGCTGGCAAAATACAATAGCAGAGATTCGTAGTGCCAGCATGAATTCCATTTGCTAACTGAGCCTATTCTGTTCACTAAAACAGCTTTGGAAGTATGTGTTTTGCTACAGTGGCCAAATTTCTCAGCACAGACGAAGCTGGATTCCCAGCTCCCAGTACTGCCAGGGATGGGCTCTGCCTCTGCAGACCCTGGAGCAGCCTGGGAGCCTCTCCCTCTCCTGCTTCTTGCATGATTCCTCTGTCCCCTGGCTTCCCTACTCATTCCAAAGGGTAGAACTGACCTCAGATGGGCCAACTGAAGAGAGGATTTTTCACACCAAAGACTTCATCTCACAGTTTGTATCAGCTAAGTGTTGCCTTTCTTGCAATTTCGCAAATTAAAATTTTACCCAGCAAAACCCAAACATGACTCTCTGTTTAATACAACCTAGATGCATTATCTTTTTAAGGAAGGCTCCAAAGTGTAATATATGTTATGGAATAATTCGTGTTTTATTGGACTAATTGGTGTTTTATTAGAATAAGTCGTGTTTTATTGAAATAAAACGGTATAAAATCACTCGCAGCTGAGAAAGCAGAAACTATGCCACCCCTTTCCCGTAACTGGAGAAGAGTCATTTGCAATAGAATGATGGGTGGCACTGAAAATAGGGTAGGCCTTCTATGGAGATGAGCCAGCCAACGATCCAGTGATCAACACCTGATATGCATCTTATCTGCGTCATCAAGGGTGTGCATCCCAATACCCGGCTCCAGTAAATCGAATCAAGCACCTACCTTTTCTCAGAAAGCTGCTCAACGGACTGGTAGCAGAGAAAAGAAACTACATGAATATGCAAAAGAAACCAGACAAGACAAAGAAGAAGCAAAATGACTCGCTGTCCAGCCAAAGAACTGTATAAAAACAGTCACCGAAAGGACTGCACTTGTGAACCGTGGTGCGATAGAGGCCAAATCTGTGGTTCACCCAGCTCTGATCCCGGACTCGGAACTGATTTTGTTTGTGGCTTTTCTCGGACTTTTATATTTCGATTTTTCAATAAATTCCTTTATAAAATAATTGGCTGTTCAGTTATAACAATTCTGGTGACCCCAACGTGATCCAATTCTGGGGTCCGCAGACCCCCCTTTTTCCGATCGGGAGGCACCCTGCTGATTGAGTGGCCCGACGGAACGGGGAGGCCCCAGAGAACCAATTGGGCACCGAACCAGTCGAGATAAGAGCCACAATCAAAAGGGATATGAGATAAAAGCTAGCTAAAGAGCTCTCAGAGAACTCGAGAAGACCTGGTAGAAGGGGTCTTCTGAGCTGCGGCATAGTTTGTTACTTGTAAAAGTCGATGTGCACGAAGAATCCACATGGGAAAAGGAGACGTAAGTATCACGTGGTTGAGTGGAATGACCGAATGTGTGTGAACGAGACACGATATTATCACAAGGCGAGTGTGGACCACAGTTCCATCCTCCCGCGAGGGAAACGGTCAGTCATGGGGAAAGCGAGTGGAACAAGAAAAACTCATTTCACTCGGGTGGTTTCAGAAAGAGGTCACAGTGAGGCTAAAAGGTAAGGGGATGTCTCTCGGAGTTCAGAGACTGGTAAGCCTTTTAGCCTGAGACCAAGGTTGGTCCAGAGAAACAAAGATGTGAGAGAGCTTATTATCAGCTGAAACCCCTCAGGTCAGTTCCCTGTAGGATTATTAGGCTGGTAATAAAGGAAAAATTAGACAGGATATGGTACCGGTTGGAAATTAGGTGTTTGTGTAAGTGAGTGAACAAGGATTAGAATTAGGGAGTCAAGAGGATAGAACAACAGAAGGTAAGATTGTAGCAGTTTTCGGAGAGATGGGACAGAGAAAAAGCAAAGCCCAGAGAAAAATCTCGGAAAAATCTGCAGAAGAATTAGAAGGAGGCATACCTGAAATCCTGCGGGAGAGCCCCTTGGGATGAATGTTAGAGCATTGGGAGGAATGCCCCATAAGGAGAAAAAGGTCCAAGGAGAAAATGATTCAGTTTTGTGTAGAAATATGGGGAGGGAAGGAGATGAGGGATCACATAATTTGGCCCATGTTTGGTACTTTTGAGAAATGGACCTGTAGAGCTTTGAGTAGTTATGTAGATAAGAAACAGCCATGGGATGAGGAGGAGTATGATTATGTGAGGATATGGGAAAGGGCCAATATCAGACTCTTCCTAATAAAGACTAGGAACCCCCCTGCAACCCAGGGTGACACGTGGGAACCCCTAGATCACCCCCCACCCCCATATCTAATGCCTCAGCCCGCACAAGCCCAGGCTCCCTCACTGGGGGCCCCGGGACACCCACCTCAGCCCTTGCTGGAAGTCCAAGCCCCTCCACTGACGGCTTCGGCACCTCCACCAGGGCTGCAGTTCCCACAGGTGGGACCTCAGCCCCTGCAGGCCTCCCAGCCTCAGGACTTCCCTCCTTCGTCAGGACACACCTCTATACCCCAACTACCTCAGGTAGGCTCACAGCCTCCGGCACCGCAAGCCCCCCTGCCCTTAGAACTTCCGCCGCCTGAACTGGATCCAGCATCCCTTCCCAGCCCCAGCCCCCGCAACCCCTACCCCACAAACCAGAAGGAAGAGGTGACAATTAAAGAAGATAAATGAGGAGGATAGTGAGGTAGAGGAAGAAAGGCACAACCTGCTCCCATTAAGGGAAGTGCCTACTGCCCCAGGAATTATTGGTTACGTGAATGTACCGATTAATACTGGAGGTGTAAGAGCCTTTAAAAAGGAGATGGGAAAACTAATGGATGATCCTTTAGGGGTCTCCAATAGACTGGATGATTTTTTAGGAATGAGTATTTATTCCTATGATGATATTACAGCGATATTAAGATCATTGTTTAATAACGAGGAAAGAGAGATGATCAGGCAGGCTGGAATACAGGAATGGGAGAGTTGAAACCCACAGAGCACACCCAGGGAACAGAAGTGGCCAAGCCAGAGACCCGGGTGGGATGCTCAGACAGAGGGAGGTTGGAGAAATATGGTAGATCTGAGAAATATAGTGATCCAAGGTATAAGGGAAGCTGTACTGAGGGGCCAGAATGTAAGTAAGGTATTTGGAGAATGTCAGGGAACGGATGAGACCCCATTGGAATGGCTGGATAGATTAAGAAGGAGTTTACAAGTGTACTCGGGAACTGACCCGAACTCTCCGATAGGGGAAGTACTGTTAAAAACTCAATTCATAGCAAAATCATGGGAAGATATATGGAGGAAGCTTGAAAAGATAGAGAATTGGCAGGAGAAAGAGTTGCAGGTACTGCTGAGAGAAGCTCAGAGTTTATATGAGGAGAGATGAGGAGAAACAAAAGGTACAAGCAAAGGTGCTAGTCACAGCTGTCAGGGAAGTGCAAAAGCAGGAACGTTCTCAGGATTATGAAAAGTCAGGGAAGGGTAGCAGTCACTCCCACCTAGAAGGAACCCCAGTAATCAGGAAAGAATTCCTGAATGTTTTTACTGTAAGGAGAAGGGGCATATCAAATGGAATTGCAAGAAGAAGATGAGAGATGAAAGGATGTTTCAGGAGGACTAGGGGTGTCGAGGGCTTTTCGTTTTGGGGTCCAGGACATCTACAGAGCCCTTGATAAAGTTGAAAATAGGCCCCAAGAAGGAGGAACTGGATTTCCTTGTGGATTCCGGAGCGGAGAGGAGTACTTTTAGGCAGCTACCATCAGGGTGCGCTAAAAGTAAGGAAACCATGGTGGTGGTCAGCGCAAAAGGTGAGCCATTTAAAGTCCCTGTAATTAAAAATGTAGAGATAGAGTCTGACATCAAGATTTGTTTGGGAAATATGTTATTAGTTGAGGAAGCTGATTATAATCTACTAGAACGAGACCTGATAATAGCCCTAGGAATAAATTTAATAGTGAGGGGCTCACAATTGGTGGTAAGTTTATATAAATTGACCATCCAAGATGAGAATAGGATAGATCTGAAGGTCTGGCATACTCAGGAAGAAGCAGGGAGGTTAGAAATGGAACCCATTGTTATTGAGATCGAGAGACCAGAGGACCCCATTAGGGTAAAACAATATCCTATATCTATGGAAGGAAGAAAGGGATTAAAAGCTGTGATAGATGACCTTGTAAAGAAGGGGACTTTAGAACCTTGCATGTCTAGGCACAACACACCTATACTAGCAGTGAAGAAGACAGACAGAAGCTATAGACTGGTCCAGGATCTAAGGGCTGTGAATGAAAGGACCAAAACATGATTCCCCATGGTGGCCAACCCTTATACACTCCTAAACAGGGTCACCCCGAGGACATTTGGTACAGTGTTATTGATCTTAAGGACACATTTTGTGCATGTCCTTTAGATGGAAAAAGTAGAGATTATTTCGCCGTTCAGTGGGAAGACCCGGAGACAAACCGAAAACAGCAGTTTAGGTGGACCTCCCTTCCCCAAGAGTTTGTAGATTCTCCTAATCTGTTCCGTCAGGCTCTGGAACAATTACTAAGCCAGTTCACCCCACAGGAAGGGACCAAGATCTTACAATATGTTGATGATTTATTAATAGCAGGTCAGAAAGAGGATGATGAAAGGGCATGCACTATAGCATTACTAAACTTCTTGGGAAACAAAGGACTGAAGGTTTCTAAATCCAAATTACAGTTTACCGAACCAGAAGTTAAATATTTGGGACACTGGATCACAAAAGGTAAAAAGAAATTGGATCCAGAAAGGATAGCAGGCATCATCGAGTTACCTTCAATTATTTATAGACATTAGTAATCATACTGCTCACGGGGCATTAACCCAAGATTGGGCAGGGACTAAGAAACCCATGAAATATGTATCAAAATTTTTGGACCCGGTGAGCAGAGGATGGCCAACCTGCTTACAAGCAATAGTGGCCATGGCATTATTAGTAGAAGAGGCAAAGAAAATCACTTTTGGAGCACCTTTAGTAATGTGAGAAGTATAATGCAGCAAAAAGCAGATAAGGGGCGCACAGATGCCCGGCTTTTAAAATATGAGGCTATACTAATTCATTCACCTGGTTTAGAATTACAGACTACCGCAGGTAAAAATCCAGCCCAGTTTCTGTTCAGGGAGGCATTAGAAGAACCTACTCACAATTGTGCTGAGATAATAGAACTCTAGACAAAGATAAGATCGGACTTGGAAGAGGAGGAATTAGATGAGGGAGAGAAATAGTTTGTAGATGGGTCAGCAAGGGTCATGGAAGGAAAGAGGAAATCTGGATATGCTATCGTGGATGGTAGATCTGGGAAAGTGGTAGAGTCAGGTCCTTTAAGTGCTAGCTGGTCAGCACAGGCATGTGAATTGTACGCAGTATTGCGGGGGCTAAAAGGATTGAAAGGAAAAAAGGGAACAATTTTCACAGATTCTAAGTATGTATTCGGGGTGGTCCATACATTTGGGAAAATTTGGGAGGAAAGAGGATTGATTAGCACTTGGGGATGAGGGTTGGTCCATGAGGAATTAATAAAACAAATCCTAGAAGCAATAAGGGAACCTGAGGCAATTTCCATTGTACATGTAAAAAGGCATCAAGTGGGGATGCAATTTCGGACTCATGGAAACAATTTGGCAGACAGGGAAGCTAAGAAAGTGGCTCTCCTAATGGTAAATACCCTGGAGGTCGAGAGGGGCGAAGTACAGGAGTACCCCTCATGTCCTTCCCAAAAGGAAATTGAAGGGTATAAAAAGATAGGGGGAAAATAGGAAGAGGGAAAATGGAGATTGCCAGATGGCAGGGAATTGGTATCTAAGGAATATACTAGAAAAATTTTGAACAGGCTGCACCAACAGACCCATTGAGGGGCACAAGCTTTAGCAGAACAATTCCTAAAATTTTTTGGGTGCAAAGGGATCTATGAATTGGCAAAACAGGAGGTGCAAGGGTGCATGGTATGTCAGAAAGTAAATTGGATCAGGACACGGCAAACACTTTTAGGAGGTCGTCCTTTAGCCTATCACCCATTTGGAAGGATCCAGGTAGATTTTACGGAATTGCCTAAAGTAGGGAGATATAGGTATTTAATGGTAATGATAGATCAATTGACCCATTGGGTGGAAGCATTTCCAAGTGCACGAGCTACAGCCCAGACAGTCTCAAAGGTAATACTGGAGGAAATTGTACCTCAGTATGGGATAATAGATTATATCGATTCAGACCAAGGAACACACTTTACATCCAAGGTTATCAAACAGCTAGCAGATGCCCTAGGGATTCGGTGGGAATATCATACCCCGTGGCATCCTCAGAGCTCGGGGAGAGTAGAAAGAATGAATCAAACTCTCAAAGCCCAGCTATCGAAATAAATGTTAGAGACCAAAATGTCCTGGGTCAAATGCCTTCCCTTAGCTCTCTTGAACATTAGAACACAGCCGCACTCAGAGATGGGATTATCACCATTTGAAATGCTTTATGGGATGCCTTACGAGCATGGGATGCCAGTGGGACACCCAAGGATGGAGGACAGCCAGATACAGCCCTATCTAATAGCAATTAATAAGAACCTGCAGGAACTACAAAAACACGGACTGATAACACAAAGCACCCCCTTGGGGTTCACTATACACAGGATACAACCGGGAGACAAAGTATTAATCAAAACCTGGAAAGAGGTCTCACTCACCCCTCACTGGGAAGGTCCTTTTCTCATCCTTTTAACCACAGACACAGCAGTTCGAACTGCTGAAAAGGGCTGGACACACGCTTCTTGGGTGAAAAAGATCGAACGACAAGAAGAGAAGTCCGAGTGGAAAGTGACATCTTCCCCAGGAGACCTGAGGATAAAGCTTCATCAGGGCACTAAATGACCGAGGGGAACACGATAAGTTGTTTAAATCCAGGATGTCTGTGTTATTCATGTGTTTATTTTGAATGAAGTTACTGTCGCGAGATTTGGGTTGTGCATTGTAAAAGGGGGTATGGACCTTTGGGTTTGTGTAATAGGTGCCAGGAAGAAGAGCAAAACCTGACTAGTCAAATCTTAGTGCTCGCCACAAACTTGGGTTTACTGGAAATTGATTCCCCAGAGTGGCTTTTATTATACCAAAAAGGGGTAAGGGGAAAATTGGACTTGAGAGTGCAGGTACTAGCAGTTGAGTGCTAGTATCCCGGGCTCAGAACTGATTTTGTTTGTGGCTTTTCTCGGACTTTTCTATTTCGATTATTCAATAAATTCCTTTATAAAATAATTGGCTGTTCGTTTATAACAAAAGTGAAGATGTATTTTAGTTAGAGCAGCAAGGACAAGTTTAATCAGTGTTGAACAACTGAGTTTCTCCTCTAGCCCTTGATTAACGAGCATGAAATACCATCTACCTTATAACTACTCCCAAACACTCAAGTATGTTAAACAGACTTTTGATTCTCTCCAGCTTCTTGAGTGTGTGAAGCTGCAGCTGAATCCAATTTGTACCATCAGCAGCTGGAGTTATTCTGCATTTGTCACTGGCACTACATTTGGCTTTACACTTCTCTTAGTGCAATGAGGTGACACTGAATGATAGAATTCTTTATACTGTGTTAATACTGTGATCATTCAGGTGTTTTGAATCTGTTAGGGCACTTATGCTATATGTCTGCCAGGACAAAAAGGTAGGAGTGTTTCCAAGGAATTTTGACTGGGCAATTTGAATCACAATTGAAGCCAGAAATAGCTCTCCTGCACCTCCCCTGCAGGCAGTCAGGTGTCCTTTGAGGGACTTGATAAAACTTCTCAAATAAATTTCATCTATCAGTGAGAGCAAGAAAGGCCTATGGAAAACAGCTTTTGTCCAGAGGCACTCAGGTCTAGTAAAGCCATGCACTGTGAGGGTGGCTGAAGACACCTTCCTGTCAAATTGAGGATCCAATGGCTTCCTGAAGGTGTGGGGTGAAGCCTTGCTAAACCCCACAGATGGCTGCCCTGACCAAAAAAGCAACTGCAGGATAGAGACAGAATGAAATAGTGGACAGGCACGAACATCTGCATGAACCTCTGGCCAGAAGCACAGCACATGATGCCCATCAAAGGTGGATGCAGGTGAAGTGGGCCGTTTTTAAAATTTCTGCCAAGAAGGGAATCTGTGCTGTCTTCCTACTGAGAGGAAAATGCGAATATTCATGATAAAGCCTGAACAGAAAGAACTACTAAATATTTTAATCAACTCAGTCCTCCTATGAAAAAGAAGTTTTTCCCCTCTCAGGGCCGCATGGATGGGTGCACACTTGCTGCCTGACGATCATTTATTTAGGCTGCTTTAGCTTAACAGCTAAAATTCAGCTCTTTGACTTCCTGTGCTTAGGAAAGAAATTGACATACATTTTTTAAACCTTGAAATAGATAGAAGCTAGTAAAAGCCACAAAGAGGGAAGGGAAACAAGCCTAAGCCACAGGGATTTTCAGGAGTCAGAGGATAAATTGCAGAGAGAGAAAGGTGAGTAAAAACAGCAGCTTGATCACAGACTCCAGTAATCACTTTCTGAGCTGGAATCAAGAGGATATTCACCACTGAGGAGGTAAATAATCATATGGGTTCAAATAATGAAATGAAATGGTGCTGCAGTGTCGCCCTGGTTTTTGAAGCCTTCTGATGTTTACATTCTTGGAGTCAAGAGTTCTCACACTTTTTACCAAAACACTATGTGTTTTTCACATTCCTTCTTGGAGGAGGAGAATATTGACAGACTGTTCACCTGGCCAGTGTGATTCAGAGGAGGGATGTCATCCTCCAATCCACTTTCACTTTAGAGAATCTATAAATTCTAGAAAACTGTAAATAAAGTTCTCTTTTTTACCTTGGGCGACTGAGCGTGTGGTGCGTGCTCATTTCGTGTCTCAGCGTGACAATTGGTGACCCCTTGTGAGAACGACATTTGGTGCTCATTGGAGTGTGAGGCAGTTTGGGTGAGATTTGTGGTTCTTAATCCCCCTCCTCCCTGCTTGTGTAGTGGCTGTGGCCGTTTGGCACTTTGCCTGCAGCTTTTGGGATGATGCCAACCCCTGTGGCTTCCATGGAGGACTCACTGGTCCTCGATATCTGGAGAAGTTTGCTGGAGAGGAGACAGGTTTCTGTCTCCCAGGGTGGCTTTGAGAAGCTCTTTTTATGGGCAAGAGGCCAAGGGTTTTTTTCAGATCCCGAGGAGGCTTTCTCCAGGGAGGCGTGGTCTCTGCTTGGTGATCACCTCCTTGAGGCCCTCTACTTTGACTGTAACATCGAGATCGCACAGCTTCTCATGCACTGGAAGAGGTTTGACAGGTTTTTCCGCTGGTCTGAATGCTCCAGTTCCCAAGGTTCTGCTGAGGAGCTCGGCTCCCAACTAGGCTCTCCCGTCCCAGAGGACAGAAGGAGCGAAGGGGATGCTGAGGTCCCTTCGGGGTCCGGGGGGGATTTTGAGCCACGGCCTGAGGCAGAGCCCTCCCCTCCCCCCTGTGGCACTGCGATGGGAGATGTTTCTGTCTCAGATCGCGGCCCTCAGGCTCCCGGCCGGGGCATGGGCGGCGCCCCGCAGGCTGCTGGAGGCTCCGTGGGGTCGGCAAAGCCGGCCCCGCCCCACGCCGTGGAAGCAGCAGAGTGGGGGGGAACCGCCCTCCCCTTGTGCCTTCCTGGCATTCGGGGGTGAGGAGGAGCCCCTGGACCAGTCTCCGCCTCTCCTTGGGCAGGACTCTGTGACAATGCTCTGCCTGAATTGTGGTGTTTCTACGACCCATCCTCTGGGCACGGGAAAAGCGGGGCCTCTGCCAACTACCCCTGCCTCCGTGCAGCCTGATGGGTGTGCCCAGGCAGTGGAGGCAGGCAGGGATGGAGTGCTGACTGGCCTGTCAGGCCCCGCCCCGATGGGCAGGCAGCCTGCCCCGCACCAAGCGGGAGGGGCATTGCCTGCAATGGGTCTCCGAGTTACAAAAGGGATCCTCCTGGGGGCGGTTCCAGACCCCCCCTTCCCTGCGCTGCCCCCCCCCCCGGGTGTGACGGGTGGTGGTGTTCTTGGTGCGGGGACAGCCTCGGGCTTGGGCGGGGCTGTGCAGCTGCCCGCGCCGCCCAAATCGCTGCCCCTGGTCACGGCGCAGGGCGGTGACCTGACTCCGCGAGCCGCGCCCCTCTCTGCGCCCTGTTCCCCCCCCCCGCGCCGGCGCCCCCCCCATCTGCGCCGAGACGCACGCCTGCTGCTGCGGGGACCTGTGCCCGTGCTGCAGCCGGAGCTGCTGGTTCCTCCGTGGGAGTGGGCTCAGCTGGAGCCGGCCTGGCTCCGGCGCTCCCCTTCTCTGCGGGTGTGGGTGACACGATATCAGATGGTGTCGAGCTGCCCCCCAGTCAGGCAAATTACCCTGAGCCTGTGGGGTCCACAGGATGGGACTTGACAGGTACTGCCACCTCATCAGGGGGCTTCCAGGCTTTCCCTGTGCTTCGGGGTGTTACTCATAACACCTATCAACCCCTATCCTGGAAAGCTACAATGGAGCTCTGTGATCAGGCTGGCAAATATGGTCTGGGGTCTGTGGAGGTCATGCAGATGCTTCGAGTACTTGCTGCTGACCTGTTGACACCCTATGATATCAGAAGCATAGCTGGTGTTCTTTTTCAGCCTGTGGAATACAAGATCTTTGAGTCCAAATGGACTGAGTTAGCAGTCAGGGCCGTGGAGTGGAACGCCATGCGGGGTCTGCAGGACCCCAGGCATGTGATCGGCACTGATGTGCTGCTGGGCACAGGCAATTTTGCTGGCCCTAATGGGCAGGCTGGCTTCGATCCCCTGGTGCTTGAGCAATGCCAGGAAACAGGCATGGCAGCTCTGATCCAAACCATTGAAATGGCTGCTCCAAAGGAGTCCTTCGTGGCAGTTGTCCAGGGGGCTGATGAGCCTTTTCTGCAATTTGCAGATAGGCTGACTGCTGCTGTGGAGAAACAGGTGGGAGATCCTGACGCAAGGAGGCATTTACTCAAGCACCTTGCGAAACACAATTGCAATGCTGCCTGTAAGAGAGTCATAGAGGCCCTTCCTGGTGATCCTTCTGTCCCCCAGATGGCGGAGGCCTGTGCGAAGTTGCGCACTTCAGGTCATAAGTTGGCTGCTATGACCACTGTTATGCAGCCTGCCTTGGCCCCTGCTGTGCAGCCAGTCTGGGCAGTGCCTCAGGGCAGGCAGCAGCAAAAAGAGATTGTGCAGGCCAGCAGGAAACAGGGGAAGAAGGCAAAGAAGTCCACAATTCCCTTGTTTTTGTGTGGTCGCTGTGGCAGACCAAATCATCTGTCGAATGCCTGCAAGGCCACTGTTCACGTTAACGGTCAGGCCTTGCTGGGCTCGGGAAACGGGAAGCAAAGCGTGAAGGGGGGACGCGCTCGGACACAAGTCTCTCTCCAAGCCCCGCAGCCGATGGAGGTCTGCTCGGTCAACTTGCAGCCAGCACCTGCGGCTCAGCAGGTGTTGACATCTGCACAGCAGACACGGTTGTGTTAGAGACCAGGGACGTACACAAGGTACCACAGGATGTCTTTGGTCCCTTGGGTGACGGTATGAGTGCTCTCCTTATGGGGAGGTCTAGTACCACCCTTCAGGGTCTCATTGTGCACATGGGACTCATTGATGCGAATTTCCCGGGACAAATTTGTGCCATGGTTTCCACATCAAAACCCCCTGTCACTATCCCAAAAGGGACACAGGTTGCTCAACTTGTGCCTTTTAGGTCCTCTGTTCGCAGGGCAGTTGACCGGTCGCGAGGAGACGGCGGCTTTGGGTCCACTGGGCTGCCTCAAGTGCACTGGACCACTGTCCTGTCCAACGACCGTCCCATAAAGCTGTGTACCCTGTCCATCCCTGGCGCGACACCTCCGGAACCTTGCCTCCACAGACTGCTTGATACTGGCGCTGACATCATGATCCTCTCGCTTGCAGCCTGGCCCCCGGATTTGGCCCTTGAGTCCAGTGCAGACGCCTGTTGCAGGACTGGGAGGAACGAAGCAATGCTACGTGAGCCAGCAGCCTGTAATCATCACAAACTCAGAAGGACAGTCAGCTGTGGTCCGGCCTCATGTTACTTCGACTGAGGTGTCCTGGGTTGACAGGGACTTCTATCCTATATCCTATATCGTGGGACTCTATTGTGGTGTCTAGCAGCTGCTCCCTCCCCCCCTTTGGCGAGGACTGCGGCTGATGGGCGGGCCTTCACTGGCACGGGGGGGCTGCGGGGTTTTTACTTTCACTTTGGGCTGCGGCTTGCTTGGCTTGCTACCGGCTTTGGCTTGCTTGCTTGTTTGCTCTCGCTATTCTCGCTATTCTTTGCTTGTTTTTCCCTCTTCCTTTTTCTTTCCCCCCTTCCCGAAGATTAGGACCGGCTCCTGGACCTGACCGGACCCGAGAAAGCCTGGGGATCCCTGGACCCTGACACAGAAGCTCGGCGCCTCTTCCCACAGTACCCATTTTCTTTTCTCTTGTGTGGGGAGTGTTATTAATAAACCGGTTTTTCCACTTTTCCTCCAAGGAGTTTTTCTTCCCTTCCGAACCCAAGGCTGGGGGGTGGGGGAGGGGTGGTGGAGGTTTGTTTTAGGGGTTCTCCCCCCAATCTGTTCCAAACCGGGACATGAGGCTAACCTTTGGGGGAGGGATGTTCTGGCCGCATGGCGGGTGCGCATCGGGACAGATTTTTAATGGGGGCCACCGCGACGAAGGGCGCAGACTGTCCTACGCCTCCTTTACGGTGGCTGGTGAGCAAACCGGTCTGGGAGAATCAGTGGCCCCTCCCTAAAGAAAAGCTCATTGCCCTTCGGAATCTAGTGCAGGAGCAGTTGGACCAGGGTCATCTGGAGCCTTCTACCAGTCCCTGGAACACTCCTTTCTTCTGCATTAGAAAAAAGTCTGGGAAATGGAGGTTGTTACAAGACCTCCGGAAAGTGAATGCCGTGATGGAAAGCATGGGAACGTTGCAGGCGGGCATGCCGTCGCCTACCATGCTTCCAGCAGATTGGCCGATCCTCATCATGGATCTGAAGGATTGTTTCTTTACGATCCCTTTACATCCCGATGACAGACAAAAATTTGCCTTCTCGGTGCCAGCAATTAACAATGCTGAGCCCGCACAGAGATATCAATGGATGGTTTTGCCCCAAGGGATGCGGAATTCTCCCGCCATATGCCAATGGTTTGTGGCCCGTGCCTTGTCTGGAGTTCGCAGGCAGTTTCCCAATGCCCATGTATATCACTACATGGATGACATTCTGGTGGCTGCACCCACCCAGGATGAACTGCTGAGGATACAGCCTCAGTTGATTGATGCGTTGCACACTCATGGGCTGCAAGTGGCTCCAGAAAAGGTTCAACAACAGCCTCCTTGGAATTATTTGGGGGTCAAGATTCTGGAACGGACAATCCGTCACCAGGAGGTGCAATTTGTGCGTTCGGTGAAAACACTGAATGATGCCCAGAAATTGGTAGGCATCATCATGTGGTTGCGTCCGTATTTGGGACTAACCAATGCACAACTGTCTCCTTTATATGATTTGTTAAAGGGAGACACCGATTTAAAGTCACCTCGTGAATTGACCCCTGAGGCACATAAAGCCCTGGAGGAGGTTCAGCAAGCTGTTTCCGCTTGCCAAGTGTACCACATTGACCCCTCCCTTGATATCACTGTGTTCATCACTGCTCCGGATTTACATCCTACAGGTATCATCGGCCAATGGAATGACAAATGGTCTGATCCCTTGCACATCTTGGAATGGGTCTTCCTGCCCCACTAGCCGCAGAAGATGGTAACTCCGTTAGCTGAGCTGGTTGCTCGATTGATAATCAAATGCCAGCAACGGTGTTTGCAATTGATGGGAGCAGACCCCGCAAAGATCGTGATCCCAATTGATCGGGAAAATTTTGACTGGAGCCTTGCAAACAGTGTTACTATGTGGTGTGCTCTGGAAAACTTCACAGGGCAGATTGTTTATCATCTGCCCAGCCACAAGCTACTGCACGTGGCGAAAAATACACAAATTTCTTTGCGGCCCAAATATAGCCAGGAACCGGTGCAAGGACCCACTGTCTTCACCGACGGTTCGGGAAAGACAGGAAAGGCCATTGTTGCCTGGAAGGATGGAGCAGAGTGGCAGGTTGTAGAAGGTCATGAGGATGGTTCAGCCCAATTGGTTGAGCTAAAGGCTGCGGTCATGGCATTCGAGAAGTTTTCCCAGGAACCTTTCAACTTGGTCACAGATTCCGCCTATGTGGCCGACATCACACAGCAACTGGGTTATTCAGTTTTGAAGGAGGTCAGTAATCCTGCCTTGTTTCATTTACTGAAGACCCTGTGGTGCGCCATCCAGGCCCGGGTTCACCCATACTATGTTCTGCATACAAGGAGCCACACTAGTTTGCCTGGGTTTGTAGCAGAAGGTAACGCGAGGGCTGACAAGTTGGCTAACCCAGCGTGGGTAGCACCTCAGCCAGACGTACTCGCGCAGGCCAAGGCATCACATGAGTTCTTCCACCAGAATGCACATACATTGCAAAAGCAATTTCAGTTGACAGCAACTGAGGCTCACAACATTGTTGAGTCATGTGATGACTGTCACGCCCTTGGTGCACCTCTGCCGGCAGGGGTAAACCCCAGAGGCCTTAGGGCCTTGGAGCTTTGGCAGACTGATGTCACCCAGGTTGCTGAGTTTGGCCGGCTCAAGTATGTGCATGTCACAGTGGACACATTCTCCTCTGCGATGTGGGCTTCTGCTCACACTGGAGAAAAGATCCGTTATGTCATTGCCCATTGGAGGCAGGCCTTTTCCATTCTTGGTATACCTTCTGCTGTGAAAACCAACAGTGGTCCTGCTTACGCATCAGGGAAGGTGCGGCAGTTCCTGCAGTTGTGGGGTGTTTCACACAAGTTTGGCATCCCTCATTCTCCAACTGGTCAAGCTATTGTAGAATGCACTCATGGTATCCTGAAGCGGGTTCTACAAAAACAAAAACGGGGAATGCAGGGTGAAACCCTGCACAGTCGGTTGGCAAAGGCCTTGTACACCATCAATCATCTTACGGTGCCGCAGAACTCAAATAACACTGTCATCTTGAATCACCATCTTTCGTTACAGGGTTCGGACGAGACACATCAGCCTTGAGCAAAGGTTCGAGTGAAAAATCTAGTCACCAAACAGTGGGAAGGTCCCTACGACCTTGTCATTTTGGGGCGTGGGTATGCGTGCATGTCCACAGATACTGGGACACGCTGGGTACCTTCGAACTGTGTCCGTCCTGACCTGCGACCTCAGAGACAGAACCCGGCCAACAGGCAAGATGGAAACCGTGACCAAACTGAAAGCCATCAAGTGGATGAACCGTCAAGTGATGACTCTGATGCAGACGATGCGAGTGATCACTCTGATGATTCCTCCACGACTGAACCCTAAAACATTGTTCATTTTTCTTCCTTTGTAACATTGTTCATTTTCTTTTTTCCTTTTCTTTTTTAACGGAAAAAGGGTGAGATGTCGCCCTGGTTTTCGAAGCCTTCTGATGTTTACATTCTTGGAGTCAAGAGTTCTCACACTTTTTACCAAAACACTATGTGTTTTTCACATTCCTTCTTGGAGGAGGAGAATATTGACAGACTGTTCACCTGGCCAGTGTGATTCAGAGGAGAGATGTTATCCTCCAATCTACTCTCACTTTAGAGAATCTATAAATTCTAGAAAACTGTAAATAAAGTTCTCTTTTTTACCTTGGGCAACTGAGCGTGTGGTGCGTGCTCATTTCGTGTCTCAGCGTGACACTGCAGGCTCATCATCCACATTCCCCATTGTTACCAGTTCAGTACCACCACAGACATCATTTACAGCAGCCCTGCCAGCTCCCCAGCCTGTTTTCCTGCCCAAGTGCAGATGCATCTCTGCCTGCTTCTGGCAGCATAGCACCAGCCCTGTGCAATGCCTGTGGAGCTGCCAGGGAAGGAACATGGATCAGATCACCTTCCTAGAAACCAGCACAACTCAGTGCTGAGGAAAGGGCCATCACTGGTCAGCATCCTCCAAGCCTGAACCAGGCAGAGAGCAGGGAATGGATTTAAAGAGGAAAGATGGAAAGACTCCAGTGAACATCACAGCACAAGACACTGGGAAAACTTAGCCAGAGCACCCCAATAGCATTTACAGTTCAGTTATGCAGGATGACCCATGTGCATGCAGCCAAAAGATGGTCCCTGTCCCAAGCCCCAGTAAAAGAATCTAGTTAAAAAAGGAGGGAGGCAAGAGGAAGCATTCTGGAATTACTCAGATCTTTGAATCTGAAGGAAATGTGATACTGCACAATGAAAAAAACTCATACAGGAGCCTTATCTCTGCTGATTCTGAAAAATTAGTCATTAAATTCTCCTTTGACTTTGTCCATAGATAGGGATTTGCGTAGATTCATTTAATCATCTTTGTTGCTTGCTGGATGGAACAAGGAGCACCAACTCACCTTTCTGTAGATGTCACTGAGTTTATGGCCCCATGTGCTAGGAAGGCAAGGCACATAAAGAAAATATTATGCCTTCATTTGCTAAGTAAATCAGATTCACACTAAAATGTAATAAAAGTATTATGATTTTTTTACTGGTTCTCTTTTTAATAGAAAAAAAGTTACTTTAGTGAACTATTTAAGCTGTTTTTTATGAATAACAGACTTATTGGGAGAATAGTGTGTCCACTGATTAGATTTTGAAAGACGGAACATGGGTTTTTTTATGTTAACTGGTCCTTTTGCTCACTGCTGTCATGAGTTTAGACAGATCCCCACTAAAAATCAAACTTTGATCTAAAGTAATACTCACCAAACATGGAGCAGAGCCAAGAATGCCTGCAATTACAGGGCAGCAATATTCCTCTGTCCTGGGGTTCCTGCGCTGCAATACACACAAATACACACAAAACATTTCAGATGGAGTAATTCAGATATTATTTCAGATAGAATAGCTAATAACAATTGTTTTTATTAGCCCCAGAACAAAGCACTGTAACACCAAGACTGGTGCAGATGTTTTAAGATTTGCTCAAACAGGTTCAATCAACAGCTTTGTCCTGGCAGGAAATTCAGAGGAGAGGACAACTAGAACATTTATGCAGACACGTGAGATTGCAGCTATTAAATACAAACCTACCAAAGAGATTACTCAAAGGGGCACCACAGACTCAAACCAGAATTATTGCCAACTGAAAGCAGCTCTTCAACAGTTTCTCTGTGCCTACTGTCTCTGTCTGCAGCCCTTCTCTAAATATATTCCATGTCATCTTGGGAGAAATACTAGAAAGGCAAAAAGATCTTCAGTACTTGTACTCTTTCTTGTGAAAGGGCTGCTACCACCTTTAGCTCCCTTCTTAGATCTGCTACACAAAGAGGCCCTGCTGAGGGGCTTTGCATAGCAAAACTTCTTAAGATGATGCGAGAGCATGAGTGCAGTGGACTCACCCCTGGCCTTTGCTTGGCAACAAGAGAAAACAAGGTGCCTTCAGCTTTTGAAGTCTTCTTTTAAGCAGGTCGGTTCATCTGATCAGAAGCAGGCTGGTTACTCAGGAGTAGATTTTATAGGAAATTAAAATGGCAGAGAAATAAAATTTAAACACCACATGTAAGTTTAATTAATTGATTTGCAATTATGCAGGGTATTTCATCCACAGTTCTGCCAGGATGGCACAGAGGGTGCCTTGGCAGACCAGAGACAGACACGTGACCTCAGGAGTGCCCACACTGACCCAGTCAGCCCCAGCAACTCAATTGGGACCCAGTCCTGAAGAACACAAATCTTGAAATGCAGAAGGGTTCAAATCCTCAGTGTGGCTCCTTCCCATCTTGCAGTCTGAACACCACAGGCTATTCACAAGGGCTGTGCTGGGCAGGTTGGGTCCTGCAGTCAGCTTTGACTTCAAGCAATGCACCAAATACCTGCACTGGCACAGATGGCTGAGTCAGCTCAGGGGATGCCATATGTGAAGGTGATGCCTGGAAGGTACCTTTGATCCAGAGGAGGTACTACAATGCAAAAAGACCCCATTCCATTGCACACCACTGCCCCAGTTCTGGGGATCATGGCTGCACCTACCTGGCTCCAGCTGTACTTTGTGCTCATGTTAAAGTGAAGCTAATGTTACACGGCAATATGCCAGTTCAGGAAACCAATACGCAAATTCATAATTATTAATGCATAATTCAGGGATTATTTGCACACAGTAAACAGGCCATCATCCTGATGAAGTGTCAAATGGTATAAAGTGCTAATGAAAGAAAAGAGAATAGACAAGAAGAGATCATGAGATCAAGAGAGAGAGAAAGTGGGAGTGGAATATATCCTCTAATGAACTTTCAGAAGTCTCCCTAGACTGTTGTGTATGACAAGAGACACTAAAACATCTTTAAGCACAGCCCCAGGAGCCATCTTCTCTCCTGCATTTCAGTCCAAAATCTTCCATCAAGCAAAGGCACATTTTCAGTCTGGTTCAGGGTTTATCTGGGTGTAAATCAGATAATTCCAATCAAACCAGAAATTAGTTCTTCCAAGATCTAGTAATTCAAAAGGCCCATCATTGTCAGAGGTGCAATGTTTCATTATTAAAGGGCTCCTCGGCTGTTCCAGGAGGGTACCTACACTTTCATTATATATTATGTATGGTGAGATTATTTTAATCATTTCAACACAAGAGCAAACATCTTCCAGCCTCATTCAAGTCTCTTTCACTCTTATCCTGGGGTCTATGAGGGAGACAGAGTCCTCACCTCCAGCAACTGCAAAAATACTCTACCAAGAGTTTTTGTCAGCAACATGATATTCACTGAGGAAGAAAGGGAGAAATGGATTCACATGCTGATACTCCAGTACTGGTTTCATTACATCATTTTACAGTGAGTGTTGCATCCACTGGAGAGACACAACTCTTACTGAAAGCATTCTCTTTGCAAGGAAAAACAATCAAAGGCTTTTGCAGAGAGTAAATTTTTCTTCTTAAATATGCACACTTCATTACTATTACCTTGAGCTTTAAAATGTAAATATTTCAGAAAAAGGTTCCTAGCTTTCAACATTCACAACAAATGTGGTTTTTAATGTGTTATATGTAATTATTATTTCTACCAAACCACGGGTGTAAGTAGTTACTATATACATCTTAAAAACACCTCTGAGAAAAATTACAAAAACTGTTGTAAGAATATGCTTTTAAAAGTTTTTTTCAATGTTTGACTTTAAAAACTTCACTTTTTAATGATAACTGCTAATGAAAAACTTGAGCATGAAATAGTGCAAATGCAAATGAGAAGGGACAGTTCCTATCCTGATTTATGGTGTATTAACCTGTTGCTTTGTGCACATTACAATTGGCATAAAATTAAATAAAGTGATGATGGTACACACCTGGTAGTAACTCCTGCTAGACTGAAGCCCAGCCAGACGGGTTTAGGCTCACACAGGCTATTGGAGTTTCTAGTACTTTTTGTACACGTTATTGTGTGGCTTGCCATTGATTAGGTGTCATAAAAGCCCTGACTTTGTGTCTTGGTTTTGAAAGAAGACAGGTATCTGCTAAAGAGAGGCAGGGCCTCTCTTGGGATGGATAATTCAAATCCCCTTCCCTCAAATTATTATAATTTAGAAAATTAAAACGGCTCTCAGGCAGAGATATGGGAATAGGAATAACAGTTCTTTACTAATAGGTATAACAGGGCAAACAAACAACAACAACTACAGCAATTAATAGCGAAAACAGAACTAGGGACTTTGGCGGAGCTTGGTCCCACAAAACCCGGGGCAGTCTGGTCTCTGGGGGACTCCAAAGAAAAGTACCAAGCTGGAACGGTGGGGAATCCCGGGCTGGTGGATCGGATGAAGTTCGGAGCTCTGTCGGTGGTCACTGGAGGGCAGAGATGTCTGGCAGGGAGGCCAGTGCGGGCCCGTGGTGCAGAGCAGCTCTAAAACAGCGCCGAGGCAGTGGGACAGGGCCGAGACAGCTCCAGCAGGGCAGCAAAAGGAGGAATCCGGATCTGGGCACACGAGCAGATGATAGTAGCTCTCTCTTCAGGATCAGATCCCAGTGGTGCCAGTGAGAAACTCACGCAGCAACGGCAGCCCCATCCGCTCCCAACGCAGACCAGACCAAAAAGTGAAGCTGCCCCCCAGCCCCTGTCTTTCTCTCCCCCCCCTCCCCCCCCCCCCCCCCTCCGGGGGAAACTCCCGGAGACAAAGGGTGTAGCTAACTGCCGGCCTCCATGCTTTGTTTTCACCTGAGCACTGATAAGTACCCGGCAATCAGTTGCCTTGCAACTCTTGGGAAAAAATTCTATAGGTGAAAAAGATAAACAGGTCTAACCCCCAACACTTTGCTTTCTGCTTCCACTGAAGTGGAAATCAGTGGGATCTACCCAGACTTGCTATGGATTTATTATACTTTCACTGAACTGCAAACACACCTATTGTTAAAGAAGGGGCAGTCACTAAATACAAGTACCAAAACATTCATTATTTTGATTATTCTGTGGTTTGCTAATTTCTACCGTCACACCAAGAGCAGCAAGGTGGCTTTCAGAGGACAAAAGGAGAGACAGGCTTTCTTTGTGTGCATTCCTGTTTGTTTGCTTGCTTCTTAAGCAGATAATATTGCCTCTCCACAAAACCTATTTATAATCAGTCTTGCTTTCCTCTTGGGTTTTTTTTTTTGGAGGGTGGGGGTTGTTGGGTTTTTTTCCCCATGAATGGACTGCCAGGGGGAGCTGAGCCTAGGAGATAAATGTATCAGCTGCAGTAACTCTTGAACAGAGCTGAGGCTTGGCACAGAGCTCTCCTTCACGCTGCTGTATGCATGAAAAAAGGAATTTTTTTTCTGGTGAAGATGCTTTAGGAGAAAATGTTCTGAGCATGGTGCACAGTGGAGAGAGAGGGAGGGAGATAAAGTCTGGAAAAGAAGGCAGGAGCACTTTGTGCCGTAAGAAAAGATTTGAGCTTGTCAGAATGAAAGACAAGCATTTTCAAAGTGCATAATTTGACAAGAATTACATGGGATGTGGGTGGCTTCAAGGCTACAGCTCCTGTTCTCCCACATATTGGTTTCAAGGTCAGAGTCTAATTTTGTCCTGTGTTATAACAGCCTGTGCTGGAAGCTGCTGAGACAAGTCTGAGCGCCTGTCGCCCCAAGTGATTAGTGCCTTGCTTTCCTTGTTTCTCTGAAGCTGAGGACAGGGTGAGAATGAGGCAATTTGGGATCACTCCATGACTTCTATGTCCACAAGTGACACAGTGGCAGCCACAAACACTGCTCCAAACTGCAGCACAGCTTCCACTGCCAGCTTTTAAGGTGAGCTGAAGGTGCTAGAGGGGAAGGAATGAAAGCAGCAATTCTGAGGTGGGCACAAGCTGTGGAAGATGCTGGTTTCTTTTTCCAGTTAACTTGCCTCAAGCCTCAGCTTGAAAATTAACTACTTCAGGGCAGGAATCAGAAGGGCAAGGCAAGGCAAGGCAAAGCAAGGCAAGGCAGCAGTGATTCTGTGCTTATGAATTCAAGGGCTCATCTCAGATGAGCTTGGCAGGAGCCCGGGAGAAGCACTGGGATAAAATCTGACTTCAAGCAAACAACCAAAAAAAGGAAAGGATGGGAAATGCAAATTAAAAGTCAGTGAGACAGGCCTTGAAGAACCTGATAAGGATTAACACTTCTGATGCCTGTTCCCCAGAGGAAAGGAGGGTTTGACAGGATCACAGGGCTGAGTAGTTATGACCTCTGGAAACCAGTCCATCAGAGTTCCTGGGATGGGCTCCTGAGATGACAGCAGACAGAGATCTACAGCTAAGCGGTTCCTGCTTTGGAGCAAGCACAGGGCAAAATGACTTTCTGCATTGTCTGCCAGTCCTGCTATTCAATTATTTCACAAATTGCCCCTAATATATCTATTGGCATCTGCAATGCAGGAAGGGAAGGGTTCTTCCTTTGTTACTTTTTCTATAAACAGAGACACCTGCCAAAAATGAACACAATTTTTGCGGGTTTGGGGTTTTTTCCACCCACAAAAATATGCCAACAGATCACAGAAAATGTTGGAGAGCCAAACACATCTCTACAGCCCAGGGCCACTGCTCTGCCATTATGTGCTGGTTTGAAAGCAAAACCAGTGAGAGACTCCAAGGCAGAAATACAATTTAATAAGAGGAAAAGAAAATCAGAAAAATAAAGTAAAATAAAGTAAAATAAAATAAATGCAATAGTACAAAAAAACACTGACAGTCAGAATACAACCTGACACTCAGTTAGGGTGGTGGTAGCAGTCCAGATGAGATGGTCTTGTCAAAGCAGTGATCCTGTAGAAAGGTTTGGTAGCTCTCATCCTCTTCAAATCCAGTAGAGTAAGGGTTCCCTGTGCTGTCCCAGATTATATCCAGGTGGGAATGCTTGGCTCCTCCCCCTGGGCGGAGCATCTCACAATGGGATGATATCATTCTATGAGTCATGCAGTGGGTCCTTGATGGCCCATTAAACAGAGATAACTCCCGGAGGGAGTTATCTATGAGCCATGCAGCAAGGCATTGATGGGCCCATTAATAGAAGATAAGGGAAACACTGCCCCACCTGGTTTCAACAGCTCATGAAGATGTGGATAGAATACATACTTTGGGCACATCTTACATTTTAACCTAGGACACATTATCAGACAGAAAATGTCAGGTTTTGCTGTTACCACAATATTCCAGGGCTGGCTCAAATCATTGATGAAGAGAAAGGCAAATTCTGGCCAGTGGTCCCTTCCCAGTGAAGTGCAGCCCATCAGGAGAGGTCTGCTGTGAGCACCCACAGCTGCTGCTCAGTCTTGTGTTTGTAGCCCCTAGACTCACACAGGGTTTTTCATACAGTGCAAACCCTTTCTCTCCTGTGAGCTCACCTGTAGCACTATTAAAGCTGTCTCCTAATGATAGTCTCAGAGACAGATTTTTTTCCTTGCCTAAGCAAGAGCACTGCCAATTCCACCCATTAAAAGTATTGACTGCCACAGGCTGATGCGTGGAGTGGTGAGACCACAGAACTGCAAATTGTAAAAGACGAATTAAGTCCCCGCTGAGAGTTCTGAGCACCAGGACAAAAAGAGCTGTTCCTGCCAGCAGAAGACTTTGTAAGACTTTGCTAGACTGAAAACAAAAACAACACAGAGACAGTGACCTTTGGGCTAAGGAAGAGCCAAGGATGAAGTTCTTGTATCTGTAAGGGCCAGAGGAGGTGCAGGATGATGCTGTGGGAGCACCAGTGGTGCCAGGAGCTGTTCAGCCACCTCTCACTTCTGCAGCACAGATGACAGAGGGCAGTTCAGTTTTTAGCTCTCACTGAGCAGACACCAGACCCCCAAGTTAGACACCCAGGGCCACTGCAAACACTCTAAAGCATCTGGTAACTGCAAACCATAAATTTTCCTCTGAAGCACTCTGTTAAAGCAACAAATTCACTATCTTTCCTACACAGCCTACATTTATTTTGCCTTGTACCTTGCCTTGTATTTAGCTGCATTAAAATCAGCTTATTCTACACCAGTCCAGTGCTGACTACAAAGTATACTGCTGATGATTATAAATTCTTCATTGTTATTTTCAAAGTAGAAAATATCCACAAGGCTGGGAGAGACTCTCCTACAATCCTTTTACCTTAATCAATCACATTTGCTACAAACCTGTTATAAACTTATGAAGAAAACAATCAGAAAACCAGTATCAAATTTGTCTGACAAGGTCATCTTGCTCTCCTTTAATACTTTATTTGTTATGAAGTAGGATTTAAAATAATGATGCCTTCAAGGTACCTTCATCCCTAGCAGATGGCAGAAGTCACAAGGCAAGAGCTGTAATTAGAAAATCAATGGTGGTCTCATCATTTATTGCCTTCCACATCAGTGCTGGAGAGAAAAAGAGGGCGTCTGTTTGTTGGTGCTGAGAGTACCCATTTTCCAGTTTGATGCTCCTTGTCCCTGGCCTCCACAGAGAATGGTAACATCCCACTTGAGTTGTTTTGGAAGTCTCCAAAGTGCTCAGTTGTTTCCAGGACCAAGGAAAGGGGAAGATGTGTCACTTTGCCTGCTAATAAGTTCCCAATTGCTTTTCTTTAATGCCTTTGGAGCTGATTCATGAAGATTGGCAGGGAAAGGGCACTAACAGTGGGATTGTGCCTTTTGCATCCCTCTGACGAGTTACCAGGCTCAGCCCAGAATTTCCCTAACACTACAGGGGAGTGTATGCAGAAACCCTGCACTTCAACAAATGCTCTACGTGCATATGGGTCAGACCAATTTTAATTACATGATTCTTTTTTTTCTCTCAGATTCCCAGACTTATGCAGGACATGCTGCAGAGCTGGTGCATGATTTACACATTTAGAAGGAGCTCTATTTATAAACCATAAGGATAAGGTTTATGTTCCAGGCCTGCTTCCTAGAGTATCCAATCTTCAGTAGCAACAGGGAAAGCTCAGAAATGAGCAGCACCTTGCCAAGCTTTTCAGCAAGGGCTGAGACCAGCTGGCCTGGCTCAAAAAGGATGCAGAAGTACCTGAGCAGCAGCTGCATTTTGGCTGCAGCTGCCCCCAGCCACAGGCTCCAGCATCTCTTTTTGCAACCTGTGGGCAGGACTTCAGTGCACTGCAGGCTGGAGGGGTGGGAAACCAGCCCAGAAAAGGTGCACCAGCTAGCAAAGAGAGCATCCTGTAAGTAACAAGGCAAATGGTGCAGGGGTACAGGCAACATTCATTCAGGAGCAATTCTGGAAACATACCACAGAGTAGATTATGCTAGGGAAGAGCATTTTCATTTAATGGCTCCTTAATTTCTCTTTTATTGCATCTGAAGTATGCAGTAAAAGGAAAAACATTTGAAGCCATAAACAGCCACAAAGAAACAGCCTGTCATCTGAAATACACTGCAGGATTGGATGCAGGCAATTTTAGGAGGAAGCAGGGTGGTGGCACAAAGGAAGAGTATTGATGATCCCATGCTGGGGGAAATCTCATCCTCCTGCGGGATGTCTGAATGAAAATCCCACACTGTACTCCTCATCACTTGTTCTGCTCTGGGAGACTTGCCTGCTGGCTCCATGGGCATCAGGCCCCAGGGATCGTGGTATTCCTGGGGAAAGCAGAGGTGGTGGATAGACACAGGAACAGTCCTGCAGCAGCACCATGTGTTGCAGGTCCTAGAGATGTGCTGAGGAGATAAGCCAAGACAAGGTTTGTGCCACTGCACTGCAGCATAAGGAATCCAACCAGCAGAATTTGACCCCCATGGATAGTAACAATGCAGTAATGTCAGAGCATCTCTAACTGAACTACGCCTCACTGGCAAAATTTTGGCCCTATATCCAAAATACCAAGGAAAATTTTTTTTTTTTTTTGAACTAATAAGGTACCAAACCCCCACAGTGTGCAGGATGATACAGAGTCCATCTAGGGGGTTTGAATACCTGCTCCAAGCAGTACCTGAAGCAAAGCTGCAGGATGGGAGCAGCCTGTGTTGCAGATACTACAGGACAGCATCGCTAAGGCTCAATGGGATGAGCAAGCTCCAAAAGTGAAAGATTTCAGATGAGACTCCCAGTTTCAGAAAGAGTCCATGCTGAGCTCACTTGCTACTTGCAAAAGTTCATATCTAACAAAGACATGACAAGCAATTTCTCTGCCAACACAGGAAGAACTCTGATGCAGGTGAGGCAGACCCATTCTCTACAGCTCCAGCACATGCACCTTCTGGACAGATCATACAAACTGCAGAGCCAGAAAAAGCTTTTGATTTGGGGAAAATAAGGTTTGGCTCTGCTGTGCTAATGAGCAGTCATTATTTGAAGCATCAAAGCCAAAGGAGGGAGATCCTGGAGCAGGGTGAAAACACACAGAGATGTCAGGGAGAAGCACGATTACCTTCCCTTCAGAATCAGGGTACTCACACTAAGGCTGCCACAGCATATCCTGCAAAGCAGCTGAAATGAGTTACCATTGAAGGTAATGAGGAAGTGGATGAGCTGGAGATGAAACAGCTACAACCCAGCATTTCCAATTCCTTGGCTCAGCTCTGCCTTGAGCAGAGGATCTCACCAACTCCAGGCAGTGGTAGAGGCTACAATAGGCGGGACTGAGTATGGGAGTTTAATTGGGGCCATCCTGGGGCTGTGAAGTTTGACCTTCTCCTACCTTTCAGCTGCACTCTCTTCATCTATTCTGTGTAGACTTTTCCTGCTACATTTTCACCTTTCAGCAGCACTCTCAACAACAGGCAAGTATCTGATACCCAAGAATCCTTCTCCCTCCTACCCTTTTCTGAGAGCACATCCACCTGCATTATTATAAAAACCTACTGATTTTTAAAAGAGCTTCATAAATTCAAGAAGGGAGCAAACAGTGTAATTAGCAAGCAAATTACACACTGCAACATGATGAAGAGTGAATAGAGAGGGGTAACTTGTTGAGATCTATCTGCAAATAAGTCTCCCATTGGAGCAGTCTACATAAACTAGTCAGAAACTTATTACATCTGCATGAGTCACCACTGACTTGAAAGCTGCAAAAAAAAGTAAGAGTTCACTGAATCCTAGTCGACAACAAACGTGTGATCAGCCTCAGAACTAGTATAACAACTTGTCTTGGTTTGAAAAACAGGCATCTGCCAAGGAAGGTGGGAACCTCCCTTGGAATAGAAAATATGACCCACTTCTCTCCAAATTATTATAACTTTTAAATTAAGGGGCTTTCAGGCAAAGATATGGGGAAAGGAACAACAGTTCTTTACTGGTATGTATATGTATAACAGTGCAAACAAACACCAGCAGCAGCAGCACCGAGGAACAGAACACAAACCCAGTGACAGCTTCTCTTGGCTGCGGCACCTTCCCCTGCAGTGCAGTTCTTCTCACAGCCGGCAGGGGCGCTGCTGGCTCCCGGCTGGGCAGGGCCGTGCAATGATTTCCCCAAGCCTGCAGGGGGCGCTGTCGTGCGAGCTCGGCCGTGTATTCCTCATGTGGTAATGGCGGGCAGGCAGGCTGGAAAAAAGGGGCTGCAGCAGGAACCTTGGAGTGGAGCTGGGACAGCAGAGACGGGCACACCTCGGGGTGGCAAACAAAATGTATCAGAAACTCTGCAGCTGTAGCAAGAACTGCAGGGTGTCCCGGCAGGCAGGGGGTGTGGGGTTACACTGTAGTGAAAAACCTGGAGCAGCGGCAGAGGAACAGCAGGGCTGGGCAGTGGCAGCCAAGCTCCCAAACACAGCCGGGAGAGGCTCCCTTGGAGGGGGAAGGGACTCGGGGTCCTGGGTTTTCCCTGAGGCACCCGAGTAGATGGTGAGGGTCCCTTCCAGTGAGATCAAGTGTTAATAAGGTCCCAGTTCAATGGCTGCTCCCATGAGCAGAGCCTCACTCACGGTGGAAGACAGAACCCCGTAGTGGTGGCGAATTCTCCCTACAGCGACCTCAGCCTGTTTTCCCTCCCTTCAACAGTGAGAGAGATAGGAGCTGCGCCCAGCCCCTTCCCCCAGCCCAAATCTCGTGGCATCTCTGCCCCTCCAAGAGAAACCCCTCAGTGAGAGTAGCCAGCCGCACCCTTCCCCTGAACTGTGGGAACTTCTTGGGTCTCTCTTAAGCACCGGTCATTATTGTCTCTTAGCAACAGATGCGAGAAAATTCCCTGGGAGAAATAAAACAAAAGGAGCAATCCTAACCTCCAATAAAACTACACATATGTAAACAATGCTGCTTTCCTATAAAGTTTGTAGAAAGATGTTAAATAACACCTAATGCTGGTTTTAATTTAGCTGAATGCTGTAAAATAATGCCAAAATAGGAAAAAAACATAAAATCCCAAACAATCCAAAATACCAGTTTCCAGTGCCCAAGAGTCAGTAACCAAGGACATGAAACACATTAATAATAACATTTAGTGTAGATATGCATTACACCTCTGGTTGTCCAGCCAGCAAAACGTAATTCAACTAAAATTATTCACTCTGCATATCTAATTAGAAGACAGTCTCAAGGCTGTGATATAATCAGACACTCAGCATTAAGCTTTTATATGAGATGTAGATGATGACACTCGCTTGTGCAGGGCATGGAGGAAATGCCAGTGCTGGACCCGCAGCTCTGGTTTGCAGCAGATATTACTGTTTATGATGGCCTTGATCTTTTTGTTGTACATTTACAGACCCTACTGCTGTGCACAGACATCCCACACTAAATCTATCAGAAAACATTACCTGCTATAGCTCTTGGCAACACCAGCTCTGCTGTGTCAACCAGCCAAAACAGGGCTCTAAACGAGAACAACTCAGATCATATGTTTTGCTAATTATGCATAAGAAGAAGGCGTAAACAAGCTCCATTAAGATTATTATGCATGAGTTCATGTTTTTGCACAATTCACAAATTGCCTATAACTGCTTTTCTCAGATAAATAAGGTTGGAATGATACAGCTGACATTTTTTTGCCAAAGACTATGACTTCACCGCAGCTTTCAGAGAAATTACCTGGAGATTGACGGTCCTATTAACCCATGACCCTGATATTGTCTGATGAGACTTTATTATCATCCTAGTCTGGTGGCTGAAAATAGTCCTTTTCTTGATCCAGAAGACTCAGAGCAGAAGCAATATGTCTCTGAACTGCATCTGAGTCTGAAAGAAACTGTCCCAGCTGTGTATGAGCATGGATAGCCCTGTTCTGTCTAGGAGGAAAGCTGGGTCAATAGGATGAAATATAGGATATCTTTCTTTTCTGATTCAAGTCAATCTTATACAAACTGAGAATGCTAAAAGAGACAAAATTACTAGAAGGAATTGATACATAATTCCCTGATCACACCAAGTTCATGATGCTCCTGCAGAGAGATGCATGGACAGTCTGGGGAATCAGGACAAAAAAAAAAATAGGTTTCCTGCAAGTATCATCTCTACATCCTGAAAAAACACAGCCCCAAATGCATAAAGCCATGGCCTCTCCCTAGGTCTTAGATCACAATTAACATGTTGCTTGGCAATACCATTGCCTTTTTAAAGCTCTCTATTCCCCAGCACTTCTGGCTTCACTCCTAACTGCATGCTCACTTAGGCAACTTCCTGTTGAAAAATGTTGGGAAGCAACTGCACTTGATTTCTCAGTCCCTTTTTACTTTTTAACAGTGCATAATCATATCAGGGCAGACTTGTGACTTTTTAAATAAACCATATTATTATTTTGATACTATTTTCTTCTGGATTGTTAGATAATAGGAATTCCTTTCTAACCCCATGTTACTCTGCTAATTGCTTCAGCTGTACCTACTGAGTACTGGCCCACTGCACAACACTGGAAAGAACAAATTTGATATGAAGAGATTGTCTGTTTTTCTATAGTATCTCCTGACAGAGATAGAATGAAAATACCTCCCTGAGACGAGAGTAATGGGGGACAAGTCCATTGTTTCAGCCAGTGCTACAGACGGCTTTGCTGGAGGAAAGCAGCGATCAGCTTCTTCCCTTGACCAGGCCGTACATAAGCAGGAAGTCTTACCTAATGTTTCTTAGATTTATAAATCCCTGAATGACCTTCATGGATCTCTTAAAAATAGTTTTATGCACTGCCAGGTTCACCAACCTTGCATCATTTCCAAAATGATGCTGAGAGCCTTTGCTTAAATCAGCGGTGGGGTAAGAGCACCTTGTCCCAGCAGCTCTCTTCACACCCGAAGGGCTTTAAAAAGGCAATTTAAGGATTTCTGCAGAAATCTCATCCATCTTCCAAAAGTGGCCATTATGAAGGACACAACTCCTGCAACACTGAGGGCGCAGTGGACTGGAGGGCAGAGCAAAAGTCTAGAGGAACTCAACAAGACCTGGGTTTTAACCCAAAATTAACCCGCATGTCCATGAGCTGCTGCTACCATTGAGTTAAACAGGCATGTGCTTTCCTATGGATGTGTTCAGGCATTCAGCTTCCAAATCCAGCTTGCTCAGGGGCTCCTGCTTGTGCAAAACTGTGCCCAGACTACAAATTAAGGTTTGCCAGTGGCATCGTGTTCTCCTTGACTATGACATTCATAGCCTTTAACTACAGGTATTTAGAATTATATTAATGTCTCCTATATTATGTAAGGCAGATTAGAGTTCTGTTCCATTTAATCTTGCTCATTCATCATTTATTTAAGTTTGCATATTGTCATTCAAGGCAAGTATTTTGAAATCAAAGCTCTATTAAACCTATTCAATTATCTGTTGTTTTGGGTAACTGTTATCACTGGGTGCAATAGCTTTTATTAACTGAAATAGAACATTAAAAAAATGAAAAATAAATTATTGTTAACTTTGGAGCATCCCCAGGTCCTCATTTTAAAGTAGCTCAGGCATGATTCCTACAACTTATAAATAAATTATTATTTAAAAAATTCTAGGAAAAGTTGTAGAAACAGACAACTAAGCAATGTCTTCCATCATTGATTCTGCTTTTTTAAGCAGGTATATCTTTTTTTCCATGCAGCACACAGAAAAGCTTTGATGTTTTATGTAATGTTGTCACTCACTGAAAGGCAACTTGAAGTTCAGTATAAAATTCAGACTGGACAGAGAGCCCAACTTCACAGCTCCTGCTCTCTTATTTGTGAAATGCTTTATATTTAAGAGTATTTATACTGCTTGAAAACTATGTTCAAAAGAGACATATTGTGGTGACTGTCTTAATCACTTTGTAATTAGATGTACATTAAGTAACTTCAAAGTAAGGGGAAATATTGGTCTATTTCTGCACTATTCTTACTCTATGTCATGCTTGTAAAAACTTCAAAGTGTCTAAAAAACAGTCTCATTTCATACATAATTAGGTATGGAAGCGATACTTCCAACAGCAGCCTAAGACAACAGCAACCCACTTTCCAGCCCTTGGAAAGAAACAAATCGAGACAGAGACAACAGTAAGAATAGCTGATACCTGAAATCACCTCCCTGTCGCCCTGATTTTTCAGCCTTCTGATGTTTTCATAGTTTCTGAATTCTTTCTCACACGAGTGTTATAAATAGAAGTAATATTTATGTCAAGATACAAGTATGTTTTTCATTCCTCTCTTGAGGAGGGAACAATTGATGGACTTTTGGTTTGACAAATGTGGTTGGAGAGATGGCAACCTTATCCTTGAATCCATGGTCTGGGTGAAAATACTATATAATTGGAGTCAGACAATAAAGGTGAGGGGTTTTTGTCCTGTGAACTGGAACGGAGTCCGTGTGTTCCTTTCATGTCCTATTGCGACATCTCCCTGCTTTCTGGAGTGAGAAAGCTTAGGATCAGACAACCCATGTGGTCTCTATCATCAAATTTCTCATTTGTGCCAGGAAGATATCTAGGAAATCTTATAGACTGAAATATATTAATTGGTCAGAGATAGGTGGCTAGATCCAAAAACACCCTTGAAACAGGGAGCTGCAGAAAATTAACAGGCTCTAAGGGAAGATGCCCAACTCTCCAGAGGCCAAAGATACCTGATACAGGATCACATAAAGTAGCCAGTAACAAGAGGCAAAATTACACTGTGAAATTCCACTATGCTTAGATACAGTTGTTAGCTTTATCCTGGGAGAAGTTTAATCCAGGTTTCCTTGTAATCCTTTTCCTGTTGCTGACCAACACCACCTCCCCCAAATAGCCCAAACCACTCTTCATGGAGAGCAGTGCTTGCACAGCACAGCCTGCCATCCCCTCAGCAGTTCTCTGGTGCAGGAATCGATGCAAACTCCTATTAAGGCATATATTTTTCTGTTGTTCCTCTGCCACAGTGCAGAGAACCAAAAAATACCCTTGAAGAAATGCACATATGAGATTGGATGACTTACAGGCAGCATGAACAACAGATGTACGTGAGTACTGACTACCTTTCTTGCTCCAAGTAATTACTGCAGGCTACAGTGAAGAAGCTGCAGTCTCCCAAACACTTTCAGTCACATCTCATTGGCCTCCAGCCAGATCATCCCACAAGAATCTTTTCAATTACACAATCCTATAAAAAATAATTTGGTTTCACAACGGTGATGAATCTGTCCACTGACTAACCTTATTATTTGCTTGCTTGCTTTGTGAAGAGCCAAAACAGATAGCTTCAGATTTATCCATACATTTTCAGTGTTTTGTTAATCACCCTATTGCTTTATCGATGTTCCCATATTGGACAATCACTTTCATCTGAAGAACACTTGCTAATTGTCAGTACTGGGGAAGCTGGACATTTGTGATAAGTCTGATTAGCGGAACAGCATTTCTGTTGTTCTGTCAGAAAGTAATGATCAGCTGTAAAACAACAGGATAAAAACAAGTGGGAAACAAAATAAAATGCTATGTATTTTCATCCATGGGAAATCATGCCTCACCAATAGCACATGATTCTTTATAAGAAAGCTTCCTTGTTGGACTGGGGAAACACACTTGTCCTCACCTATCCAGAGTGTGGAAGTCAGTGAAATACCCTTAAGTTACTGATTGAAGACAGAGTGGCTGGGAATTAAGAGCAGGAACCAGCTCAATTGGGATTACCAGCAGGCTGTGCTGAAATGAGATTTCTCAGAGCAAGGGCATTATCAGTGATGACAATCCAGTTCATGGTTGTCATTAAGGATCCTGGTCCATGAAGCAGCTGTGGTGTTCAAGGCAAGAGCTGTCTTACAGAGGGCAACATAACATCAAACCTGTGTCAAACTGCACTGTATTACCAGGCTTTTCTTTTTCTAAAACCTTGAAATGGTCAGGCTGAGAGTCAGAGAAAAGGTGACATCAGAGGAACTGGTACAGATAAAACAGAGAATGCCTTGCAAAGAGGCAGAGCTTGGCTCAGCTCTGCTCTACATCGAGCAGGTGATCACTGACACAGGCCCATGTGAAGGAAGAATAAAAAATGTACTTCAGCTCCTAAAGACTCAAGATCTGGGGAAAAAAAAGCAATCAACTGTGCAATTTTATTCCAATTCCCAAACTTTTGAAGTCTGCTGCAGTGAAATAGTTCATAATGAAGCAATTTCTACCACCACACTGAAGAGGAGAGATGTATGAGCCAGGAACAAATCAAAAGCCACTCTACCAGAACCATTGCTCTTGAAGAGCCATCAGAATTGCTGCTGAAGTGTCTTCAGTGCATGTGACTTAGCATTCAATCACTGCCCAGGTTGATGCCAGGCTAACCAGCCCTGCACAGGTCAGTGTATTGCTGCTGTTGAAGCTGAGCCTGGGGGCCAGGTGACTTTTGAGCTTCTCTGTGCAGGACAAGGAGTATGAGGTGCTCTCATTTGCCTCCCAGAAACACTTCACTTCTAAATAATCAAGCAGTGGAGGAAAAAGGAGTTTTATTCCAGATGCTGAAGCCTATATCTGCAAGGGCTCTCTCTCACAGGGTGCACCAAAAAGGCTCAGATGGTACAAAGGGTTTAGTCCACACAGGGTTGACAGCAACTCCTGCACCAAGCTAGGAGGCCCTGCAGTGACCTTCCTGTGGTCACCAAACCCTTGGAAATTTGCAGGATTTCCTCAGCCCAGCTGGGACAGGGGTGAGCAGGAGCAGCGGCACAGCCAGGACAGGCACCTGGGGTTGAGGCAGATCCTGCCGCAGTGCCAGATAGGCTCAGCCAGGGCAGCTTCTGGACCAGAGCAGCACAGTGAGACAAGCTTAGCACTCACCCTAATGAGCTACCTATTACAGGAACAAACCCCACTAATTTTAATGCTCTCCCATTTATGCTGGAGTCATTGTGCTCCCACACTCCCTTCACCTGACAGTGTCCAGTGAGACAAACAGCAGCTCATTCCTAAAGCAGCAGCACCTCTGTACCACATGAGCCCCGGGCTGGGGGACCAAAGCTCAGACAGGACCTCCCTGACACCCAGATGAAGCATGGGGGATGCAGACACCCTGCTCACTGCCACTGCAGGACTTCCCCAGAGCAGGAGTACTGCCTGGCTGGGGGGAGGTGATGGTTTTGCCTCCAAAACCATCCCAGTCCCTCTGCAACTTCAAGGTGAGCTGAGGGACCTGAGCAGGATCCCAAACTGCAGCAATCGGGGGCACTGAGACTCCTGAGCTCTTCCAAGGGCAGGCAGAGCCACCCAGCCTCTCTCATCTGGTAAAGAACATCTGCTCATCAGAAACTGCAGTTTTCACAGAGAAAAAGAAGAAAAACAGGTGGCATTTTTCACTCTTTCCCACTGAATTTTTAAACTGAAAATACCACAATTTTCAAAGAAGGCCAAAAAGAAAAAAAATTCAAGACAGGGCATAAACAGAAATTAATAGAAGTATTTCCACATGATTTTTTAAGCATGAAAACCTTTTTATAAATATCTATGGATCAGCTGTGGAGTCAGCATCGAGCAACAGATTTTGCTGAGCATCCATTCCTCTGGAAACATTTCCCAGGATAGAAAGCAAAGCACCCAGAACTTCTCAGCACACTCAATTTGCTAATTTTGTCTAAGGAAATCTACCCTCCAAACTGTCTTAGACAGAGCAGTCCCAAGGAAGACCAGCAGCACTGTAGACACTTTGGTCACCCATCAGCCCTTTGTACAACACACTGTACATACAATCCAGAGCCTTTCCCTTGCCAAATACACATTTTTATCCATTTTAATGCTGATCCTCCCAGCAGCCCCTAAGCAGTAATGAGTGGCTGAAACAGGCAGGGAGGCAGCAACAAAGTCACTCTCAAGGTGTTGGGGAGCACTGAACCTCCCAGAGAGTACTGGTGGGATGTGAACTCCTCCTTGGAACAAGAGTGGAGACAAATTCAGGGAACTTTTTCCTGCTGCCCTGATGTGTTCAGCATAGCAGGCAGCTGTGCTGAACTGGGGCTATCCTGAAAGAAAATCCATCAGATAGCATGGAGAACAAGACCCTGGAGAGAGTGGAACAAACTGTATAGCCATGGATGCTGACTAATGAACTCAGATTCATTATCTAACTCATGTTCAACAGTGTTAAAGCACAAGACCTGTCCCATTCCACAAGCCAGAGGCAGCAGCATCTCCCTTCAGACCCTGCAGCACCCAGGTGCACATGTAAGGGCTTTTCTTCAAGGGAATTACTAGCAAAGCCAGCAACTTCTACCATGCAGATGGAATAATAAATTTAAATAATAATTTAAATAGTGGAACTAATGAGATTTAACCACAGGTTTGGGGTTTTCCCCTCCTCTGGATAAAGCCCGTGTACTATAATTTATTTATTAACATAAGTTCTTATTGCAATTGGGATTAACCTCCTGTTTTGTACTGCTGGGAGCTGAACAGGCACAGGGGATGTGGGTCCAGCACAGGGGACTCATGCCCAAGGAATCCAGGGTTTTGTGTAAGCTGTGGGGACTGGAAGTGTTACCAAAATGGCACTGCTGGTCACAAGGAGGAAAACAGCATCCATGGTGCCCATGGATGGTGCTGGAGAGGTGCTGGCAGCTGCAGCTTCACCCCAGGTAGGTGCTACATCTGGATGAAGACAAGATGCTCCCCTGAGCAGGGCATTTGTCCCAAGAAGCTCCCCAGGCTCATCTTCACTCACACATTCACCCACATTTTTTGCCTGTACCATGATTAAGAACAACTGCACTACTAAGAGACATCATCACATCATCCACATGCAGATGTGAACACAGGGGAGAGAGCAACTTCCAAAACCATTGCAGATTTTGGGCATAAAAATGCTTTTGGGGATAGAGAAAATCAGTATACAGAGACAAATCTCCCCATCTACTAAGAAGTTTATTTCCTGGAAACATGCATATAGCAGAGCAGCACTCACTCCTAGTAATTCCAGTTAAATCAATGGAAACACACAGAAAATAATGTAATCTCAGGAGTTGGTTCATATTCAGCCAGACAGGATGAATGACAGTGTGGTTCCACCCTTGCGTGATTGGTTGGAGTTAACAAATAAATTGTCTGGAGTTGAGCAATCATCCACCACCTGGACTCCTAGCAGAGTATTTATGGATTTTTGGTCCAACCTTAAATCTGCTCAGGACAGAAGTAACATTTTTACTGATTTTGGAAGGTGTTGGCCAGGGCGTACCCCCCAGAGGCTGTGCTGCCCTAGGCACAGGGAATGGGATTTGGAGGTCCATTCACCAGCCTGGGTGAAAGCCAGCACCCACCAGTTTCAGGTATCACTCTGCAGATCAGGAGCTCCACTTAAAACACCAATGTTATAAATGCACATTATGAAGTTGGCTTTTTGCAAATATTAAAATGAATACTATATGTATAAGGTGGGAAGGTTTTGCTGTATTTTCTTTTATTTATAGAGTTTAGAAATGTGATGAATGTATATTTTCTTTTTGATTGTAACATAGTGTTAAAAGTAGAAGACTGGTGGTTTTTTTCTGTAAACTGGCCAAACCAGAAGGTAGGGGGTGTCATCCTGCATTCCTGCATGAAGATTGCTGACCAAAAGCTATTGAACTTCTGTTATCAAGTATCTTGTCCAAATGAAGATGACCAAAACCCTAGGAGAAGAATTTAGGGGACTTGTCTTGCCACCTGCAGATAGATCTACCAGATAAAATGGTTGGGGGGGAGTTGAAACTGAACAAAGAAATTCACACTCAAAAGGAATGTTTGAATCATGCATGTGAACTTTTAAATATGCAACAGGCTGATACTTTTAAGGAACAAACTTTTTGTTAGCAAGGGTGTGCTGGCTGGTTCTGTGCCAGGCACCCTTGGCAGAGAAAATGTATTTTGCTTTTGTCTCTCCTAATTGTCTATTTTCTTTTTAATTTTTATTAAACTTCTAATTTTTTCTAAGAAAGTGAACCTTGTTTTTCACACCAATTAATTAAGGCTTATACAAGCATATTTTTATTTTTTGTATTTTTGCCAAAAAAAACACTGTAAAGTGTCAATGCTACAGCAGAGCTCTGCAAAGTAGGGTATTTGTAAGGCTGTTTTAAAGATTTTAAAAATTGCTAAAGTGAGTTAAAAAGGGAGTTTCAGATGAAAACTTTAAAGCCAGTTTGCCAGCTACACAGTACAAGTAGAAAAAGCATAATTAAAAATAATCAGGCTTTTAATACTACATTTACCAAACAAGCTAAATATAGCAGTGTTAGACTAAAGCATTGTCTTTAGCAGGCTTAAGTTTCAACAATTCATTTGCTGATTAGCATCTACATGAAATCACTCAGCACCTTGATTTTTGGAGAAAAAGACAAATAGTGAATTTTTATATGTTTAAAGAAACCCAAATCACAGTGGGCTAAACATAGAAAAGGAGAGCGATAACAGAGAATGATGTAAAACCTAATTAAAGACCTTTGGCTGCTGCAGAATTGAAAACCAAAACCTCTTTTTGCCTAGGAAACTTCCAGAAGAAATTCCTAAATCTTAATTTGCTTCTGTCCTTATCTGTGCTGTGACAGGTCTCTGAAGCCACCACAGCCATGCCAGGAAGATAAGAGGGCAGTGAGCAGAGGCACTTGGGGTCTGCCTCCCTCTCCACAGGCAGAGCCGCCGGGACCGTGGTCTTTAATTACAGAGCACGATCGGGTGCTCCATTAGAGAAAGGACTTTTAAAGCCCCATTTAAAACTTGATACCCCAGCCTCAATACCTCGCTGCCAAGTACAGCCCTGGTGGAGGATGAAGGATGATGCTCAGCCCAGGCCATACCTTGAACCCACCTACTCCTGCCAGCACTTCCAGATGCTCCCAGCTCGGGCTGTCTCCTGTCCTGCTGAATGAGGGTAGTGCCTTGGCACTTTGCCAGACAATTCATACCATTTTGTTTTATTGCTGTAATGATCAACGACAGAAGCTGGGAACACTCAGAGACTTTTTACAGGTTTATACTTAATTTAAAAATCTAATTTAAATCCTTAGTAGCCTTTCCTTTTTATAAAATTAACACTTAATTCCTTCCTTGTTACTTGAATGAATTCATATGTGTGGTCAACCAGAGAAGATGAAATTGGAAATTACAATTCTGGGGTGTCATACTGCATATGAGTAATTAGAACCATGGATTTTGACATAGATTTATTTTCTTTATTACCACTTTTTGTTGCCTATGACAATATCACTGTGACCTGAGGTTTGAGATTCACAACCACAGCAAGTGCAGAGATCAGAGGGAACCAGAGGCAACCAGAGGTCTCAGCTCTGCTCCCAGTTCCAGCACTGAGAAGGTGCAGCCTGCCCACTGTGTGCCCACAGTGGTTGTCCTCCCTAGTATTGCCAACATACAGATTAGAAATCCCAGACCATTGAGACTCTGCAAAGCATGTTTTGGGAGCTGATGCCGTGCCAGAGGGGGAGCATCAGAGGGCAGAGGGCATGCTGCCTGATGTGTCCATCACCTGAGACATTCTTGGAAAGATATCAAAGAACCTTTTCTCCTGCACATCTTTCCCTTTTGTTGAATGCTCCCTTTCTTCTGTTACTGCTCTCCTTTTCCCTTCACTTTTTTTAGATTTCTAACATATTCTGTTTTTTCCTTCCCACCAAGGCAGACTCAATCTTGCCTCCCACTGTGGAGCTGCACAGCTGGGTCAGCTTTCCCTGCTGCAGGCAGCAGGTGACCCTGCTCACACCATCCCTCTCAGGAGCTCTGGTCTTCTCACCTGAAGAAGGAGAATTAAAATTATCTTAGCAAAACCCTACACAATGATGGATGACTGGTCATGGCACTTTCCCCCCAGAGATCCCCCAGGCATTGCTTGAGCTGGCAGCTTGCTGGAATTTTCATGATTTAATGTGTACCCATGAGTTGCCTGAAGAGCAGCTTGGGCAGTGCAGGTCCTTTCATCATTTTTCCTGCTGAAGTTCCAGGCTCCATCCAAGTCAGCAGCTGCAGAGGAGCAGCCTGTGCCTGTGCAGACACAAAAAAAACCCCAAAACATAGTACTGGTATTTACCAATTGATTAGCAATGACAAGTGCATCCATCTTAAGCAAAAGGATCACTGGAGCCCCATAGCTATTACATAAAGCAAACTCTCACCTTGAGAACATATTGACATTATTTAAAACTCATGCTCCTGGTGACTTTGCTCCCTTTGCTTGTGCCCCTCATGATGGCAGCTGTGGTGGATTGCTGCCTTGAGTCTGCCATGCTAGTGATCTTCACATTCCACTCTCTCCCAGAGCCAGGATTCTTGCTCCCTATGGACAGGGATGGGTGCTTTAATTGCAGCCTCTTCCCCCAAGACTGGAGCCTCAGAGGAACAGAGCTGTTCCTCCCAGGGACAGCTGGGATCCTGAGGCCTCACACTCTGGAATGCCAGGCCATGGTGCTCCAGGTGGCCCTTCTGCTGTAGGTAGATGCACTCATCACTGCTGAGCATTTGCAACCAGCCCTCAAGGATCATTTCCATGACCGAGGGACATTAGTCATCTGATCAGCTTGCTCACTGTCATCAGGTGCCTGGTGATATGGCACTTTGCGGAGGCATGACACAACCCCCGGGGTCCTAGAATCCCTAAGCAGTAGCTGCTGGTCAGTGTAACAAGGAGCAAAGTGGGCTTCACTTGCAGGCCGAGATTTCTTTATTATCACGTCTTATAACTCGAAAGCAGTGCAGAAGTGAAGACAAAGGGACCAGAGCCAGAACCGTGGGTTTTAAGGGGCAGAATCAGGGAGGGGTTTAGGGTCAAGAGGCCAATAGGGAGAAGACCGGGGAGGGACACAAAGTGAAGTTTACAAAACATAAAGCCAATGGGAAGGCTAATATAAGGAGGTTTATACAAACAATCCAACGGAGCTTCAAAGAATAGGGGATTCCCCAAGAGGCAGTCCAGACAGGGGCTGGTACCAGGGAGGATTGACAGGGAACATTCAGGAATAGGGGTAGGTATCAGAGAAGACTGACAACCCAATGGATGGACACAACCCAGGCTAAACCACCACCCCAGGGAGGGGGAAAGGAATAAACCATAGGGTATCAAAATACAAAATTACACACAGCAACAGCTCACCATGCCAGCAAGTTCTGGTGCTGCACTCCTTACATGAAAAAAGGCAGCTTTAATTTTGGGGAGGCAGCTTTAATCCTTCTGGAGGAGAAAAGCCATCAGGAGTTCATTTAGTGCAGTTTGATGGGAGCACTGTGTGTCAGCTCTCATGCCATCAGATGCTTAGTGAGAAGCAACTCCAATTGGGAATTAACACATTTTCTAGTTACTGTTAAACCTCTGGGTTTAATTATTTTTAAGAAAGTATTTTAATCCCCATTCCTAGGTTGTTTTTTTTTTTTTCCCATAGATCTCTTGGCCTTAAAGCAGGTTCATTTCTACAATGGCAGCTTCAGAACCTTGTCTGAGATAGGTCAGATCCTGAGCTTAGGGGGCTCCAGGCCATCAGACACATCCAGGTATTCCAAAACCATCAGCATCAAGGGCTCTTCTACACATAAAAATAGCCTTTGATTTTGCCCCTCCCTCCCCCACTGGTGCAGCTAAATTTTATTTTCCTTTATGCCAAGCCTTCATTCCTGAACACCAGACTGCCCAGAGAGAAGGATAAAGAGGAACTGTCTAGAGGTTTGTGTATTGTAAGGTCACAGCAGGCCTTTCCTGATGTAAGTCACTAATAGTGTGGCTAGACACACTAAATGACATAAAAGTCAAGAGTGGACAACTAAATATGATTTCAAAGTGATAGTGATCCTACTTGGGAAGGCCACTGGATTTACTATGTCTAATCCTTTGTAAAATGTCTGTATATTAAATAGCAATAGTTAATTCAACCACGTATCCTCTCAGTGACCTCGTTTGTCTATCCCCTTGCTAAAAATACTCTTGGTTTATCCCTGGGAATACAGTGATTCTCATTAGCAAATCATGGTTACTCTTATTTAATACAACAGCACAGACTAATATACATGAAAAATACATCAAAGAAACTAAACGATGGCTTTCTGCCTTTCTGAGGGGTAAAAACAGTCAGAGCAATCAGTTATTTTCTTGTGAGAATACAAAAGAACCACCAGACCACTACATGCAAAACCCAGCAATAATCTTGTGCAGGTATAAATTAGCTCCTACCCCTCCCTGTGCTCAGACCATGCATTGTACCCACAGCTACACTCTTTTATTCCCTTTATGGAATGTCTTGGAGGTCCTTGAAAGGAGCTGCACTGACCCGGCAGGGTTGTGCCACCTGGAACCACCACCTCACTGAAGAGCTCTACACTTGCATCAGGCTCAGTTCTTGTTTAAGTCACAGCTCTCCAATGTTTCTTCATCACAAGATGCTGGCTCTGAATTTCAGGCAGTTTCTTGTTGAATTTTTCCATGCTGTCACATCACTCCTGCAGTAGTTCTCCAGCCTGTGAGATGCAGCATGAGCCCTGCATTGCCCTTCCACATAAAGGCTCAATTTGCTAAAAAAAATATGTTTGCAGAAGTGTTAAAGCAAACAACTGGAAATTCTTAAGACTATACAAAGCATTTCCCATCAGCGTGCTGGTCACAGGGCTGGTCAGGATCTCCTTTTCTCCCTCTCTGTCCATCACCCAACCCAAAAGCACAGCTCAGTGAGGAGCAGCTGGTAACACACAAATTGCTGAATCCAGCCCCTGTCACAGCTGGAAGCAGAGCCTGCAGGCATGTCTTGGGTTATGTAACCAAAAAATGTGTATTCTATTTCATCTGTTGAAAGCAGTTGGGGAGATGATTTATCTCTTGTAACTCCAGAAGGGAGGGGGGCGGATGCCTTCTGATAATGGGCCAGCTGTTAAAACCAGGTGGGGCAGTGTTTCTTATCTCCTTCACCACCTGTCCATCTGCTGGGGGATATCTTCTGCTAATGGGCCATTAAGGCTCACCAATGACATGGCATCCCATTGTGAGATGCTCCACCCAGTGAGGGGGGAGCCAACCATTCCTACCTAGATAAAAACTGAGATTCAGAAACACCAGGCATCTGGGTTTTTTTCCAGTGGATCCCCAGAGGAAGACTGGACCCCTCTCGCCACCACTGGACTTCTCCACAGGATCATCTCTACTCCACAGAACCACATCTGTTACTCCAGGAGGATTTATTTGGACTGCTCGCAACACCCTGACCAACAGGGTGTCAGGTCATATCCCTGATCCTGTCAGGGTTTTCCAGGATTTTTTGTTTGTTTGCTTGCTTGCTTGTTTTTGTTTTAATTTTTGTACTACTACATTTGTATTCTTTTAATATTCCTAGTAAAGAACCGTTACTCCTATTCCCATATCATTGCCTGAAAGCCCCTAATTGCAAAATTACAATAATTTGGAGGCAAGGGGATTTACATTCTCCGTTCCAAGGGAAGCTATAGCTTGCCGTGGCAGACAACTGTCTTTCAAAACCAAGACAAGGCAAGATGCTCCCCTGCCTGGAGGAAGCTGTGCCCAAGAGGGGGATGAAGCTCTCAGGTACCAGCAGCTTTTCCAAAGGGCATTTAAAGACCTGAGTGCTTCCCTGGCCTTCACCATCCTTCAGCAGCAAAACCCTAAGAAGCTTCCAGACAGGCTGAAAAATAAGCAGTATTTTTCCTAACATTTCTTGAAAAATCACTGTAGCTTTCAAAAAACTCATTTTACCTGTAATTTTATCAAATTGTTTTGGTGAAAACTGTTCACTCCCTACTTGGTGATGGCCACAACCAAAACTTGTTCATATACCTATAGTAATGCTGGGAACATGCTCCAGATTTGTTTTCTAGGCCTAAAATTATTTGAAATAACTTTCCATCAAGACATATAAATCTAATCTGAGACCCACACAGAAACATTTCACCTGGTTCCACATCATTCACTGGAGCTGGAAGGAAAATGGACTTTAAATGAACATTAACCTGTCCCGGTTTGGAACAGATTAGGGGGAGAACCCCTAAGACAAACCTCCACCACCCCTCCCCCACTCCCAGACCTGGGTTCGGGAGGGAAGAAAAACTCCTTGGAGGGAAAGTGGAAAAACCGATTTTATTAACAACACTCCCCACACAAAAGGAAAAAAAAAGAAGGAAACAGATACTGTGTGGGAAGAGGCGCCGATCTTCTGTGTCGAGCCCTAGAAATTCCCGAACTTCCTCAGGTCAGGCAGGTCAGGTCAGTCCAGAGCCGGTCCTAATCTTCGGGAAGGGGACAGAAAAAAGGAAGAGAAAAAACCTAGCAAAGAATAGCGAGAGTAGTGAGCAGAACAGCAAGCACGCCAAGCAGAGAGCAAGCTGCCAGCCAAAAAGTGAAAGTAAAGGAGCCCGCAGCCGTTTCCCCCCCCCCCCCCAGCGAGGACCCGCCTAACAGCCACAGTCCTCGCCGAGGGGGAAGAGAAACAACCGCTAGACACAATAGAGCCCCACGATGTAGGATATAGAGTAGAAGTCGCCTGCCAACCCAGGACATAACCATAGCATCTGAGTATTTAACATTCCATCTTCTTCAACTGAGGAAAAACAGTTCCTCTGTTACATCCTTCCTGTTCATCATTTTTTTCAGCTGAGAAAACACAATTATTGGTGATAGAAATTCTAAGAAGTAAATAAAATTAGTTCTAATTAGTAACCAAAGTAACTTTTACTGAATAAGTAAACTATAAATCTTTCCTCTGTGCCTACAGGACATATTCTCTCTTATATTGTCTGTGATCATATTACCAGAGTCCTGCTGCTGGGCAAACCTAATGAATGAAGCACAGAAATATCAGACATTCTGCAAGGTGTGAACAGGGCAAATGCTGCTGGTGGTTGGTGGGGTTGTACTGTTTGCAAGAAAAAGTTGCTATTAAACTGCTGCAGCCCTTTCCAGTGTCTTAATGGTGGAAAAATGGTAAAGCACTTGCTACAGGCCTTGAGAAAGAATGAAACTGCTCTAGATTTGCCACTGTGGTGCACATCTTTACAACCAAATGTTCATCATCCATTAGCTATGATAAAACATGCACTAAAAATAATTTTTAAAAGGAACATTCAGCCGCTATTTTTACCCATTCAATTTTTTTTTTTTTTAGCCATTCAAGATGGTTTGATTTTTTGGCCCCTTTTTAAAACAATTCATCCCACTCCACCTTGACATCTTGTATACAATTTGTTTCTAGCCACAGAGAGCTGACATGTGATGTGATTAGCAAGACAAGACAACCTAAACACAGAGTAGACAGCACAGCAGACAACACGCAAGGGGCCTGCAAGCTCCTCTGCATGCTCCATCATCCCTACCAGCCCAGGGAGTTTCCATCTGACAGTGGAGATGGGCATTAACCCCTGCAAGTCCACACAAGGGTTGGTTTCAAAACAGGCTGCACTTAGGAGCAAACCAAGTTTCTGTTGAATTATAGAGAAAAAGTAGGTGGCTTTCTGCAGCCCAGCTCTTTTAGGCAGGAACACTTCCAGCTCAGTTTCACTATCATTAGCAGAGTACTAAAATAATTTTTGAAGTTCAGCTTGTGTGCTATGACCTTGTTCTTGGTGCCACCTCAGCAGTGCTATGGGAACAGAAGCAGAGTCCCACAGCTGCTCTGAGCTGCAGGAGCAGAGCTGCCTGTGGGGAAACCCTCCCCTCCTGTATTCAGAGCTCTCAGATATGGAGTCATCTGTGTTTTCCAAGCAAAGGGGTCAGGACTGGGAGGGCAAAGAGAAAACTGAGGAACTGTCTAACAAACTCAAATGAGCATTTCTGGTGTTGGCCAATTCAGATACCTGGGGTCTCTCTTGCCAGGGTCTTTACATTACAATGCTTTGGCCTCTAAACCCCGCCCCCCCCATCAAGCAACAGGTAACACATCCAGAGAAGAAGCTACTTTACAGTCATTTGATGGGGTCTTTCCAAAATATTACTCCCCAGTTTTGAAAGGCACACAAGGCCATCCAATATCCATCCCTCAGTACTACACATCTGAGAATGTGCTGTCCAGGATCTGCAGACAACGGGGTCACAAGCTTCTGCAGAGGCCTTTACTACTCTGGTGAAGTGTTTTCACTGAAGGCTGTCAAATCACATGGATAAAGTCCACAGTTAGAGAGTAGAAACTAGAAGTTGAACAAGGGGCATCCCACCTTCAGCAAGAACAGCACAGTGGGTTCAGGGGCTGATGGTTCCCATCACAGCAGCCATGCACAGCATTTTGCAGAGGCATTAACCAACAGGGATGAGTTCAGAGCCAGGAGGGGCAGCCTGCACTAGATACTTGATCACAGCAGACTTTTATTCACTTACTCTTGTGATGAATCTAGTTACTTGCAGCAGTTCAAGAGCTGTTTTCATAAAATAACCAGTGGTCATGAGGTTTTCCTGTGCCTTCCGTGGGTGGCCAATATAGCCACTTGACAGCACAGTCTTTGCTGTTGACATCAAAAATGTCACCTGACCTCCCCATACTCCTTCAGGTAGATCACCTGATGTTAGCGCTTTTGAGAAAAAACAAAGAGTAATATCAATAAACGGAGAAAATGTTTTTCAAACCTTAGCTGATAACTAGCTTCAGAAGAGTGTAATAAATTATTTGTTCCCATTTTATGTGTAAGGGAATACAGGCTTCCCAGGTGGCTTAGAAAAGAAACAGGAAAGAGAAAGGTCTTCCTCCAGCAAATGGAACTAGGAAAATAAAGATGTATCATACCCTCTGAGCAAGACGCAGCCCCTGGGTAGGCCAGGCCAAGGGTGCCCCTCCCAGACTCTGGCCCTGCTCTCCCCACATCCTCATCCAGAACCGGAACAAATGGCAGTGCTGGTTACTGAGGAGTCACCCTGCTGGACTTCACCTCTCCCTGCAGGCTCATGGCACTCCTGCTCTCAGGGCACTGGTTTTGGCCACCAGCTACATTCAGGGCTTCTTCCAGCAGGTCCCTTCCTCCACTCCCAGCACTGTGCCCATAAGATTTAGCAATACAGAGGTTTCATTTGCGTCTTAGCTTTCATATTTGCATCACACACATTGGGATTCTTCTGCTTAATCCTGACTCATTTCCAGTGGCAAAGCAGTAACAATGAACACAGGGTGTAATGGTTTGATGCTGCAAAGTCAGCTCTACGTGGGGTGTAGGGAGAAGGCTCAGAGCAGAGGCTTCTGTAAAAAGAAACTCCAGTAATTTTTAGTTTGTTTTTTAATTGACAAGCTGATTTTAGACTACATGAAAGACTAACTGCTATTCCTTTCAGCCAGTGAACTGTTAATGAAGCTGGAATTTGTCCTAAAGACCATATGGCATGTCATCTCTATCAAGTTATCTAAATTCCAGAAAGTCCACATTTATAAGTGTGTAAATATGGAAGAGAAAAATGAAATGTGATTCTTTAAGAAGCGTAGTTTCTGCTGTAACCCTAAGTTCAAAGCTGCATCTGTTTATTAAATGGCATTGGTCTCTCATGCCACATGATGTTAAGACAAAAAAAATTCATCTTAATTTTGAAAAGACAGCAAAAATGAAGAGTGAGACAAATGTGAGGCATCTTTTAAAACTCCCAATCTGATTCCTGGTCTAATAAAAATGCTGGCTTACAATGAGGATGGGTTTTCTTTGGGGAGGAAGTAAGGATAGGGAGAGCAAACAAGGTCACACCTTTTTTCTTATCAGCATCCCTAAGTACAGGGCACATGCTTGGTCACATGAAGAGGTCTCAGTCATATCTCTAATTGCTTAAACCTCTGCATGCCCCAGCCTGCCTGGAATCAGACTCACAAAATGTCTGAGAAATATTTAGGGCCTTGGCAGAAAACTGGGGGTGGGGGGGAGATATCTCCACTCTCCAAAATCAGTGGCTGATGAGTGCTAAAACTAGATGAGCTCAGATGTGCTCTTAGTGACCTCTACATGCAATGATTGCAGCTCAAATTTATCCTATGCTTTGGAGACACAAGATTCAAAGTGATGAACAGTCAAAGATAAAAGAGAAAATCCTTCCTCCATGCGGATGGATGAAGGTATTTTTATGGCTCTGCTGTCCACAGTGGAGCCCTGTTGGTCCCTGCTCAGGGGCGCAGCAGCACCTGCCTTCCCAAAGTCATGCTGCATCCCTTCAGCCTCCCAGAGCCACGGGCTGGAGCCCAGCTGGGGCAGAGGTGGCCACAGATGGTCCCTGGCTCTAGGCAGCTCTGGCACAGTGGAGACTGGACTCATCCCCCCGACAGGAGCAGGGATGGGATTTGAGGCTCCGGTGCCTCCGTGCAGGCTAGCACGCATTGTTATTCCATTGTGTAAGACAAAAGTCACAGAGCAGGGAATAATGCAAAGATGTTTGGTTTTTCCTTTCCCAGAACTGTGTCACTGCAGGCCAAATGGAAACCTCCTGGGTTATTACACAAGATAAATTTGACAGGATTGTAAATCATAAAATTGTCCCAAATGGCTGCTGACAGCAGACACTATCAGTTGCATCTGATGTTTCCTTTTCTTTGTTTCTTCTTGCCACAGGAAGAAACATCCCCTCCTTAAAACTCTGTAAAGTGAAAAGGAGAAGCAGAAACTCCAAAAATACCTGAATGATGAACCAAAACCTGACATTTCATGTTTCCTGGGTTTAACTAAATGCAGTAATGCTGAAATAACTAGATACATAAAATCTCTATTAAAAAGCTTAGGAAAAAAAACCAGAAAAGTGTACTGTAGTGGGTTTAGGTTCACCTCTGTTTCTGTTGGCTAAATTTAGTGTAGTGGTCTAAATGTTTTTCTGCTGTGAGATAGGATTAAGGAGAAAAAGGCAGAACAGGCCTAACTTAAGGTAAACAGATTTTATTAACATACACATTAAAGAATGAGGAAAAAAACCCTTGAAACTTCAAAACACTTCTCTTTCCCCCCACAGACTGTTCACTTTCCCGGGAGACCCCCGGGGAAGGGAGGGGGAAACATCTCCCCTGGCCCCGGTCGGCTCGGGGTAAGCTTTAAAAGTTCGCTAGATGACAAGCTGTGAAATGAATAGAACCAAAGAGACTCCACGTTAATCACTGTTATGCATTATATATGTTGTATGTTGCATTGTTATGCTGTTTGTTGTTATATTTGAAGTTATAATGCCACATACCTGTTATTTCAAGTTGTTTGTGCCAGCACTGTACCCTGCGTTCCAAGTTGTATCCCGGGTTTCCCCTTTCCATCGGGTTAAGCCTTCGCCGCTCCCCGCCTGCTCGTCGGGCCACGAGACCCCGCCCAATATGGAAATCGAGTGGACCCCCCCTTAACGATCAGAAGCCCATTCAGCAGCAAATGGTCCCTAGAACAACGAGCCCACCCAAAACCGAGACTTATGGAAGACACTGCTGTGGGAAGAGGACATCCAGCTACCTGAGGAGGGTCTCCAACTTGTTGAAGTGTTCTGGCTGACCTAAGGGTGACTGAAGGGAAAGACACCCCTAGACCGAGCCATGCAGATTTGAGCTCTGGGAATACCCCCGTAAGGCTGGAATTCCCGACACTGCAGCCAGCGAGAAGAAGCGAGAAGAGCTGCAGTGTCGAATTACAACCTCCTCCTCAGCGGTGCCCGAGGGAGCGGCGGCGGTGGCAAAGGCAGCGGACCCCACCCAAACCCATCTAAAAGAGCTCAATAAAGGCACAAAAGGAGTTTAAACCCATCTCCTGCCCTTTTTTGCTTATTTCAAGCTGCAGCCTTCTCCTTTTCATCCCTCCCCGCGGCAGCCGGGGGGGGGGGAGAGGAAGGGAGCCGCCGGCACGGCTCTCCCGCTGGCAGCAGCTCCCGGGACCCGGCCGGGTCCAGCCCCGGCGGCCCAGAGGGCAGCGGAGCCTGGCCCGGGGCCCGCCGCTGCCCAGGGGTGTTACCCGTTTTCCTGACCGGAAGGAAAAGGGCAGCCCTCTCAGAATTCCTGATATTTAAGCCTGTATGTTCACAGAGACATATCTGTTCTTAATTGGTTCTTTCCTGTAACTTCCTGAAAACTCATTTCCTGGTCAAACCACCACATGTATCCTCTAATATTCTATGTAATTTTAAAACATTCAGAATTGACTAGGTAGAAAACACTGTGACTTATGGGAACTAGGGCATCACTTATGTAATATGAGCACTTGAGACATCCCATATACACACAAAGTCAAATATTAATAGTGTGGTATATCAACAGAAGCATTCTCTCTCTGTTTTGGGGACAGATGTAGGTGTGAAAAACGAGGTTCAGTTTCTTGGAAAAATTTAGAAGTTTAATAAAAAAATAAAAAGAAAATAGACACTTAGGAGAGACAAAAGCAAAATACATTTTCTCTGCCGAGGGTGCCTGGCACAGAACCAGCCAGCACACCCTTGCTAACAAAAAGTTTGTTCCTTAAAAGTATCAGCCTGTTGCATATTTAAAAGTTCACATGCATGATTCAAACATTCCTTTTGAGTATGAATTTTCTTTGTTGTGCTGGTTTGAAAGCAAAACCCGTGAAGGACTCCAAGTCAGAAACACAATTTAATAAGATGAAAAGAAAATAAAGGAAAGTAAAAGAAAATAAAAGTAATAGTACAAAAAAAAACCTGACAGAGTCAGAATACAACCTGACACCCTGTTAGTTAGGGTGGTAGTGGCAGTCCAGATGAGATGGTCTTGTCGAAGCAGTGATTCCTGTAGAAACGTCTGGCAGCTCTTGTCTCCTCTGGAAGTCCAGTGGATAAAAGCTGCTTGTGCTGTCCCAAACCCTGGATTTATCCAGGTAGGAATGCTTGGCTCCTCCCCCTGGGCGGAGCATCTCACAATGGGGATCATCTCATTCTATGAGTCATGCAGTGGGTCCTTGATGGCCCATTAAACAGAGATAATTCCCGGAGGAAGTTATCTATGAGTCATGTGGCAAGGCATTGTTAGGCTCATTAACAGAAGATAAGGAAAACACTGCCCCACCTTGGCTCCAACGGCTCATGGGGATAGAATACAAACCTTGGGCACAATTTTACATTGTAACCTAGGACATTTGTTCAGTTTCAACTCCCCCCCAACCATTTTATCTGGTAGATCTATCTGCGGGTGGCTCCATTCCATCTGATAGCACAGGTCCCATAAATTCTTCTCCTAGGGTTCTGGTCATCTTCATTTGGACAAGATACTTGATAACAGAAGTTTAATTGCTTTCTTGGTCAGCAATCTTCATGCAGGAATGAAGGATAACACCTCTTTCTTCTGGTCTGGCTAGTTACAGAAAAAAGCTCTAGTCTTTTACTTCTAACACTATGTTACAATCATAAAAAAAATACATTCATCACATTTCTAACTTCTATTAATAAAAGAAAATACAGTACAATCTTCCTACATTATACATACAATATTCATTTTAATATTTGGGAAAAGCCAACTCTATACAATGCATTTATAACATAGGGATTTATTTTATTGTCTTTATTTACAGCAACAATCCTTTCATTGCTAATATCCCCAACTCCTGACAAAATATACCTAAGGGACAGCAGCTCTCTCTCCCCTTTCTGGAAACTTGGGCTGTTCTTTAACTGCAATTAGGAAGCTGCTTTGATTTTCCTTCCAAGTTCACTGCTCCTGACCCTGGTAGAGGTTCTTTAGTCACACAAGGTTGTTCCCCTGAAGATGGAAGAACATCAGCCCCAATTAGTCTTCCTGGGTAGGAAGGGAACCTCAGTACCCAGTGCCTTGCCCACCTACGAGCAGGGAATACACACTCTATAAACAGCTACTGTAGGCAGTTGTAGCAATTACGTATCTGAAAGAGTCAAATATTCAAAACGAAAGTTAATCACAGGCCAAAATGATCTGCATTTAAATGTATTAAACAGGTCAGGCCTATTCTTCAAAGCAATTTTTTTCCAGAAATGTTTAAGAAAAGAGATGACCCCTCTTTACCCCAACTAACAATGCAGCACCCATCAGGAGGAATTTTATGACTCTGTGATGGTATTTGTTGACCACTGTCAAACATTTGGGTAAAAATATGGCAAGATACACTGGCAGGCACCAAGTAAGAAACATGGGGAGGGGACTCAGGTGATCAGTGGTGTGTTTATTTTGGTGCATTAACATGTAAGGAAAATTATTTCCACATTTCTAAGAAAAGGTTATAAGCAATGAAAAACAAATGGAAAAGAAACCAAGCAAATTTTTTTACAGTAATGTTGAACAAGGGAGGTAAAGGCAAAGTTATTAATTCAACAGAAGCCAAGTATTTTGGAACAATCCTGGTTATGAGGAACACAGGTTAAAACAGACTACTTTTTCCTTTATTAATGAATATTGTTCTGTGAAACAATGTTTAAAATCTGAAATGCTCCTACAGTTCTTTTTCCTGCAGTGTTGTGCAGACAGATGAGAATAAACAAACTTGCTCTCTACCGAGAGCTGGAAAGTGTGACCCAACCCTGACCTTCCCTCCCAGGATTGCCATCTGGGCACAGAAGAAAGAGCAGAATTAAAGGCCAACAAAAAGTATGGTTACCCAAGGAGTTCCTGTGTCTGCCCTGTTCCAGAGCACTCAGCAGCTCACGTGCACAGCTCTCCTTGCAAAGGGGATGAGGACACTCTGATGGTCTTTAGATGCCCAGGTTACTAAAATTTTCAGCCTGAGAGATTTGCCTCCTGCACAGAAATTTTAGCTGGGTTTGGGAACATCTTGCAAAGCAGTGAGGGGCTGGTGAGGAATTAAATGCCAAAGCCATGGCCCTCAATCCACAGCTCCACATGGTCTTTAGCTCCACAGGTACTTTAGATGTAAGAACTAAGCTCAGATTTATTTTGGAACTCAATCAACAGGCAGCAGGGAAGACAGGAGGTGCACTTACACAAGGAAACAGATGCCAGACAGCACAGAATGCTGTGGTCTGAGGGAGAATACAGCAACAGGCCAGCCAAGAGTGCAAGCAGGTACAAACAACTGAGCTTTGACTTACTTAAACCAACTATAAGTTATTAAAAAAAAAAAATCACTCCCTATTCAGTCTGTGAGAGCTCAAAGTCCAAACTAACCTCTAAACCATGACAAAAAAATTCTAAAACAATATGCATTTCTGTTCCAGTCCCAAACACATTTTTATCTGAGATCTTTTCATATTGCAGAACCATTTCTCCTAAATGCTTAGGAAACAGCTCCAGATAGAAAGGGTTTAATAACCATGTGGATAGCCTGACAGCATGAAGCTCTGAAAGAGCCACCTGAACCTTTTGCTCCTACTGCAGACCCAGAGAGGCAGTACTCATTTCATGAATAAAAAGTTAAAAATTCAAACATCAGCAACAAATATTCCCAAAGATGGGGAAAAAACCAGCACTTGAGCCAAAGTAATACATATAGTAGGAGACCATTCCCTCAGGAATGTCAGCCACTTATGACTCCTGCTGTAGCACCACTCCCAGGTTATCTGGGCTACATCGTCTATACAAATTACCTGGTCATTAAAGAACTCTGGAGGACTCCTGTGTGACACTGATGGTGGAATTCCTGAAAAAAACAAGCCATGTTGTTTCAGTAAGACAGGTTGTGAAAACACATCCCACCACGTTTTCCCCAGAGTGGGTATTCAGCAGGTCCAACAGAGCTGGACATCAAAATATGGAGCCTATGGAAGTTCACTTAATGACCTGTAAAAGAAGAGAAAATAAGTTCACTTAATGACCTGTAAAAGACTGGCAACAAGAACATGTGAACTGGTGACAGGCAGGAAAGCCATCCAGATTTCCTAGCTTGCTCTCAAACTGCAATCACCTTTTCACAGCTGAATGGGTCCTGCAATACTCACGGGACTAAAAACTGCATCAATTAAGCAAAGTATAACTCTGCCCTTTAAGACTTTTTTTTCTGACCACATTTGCGCACACAGAATCATTATTCACATTTAAACTAAAATACAAAAGAAAAAATACCCGATAAGCTACATAAGGTGTGCAAGTAAAGAACACTCACAGAACATGGAAAGCATAAAGTGCCACATGAGAGCTTGACTCTCCCTCCAGATCTCTGGGTAACCACTGCACACAACCCTCCACACACCACATAAGGTGCAAGCCAGGAGGAACTGGGACACACATTACTCCTGCAATATGCACATGCCTTTCACTAGCTTAAAACTGCTTATATATTTCCAAGAATGCACAAGCTCAATTATGAATACACTTATCAACAATGGGCTATTTTCTTTCTTGATGTAAGGACAGTGCCACTAAAAAAGCCCCAGCTTTATCTGTTCTGATCAGGAGCAGAGGAAGTAACAGAGACGTCAGCTACAAAACCAAAGGATTAAAAAACCAGTGACCGGCTGTCTTGGTTTAGGGCAAATTTGGGAGAAAATCCCTGAATAGGGTCCCTCTGGGGAAGCAAATCCAAACGGTCCTTTTTCTCAACCGGTCTGGGAAAGAACTTCCTCAGAGAAAAGTGGAAAAAACTATTTATTTAACAAACAAAGTGCCCACAAGCATAAAGAATGAATAATATGAAACAATAAAACCTTTCGTTGCTCTGAAGTGAGATGGTAAACTCAGAAAGTCCTTGCTGTGGGCAACTCAGCTCTCTCAGTCTCTTATCAGTTTCTCTGAAGGTCTAGACCCCGGTGGGCCGCAGGTTCAAGTTCTCTGTGCTCTTCCGGGTTTTTCAGTTTGGAGCAGGTTTAAACAGTCTTAAGAAAAAGAAAAAAAAACAGTCTAGGAAGCTTCTCTGCCTCAGCTAGCTAAACTAACTAAAAGCACAGGAGATCTCTGTCTCACCGCTGTCCGTGCTTCAGAGGAACAACTGTCTTGAGAGGAATGCAGAGGAGTGAGAGCTGTTTTCAAAACAAACTTGGTGCTTCTTCTTTTTCTGCTTTGCTCTTAGAACTAGTCTTAAAGGTACAGAATTCAATATACAGCACAAACAGAACAGATGATTGAGGATACAAGCATCATAAAGTCACCCTAAGACACCGGCAGAGTCAGACACCAGTGCAAAGGTGAGGTAATCACCAGCTGGAGGGCAGATTAAGAAGGAACAACAATTCTGGTAGGCAGAATGAACTTTTCAAAGAAAAGTGCTATGATCTTTTCTAATCAGATCATCCCCAACTCTTTGGTTAGAAAGTTCTCCAGATATTTGTACTGCACTTGTTGCTGTAGTATCGAATTATTTTTTGATGTCCAACCAGCCCATCAGATTAAGACTGTAAGCCTTTAGGGAGAACTTTACTTATCTGCATGCAAACTGCCCTAATCCATGATTGCCATTATTCCACTACAGGACCAGACTACTGGTTTGAGCTTCTGACTGTTACTAAAATGCTACTCCTTAGAGATCCCATCCCTCAGAAATAGAATGGGCAATTTAAAATTAGCATTGTTTATAAGAAAACTCACTTTTGCCCTGAGAACAGGTAAAGTGATTCTTCCACCCAAGGGGCCTGTAGAGCCACAGCCAGGCTGTCAGCCATGTTCTGCTGCGCCAGTGCTCATCCCTTCAGCACAACTCCATTATCCAAAGAAGTCACAAGACTGGCTGGATCCTGGAAGGAATTGCTTTCCCTGGACCAGGTTCTTGGACTTTACAACTTTCTAAGGGGAGGGGAATCACATAAAAATGGATATCTGCAGATAATTAACTCTCTGATGTTAACAGGGCAAAGAAACTACATAATCTGGATTTTCCCAGGTCTTCCTCCCCATTGTTCTAGTCCTATCTCAAAACACAGACCAAGGGAAATGTCATCTCAGATGTCTGGGGTCAGAGTGCTGGGTTTTGCAGGGATATCAGATAGGCCTTTGGGCAAACTCTATATGTAAGTGAGCACTTTTGGCATTGGCTGCTAATTGGGCACCAAAAAAGCAAAGTCTGAATTTCGCAGTGTGTGTATGCATCACTGGGAGAGGGCAGACAGCTCCCATGGCTCTCCCAGCTGGCACACCATGTAGTCTTAATTTCATCCAAGTCAAATAGCTATAATTGCTTTTTATCCAGATGCTTTTCTGATTTAAGTACTACAACTGCAATATGAGAGAATCCATGATTTATGAAGAGGCAGCCTGACTGGAAATGGAGATTGGTATTTGCTATATTCATGTGCATATCTACACCTGTGGATTCAGAGATGGAAAGGGGTTCTTATGCTATGGTTAAGAAAGACACAATGAGCATCAAGTCATTTTATACTACATTACAGAAGAAACCAGTTTGCAGTTTTGGGCAAGTCTTTGATGTTTGCTTTTGTCCTAGGTTACAATGTAAAATTGTGCCCAAGGTATGTATTCTATCCCCATGAGCTGTTGGAGCCAAGGTGGGGCAGTGTTTTCCTTATCTTCTGTTAACGAGCCTAACAATGCCTTGCCACATGACTCATAGATAACTTCCTCCGGGAATTATCTCTGTTTAATGGGCCATCAAGGACCCACTGCATGACTCATAGAATGAGATGATCCCCATTGTGAGATGCTCCGCCCAGGGGGAGGAGCCAAGCATTCCTACCTGGATAAATCCAGGGTTTGGGACAGCACAAGCAGCTTTTATCCACTGGACTTCCAGAGGAGACAAGAGCTGCCAGACGTTTCTACAGGAATCACTGCTTCGACAAGACCATCTCATCTGGACTGCCACTACCACCCTAACTAACAGGGTGTCAGGTTGTATTCTGACTCTGTCAGTGGGTTTTTTTTTTTTTTTTTTTTTTTTTTTTGTACTATTACTTTTATTTTCTTTTACTTTCCTTTATTTTCTTTTCATCTTATTAAATTGTGTTTCTGCCTTGGGGTCCTTCACTGGTTTTGCTTTCAAACCAGCATAGCTTTTCAATCCTAGTGAGTAAATGTTAACTAATGTCATTATAAATCCAGAGGGAGATTTAAAAAAAAAAAAAGAAAAGAAAAAAACCCCAAAGATTAATTTGATTGAAGCACTACACTTAATCCACTGATGACAACATGTTCAAAAATAATTCTTCCACTTTACATATAACAGATAATGAGTCACTTAAATAAATAAATAAATAAAAAAAACCCAAAAAACCAAAAACCCCTAAACATTGTGGCCATATACCAGCTCCAGGCTATTCAAGGCTCAGACACAAAACTGACATCCTGGCTTTAAATCACCTCAGAATGATCAGAACCCATGTAAAGCTTCTTCCAAACAGAGAATACCAGTGAAGATACCCACTTTTAAACACTGTCCCTCATCCCCAGCATACAAAGAGCAGGATATATTTACATTATCCTAAAGGAATTGCAACTCCTTCAAGTACTTTTCAGTTTAATTAATAAAAGAGACACTGAATATGGATTTCAGGGGATTTAAACTCAAGCAGGGTCTAAAATATGGTCTCTTGAGCTGGAAAAAAAAAATTTAGTAGCATGTTACACTTAAATGACTGACCAATCCTTAAAAGACAGAGCAACACTTTTCTATCCAGTGCTTTGCACAGTATAAGAAGAGTATTAGGGTGATGAGTCAATTTATCTTCACTGGCCAGTTTTCAGGAGTATCCACTGGTGCCACTATTCCACCTCCAACAACCTTGCATAGCCACATGGAATTGAGACTTCAATTTTTTAGAGGAAGAATTGGTTTTGATTTTAAACAAAACAATTATGAAACTTAAAGCTTACATGTAGATTTTGGTAGTGACCATTACTAGGTAAACTGCACAAAGAATAAATATCAGTACTTCCAAAACTGACACCACAGTAATCCTGCTGTTTGATGCATCAAGCAGGGACAAAACACAAATAGTAAACTCCCAACAAAAGTCTATTAAGCTTTACTTGGTTATTATTAATAGGTAACACAATAAACTGGTTTAAACAGCTTTCCCCAGAGAATGCCCCTGTGACTGTGTTCATTAGCAAAATGACTTGTAACATGATGGGAAGTTCAGAACAAGCACAATGGCATAATCAGAGCTGCAGTTTGTCAGCAGGGCACTGTATTTTGAGCAGGTAAAGATTCCTGTGAATTTGCACAGCTGCACACAAGCAGTTCTCCAAGGAAAAAACATTAAGACTGTTTTTTCATCAGTCCCTAACAATAAAATGAACACATCATACCAAAAAAATTTCTTAAAAGTAGGTCAAAAATACACATTCATGATCACTTCTGCATTGGTTTCCTAGCAAATTAATCTACCCACATGGATATACATAATGTGTATCTTGGAAACAGTGAGGCAGAGGAAGAAAAGCAAATACATTAATGAGGTAGCTTAGACTGGGTAACTGCAGTTAAAAGTTTTATTGGACAAAAGAAGGTAAAACGTGGTAGTCCAAGTTCACTGAACAAAAGCAGCTCTCTCACTGAAGCTGCACTTTGTGCTAAATAACCTTATTAACTGAGACTATACAGAGGACACATTATGCAAGTTATCTCAACAGCAAAGGAGAAAAGGTAGATTAAATTTGGTCGGATGGAACCATTTGGTCAAATTCAGTGGCTTAAGTTAGTTTCTAGCCTTTAACTACCCATATTCAGTACAGTCATACAACAGAATACATAACCGCACTGAGTTCCCGTTTGTTAATAGTGTGTGTTCCCATGCAAGCAGAAACCAATTCCTGAAAAAAAAAATTAAAAATCACAAACATGTTTAGGATGTTTTGTTTGAAGCATCATTCAACTGACTCAGGAAAAATACTCGATATATGTTATAAAAAACTCCTGGCCTCTACAAGGTCTGCTCCTGTACAGTGCTAATATTTTAAAATTATTTTATTTCTTCCCTCTGCCTAAGAAACTTCATATGCTCTGAAAGGACCTACAAAGTCAGGTGGGTAAACAGATATGTCAAAAATACTCTGTGTAAAGAGGGAGGTAGCTCAGGCCCCTTGGCAACCTTCAGACAGTTCACATTGATGTGGTCTACCTACCCTTGTAATCTGCAGTCAAAACTGAAAGGAAAAAGGATTTCAACATGAAATTTAGTGACATGTTCAATACAAATTTGACTCACTGGGCTCCCAAATGTAAGCTATAAGGTACTTCACACCCAACATACAACATTAATAACGTACCTAGTTTATACATTTTATAGACAATACCCTCTCATTTGTTAAACATTTGGCTCTGGTGAGTACATCTTTTATTGCTAACCACTTGAGAGACATTCTAGGCCAAACAAACAGCACAAATAATGTCAAAGTCTTTTCTTTTTTCCAGTAATTGTATGAAATGCTGTAGGCTAAGCCTAACAAAAACTACTGAAGAAAAATAATAAACCCCATGATGCAGTGCAGAGGTGTTACTACAACATCTTGAGTCAAGGGATGGTTCTAAGGTGCTGAAAGAGGAGACTCTCTAGACGGTGACCCTGTATTGTCCTCTGGAGGGAAAACAGTGAGAGTGCAGGCTCGAATGCCACCAAGAGATTCTGGAAGGTCAAATACTTTATGCCACTCATCTTTTTCTGGATCATACTTCTGAACTATTTCCACCATACACCGGTTATTCCAAGAATATCCTCCAACAACATAGATTTTATTTTCAAAGACAGCAACCCCAACATCACTTTGCCCACGTAACATGGCGGCAATTGGAGTCCACTGGTCTAGAGTTGGCGAGTAATATTCACAGCTTAGAACATCATCATAATCACTTGTTCCTCTAAAGTGATTTCCACCAATAACATACAGCTTGTCTCCTACAGTACACATGCAATGCAGACCTCTGACTGTCGTCATTGGAGCTTTCTGAGTCCATTTGTCTGTGTCAGGGTCAAAACACATGAGTTCTTTTTGGAAAGTATCATGGGTAATTCCCCCTAAAGAAACAAGACACATGTTAGAGTAGTGCTCACCCTAATAAGCATTAAATAACAAAAAGTACATTTTACTGAAAGAATTCCATCTTCCTTAAAACTTCTTCACTCTAGCTTAGATTACTATCACAGAAGTACTCCATTTCAAATGACATTCATTCCTTTAAATGGGAATATGGACAGAAGGCATTGTCTCACACTGCACCTCATTACACAATTGGTACTGGCAGACTAAAAGAACAAAAACCTGTTACCTATGCTTCTATTTTGCAAAATTATTTCTTTGCTTACATTCATTCAGTTTGCTAGTTTTGTTTCTCATCATCAAGAATCCATTTCCCTTTCAAATTTTGATACTATGCCACCGTGTTGAAGTATCACATAGTAGAATTTTCATCAGAAAACTTTCTTCATCAACTTCAAGTGAATAGAGAGAGGACACAGATTTCAAATATTCTTCAGTTAATAATTACCTATGGTTCCCTCTACATTTACCTTCTCCATAGCTCCCTGCAAAAGCATTTGGAGAGGCTTCAGGACAAAAGGAAAAGAAAAATCTGTGGGATCTACATGAAAAAAAACACAGCAGACAGCATATGCATGTGCCACCTGCAGTAAAACAAGCAAAATGGGCAAAACACAACTGATAACAGCACAGCAATTAGGAGCTCAATGGACTTGCTCACAGAAAAATAAGCACCTGTACCTTACAGTAAATTCTAAAGCAAATTCCTCCTAGTCTACTGGCACAAGGGCCCCTAAATCAAGCTGCTCCAGCATATCTCCCCACCAGTTCTTGTCAGCTAAGTAACCTTCTCCCACCCCCGCCCTGAATCTCAGCTTAGTTCTTAAGAGGATATCCTTTAAAATTTCAGTGGGAGAATATAGGCCTGTGATCTCTGCAATGATCACTGACAGACAGATTGAATTGTCTTTAAAAATTAAGCTAATAGCAGATTTTCAGACAACCCATTTGGAAAAAAAATGTAATGAAACTACAACCTGAGTGACATACAGGACCGAGCATATTACAAAAAAAAAAAAAAAAAAAAAAAAACGGTGAAAGTACAGATATCACTTATGCAATATGATTAACATGGGAACTTAGCTCTTTCCATTACCTCAATGAAGGCAAATGTTGTTCTTTAAAGTAATAAAATTTCCAATGCATTCCAAAGTTTATAGGGAGGGTGTGTTTAATTACATTGCTATATTATATCATATCATAATACATGTTATAATTATTTAATACTGTTATACACAATTATTATTATATATTATAACAATATTATATTTAATTTTATTACTAAATAAATGTATATATGTGGCTACACATATATAAAAACTTTATTCTGATTGGTAAAGTGAGTAACTGCTTTGGAATTCAGAGCTATTCAATTACTAAGTATAATATTATCTACAATAATTTTGTTGGAGCCTGCAGTGTATGTGCTGTTTGACTGGCTTCATATGAAACTGCATCGCTACTGATACCATGGCAATCCTACTGCAACCACAGACTAATTTGTACAGTCTGCTGCTGAAACAGAAAAAGTTAGATAAGTGTTTCACAGAGATAATATCACAGGCATGATTTACCTGAAATATACATTAACCCCCCATACACGGTTCCAGCGTGACCATAGTGGGGTTCATTCATTTTTGCCACGTAGCTCCACTCATTTATTCTGGGGTTGTAATATTCCACAGTGGCTGTTGGAGGCAAATGAGAGCATAAAAGTGTTGAAACCAGCATGGCAGTTTGGTGCTGAGCTCAGTGCAGTGGCAGAAACATTCACAGAGGAAGTGCCAACAAGTAACACTGTTCAGCTGAGGGAGGCTCAAGGCAATTATTGAGCACTATCGCAGAAACACAGAACAGATGGGGTTGGAAAGGTCCTCTAGAAATCATCTAGTCCAACTCCTCTCCTAAAGCAGGGTCACCAAGAACAGGTTGCATAGGATTGTGTCCAGCTGGGTTGTATCATCAGCAAACTTGCTGAGAGAACACTCTGTCCCTTGATGACTAATTTTCTATTGCATTGCAGTGTTTTATTAAGGATTTGCACAGCAACATACAGCACAGCATATGCAAATCACTACATCAATTTACAAAAGCCAAGCTTAAAAAAAAAAGATGAAACCTCTCTGAATCTGGAAAGGAGATAAGCAGTGCCTGTGTTGATGTACAACTCCATTTGTGTAGTTTTCTCTGTAAGTTGGAATGTTAAAATGATCAAGGGTTTTATCAGATCAGAAATCACAGAGGACAGTACCAAGTTAAGATGAAACCCAGCGCCCAGGAGTCAGTGCAGAATGGATTCCTGAGAAGGAAACCTCTCTCCGACGTAAGATGGGAGAGATGCAGGTTGCAGGAAAAGGGCATGCAACAAGCACAGGGAATACAAATAGAAGGCAGATTCAGTAATGGAGCAAGCTCTAGGTATTGGCAGCTTGAATACTACAGTATGATCAGAGGGGCACAAGATCCTCAAAAACTCCATAATATAGTGACTTTATGATGCACAGAGCAATTGTCAATAATTATCTTAAAGACAAATCAAATCTCATTTTAAATAATGAAAGATTGTTTAATCTCTGTTGGATGTTTATGAACTATACATAGAAAAATCGAATCTGTCTTTAAAAGAGGCATTTTACTTGCTCTAGAACAAGGTTTTTATTGAATCAAGGGTAGAAAATCTGAGTCACCTCTATGGAATCAGTGATGGTGACTTAACATTGCAGGATTACACATCAACCGAGAGAGAAAATACCCTTAGAGTCTGAGAAACTTGCCATTATAATGGCAGAATCTAGTCAGTGTTAGTTTAAGCTTAATTACAGAATTATAGACCAGGCCACTAAAGAACACCAGGCAGTAACACTTACATAGTGAATATAAGGCACCTCATCCTAACTCCAAAGCTATTTTAAAAAGATCCTCTGGATCATTTTTGAAGAGTATAGCTATGGTCTCGGACTACAAAAAAAAAATCCCTAGTCATTAGAAAATTAGTATAGAGCACATTAGAGTGACCTTCTGAATTCTCTTTTAGTTGCTGCATAACCTCCTTATTGTTGCAAAATGGGATGATAACACATAATTCCATGCAATTAGGGTCTCAAGTACACGCACTGAAAATAGAAGCTTCCAGTTCCAATGTCAGAAATACTGTTTGACTGCCAGTTCAGCATCATCTAAGGCTAGAAGTGAAAAATAAAAAAAATCTATTTTGCATTTAAGAATTGTTAAACTGTTACAACACACTGGATTTGCTTCAGCTTTTCCCCACACAGGAGCTGAACTTCAAATTTATGGAATGCAGAAAAGTGCCAGTCCAGAACATTAAGTTCATGATATAAGGCAAAACACACTAAATTTCTGCTTCCTTCTAAGCAAATTGTATATGTTGATTTGCATGTATAAAATTATTAATTTCATATTCTTGAAACTGTTTCAAAATAGTAATGAAATCTTGAAATGCATCTGGTTCTGTGAGACTGCCTCACACAAGGACTCCCAGTTCTGCCATCTCAGGGATGTGTAAGATGGACAAAAAAAATAACAAACCAATACAAAGTAACTGAAGTCGTGTGTCTGCAGTACTGGTGATGTACCAAAATTTTGATTTTAAAAATCTGCCCAATATATGGGCAAGTTCCCAAGTCTACTCTAAGAGATCTGCCTTGGTTGTTTGGGTTTTCTTAATAAAGACAGAAATCTCCTCTTAAAAAAAATTGTACTCTTTTCCATTCAATATGCTGCAGGCCTTCTGTATCCCATCAAGGACTTAGCCATAAATCCAGTGATGCTCGAGACACTCTCTTGCCCAAAGAAAGGCATAGGCACAAAAAACTGATTCCACAAATGACACCTAAAATTAAATCTGTGAGTTGTGTTTCTGTGCAGTGCCACCTTGACATCACATGTAGTTTTTGCCCAATCCCCAAATAAACCCATGCTCACCCTTGTAAACATATTCATCCATTCCAATATTCTTTTGTTAAAAGGAAAGCTCCTTTCCGCTCTGCTCTATTTAGCAATCAGAAGCCAAGATGCACAGAAATTTCAAAACCAGAAAGAAATAGATTTGATGTGCAAGTAATTATAGCTGTCCCAATTCCACCCCTAGAGCCCCCTTCCAACCTGCTGTTCGCTGCTCCTCTGTGCCGAAACCATCACTCTACTGCTTCCACAACAACTGCATCCCCCTTCCCAAAGTGCTTCCACTCTGCACCGAGGTGAGGAGCTTGTATTTCTAACACACTCCAAGGACAGGAAGAGCAGAGGATGTGCAAAGCAACTACAGAGCCAGCAGCACTCAGATGAATGTGACATTCAACACTGGACAGTTTTATCTCACTCTGCACTACAAACTGGATTTAAGAGAGAAGCCATAGCCAAAATATCCCGTTAGCAAGAGAAGACAAAACATGCAGAATTGGTACCCATCACCACCATCACTATCACCATGTTGTAAAGACATTATTTATCTAAGAAAGGATGATGCTGAGTCCAAGACCCATCACTTTCTGATGTGGCTTCAAAACTGTCTTGAACATTTCTAGTACAGCTAAAGTACTGTTTGACACTATTTCAGACAAACTATTCCAACTCAAATCTCACATCCACTGTGCTCTAAAACAAAGCTAATCACTTTCCAGCTGAAAAACCCTACTCTTCTGTTAGATTGATCCATATACTTGTTTCCCTGTTACCTTGCAAGGTCATTCAAATTCTCTCTTTTAGCAAGATATTCCTCTGCACTGAAAAGAAAAAAAAATTCAAAATTCCAGCTATTAAAAGTGCTCATAATTTAAGAGAGACATCTCTAGAAAATCTCCAGACAGAGCAGAGTTCACAAAACACTCTAAAACTGCTACTTTAACGCACCTAAGTGAGAGTGATGGAGTCATTCTTCCAACACCATGAATGATTCAGACCAGACTTTATTTATGTTTAACAGTAGAACTTCTGATGTGTTCATTACCATAATCCAGGGAAGGCAGGCCTCATTTTAATAGAATTAAGCAATCTCAAAAAGACACAAATTTTTGGCAGTCCCAAGGGATGCTCAGCCTGCACTCATTTTATAGTGCCATCTGTGATGCTATTTGAGGAGTATACAGATATTTAACACTTCTCTGTCAGTAGCTTCTAAAGTGTCTTGAGGTCTGTTACAGCAGCACTTAGCAACTCTATGATGTCCCAAAACCCAGGCTCCTAATTTTGTTATATTATTTCTATAATACAGCTTGTTCCTATACAACTCCAAGCTGACTTGGTTAAATAGTCCTGACTAATTTTGTCCTAGCATACCAAGGAGCCACTCCAAAATAAGCCTCTGCACAAGAGGTCCTCTAGTTCACACTCTGGTCTGATATTCACAATACTACTCTGACAGTAAACAGCCCAACTGGGTACTGGTGCATATCAATCAACAACATTTAAAATACATTAGCTATATCTTTATATACATACATACATACATATATATGTACACACACACTCACAGGGGAAGTTTTTACATAAACAAGGAGGGTTCAACATCATAGAGGGCATCTAGAAAATAAATACCTTCCAACTTGATGGGCAGAGGGTCAAAAGAACAGGTAACTGGCCCGGCAGTTTTCTCTTTCTGTCTTTATTGCAGCATGATGAATGAATCTGTGGTTTAGTCACAACCCAACATCCCCTAAAGTGCTTAGGAAAAACCCATATATAAAAACCCCAAGCTCTACTCAAGCCTATCAACAGCAGAGCCTAAAGTATCTGGAAAATACTTAAATGCACACGTTTTCTAGTTCTTACACACACAGCTTCTGCCATCATCAAGCACCACAACTGAACTCTTACAATAAGCTACAAAAATCTACTTGTCAGAAGAGAAAACAGACTCCAGTGTTCAGCTGGAGTCTGCCAATGTGCTGTTGTGCTTCACAAGTATCTTTGTGAGCCACACCTGGTTTTCCCTTTGTCTCTTTTTCCAAAAAGTCTTGTTTTTTGCACACGTGCCTTCTTCAGGCTGGGCTCCACCCTGTGCCCAAGTGCCTTCTGGGAATACCTCTGGCAGGTGCCTGCCTCGACATTTAAAGGGAACTAACCAGAATTATCTACAATCCTTCTAGGAGCAGTGCTTAATTGTGCACAGCCCTAAGCTGTCACAGGGTTGAAAAATCTAAATGATAATATCATAATTCAGGACATTTAAAGGACACATTTACCACATTCCAACACATGTACCACATACATGGAAATTTACTCATCCTGTCCAGTGAACCAAACTTTTCTCAGTGGCATGTGCTGGTAAAACAGCAGCTCATTATTACACTAAATCAAGTAATACAGATGTAATGTTTACAAAGTTTTCAGAAGATGAAACATCTGAAAACTGTTTTGAAAAGGTTTGATAGAAAGCCTCAAAAAGTATAATTTTTATTCCCATTAATGTCAGGGAAAAAAAATTGTTTTAGTAACTTTAATCCTTTGGCCTTTTTCCATAAGAGCTGATCTTCCAGAAAGCTCAATTCAGGATTTGGGAATTTTTCCTCTCTAACAACAGACTGAAATTAATTTGAACACAAGGGCAACTTCTTTAGTATCTGTCCAACACACATTTGACCTTCTCTTCTATGAAAAGCCTGAGAGTTTTTCTCTTCTGAACAGATTGTGAAGTTTAAGCTGGATTGCATCTTCCAGTTGTCAAGGTTTATGAAAGAAATATGAAAATGAAAAGTGACTCACCTCACAATTAACAAGGAAAGAACCTGAAGCCCCAAATCAAAGTATCAGACAGCTACAATATTTGGCATTTAGAGTGCTCTTCCCACAGACTGATCCAGTGGCATTTTTCAGGTCTGTGCAGAAATTGCTACAGCATTTTAATGATATCTTTATAAAAGAATTTTAGATAGGTGATAAATTTTGTATTTTAATTAAAGAAAGCAGAAGAGTTGAGGTCAGCAGAATGATACTGCTTGATCTAATTTAAGGTAATGCTGCACTCAAAGCCTCCTTCACATAGGTTGCACTGGCTTACTGACAATATTATTTCATATTGATTTTGTCAGACTCGCAACTTTTTCACTGAAATTTTTATAACCCTACTCTGTTCAGATTTTACAGTGCACAAGGCCAGCAATTTGATTATCTGCTATTAATTCATACTGTTAGAAAATAGCTTACTGAAGCTATATATCAGGTTTTCTGATACTCAAAGATCAATACATTATGTTAGTTTGTACATTTAGTCTTTTAGAGGATATTGAAATTGTTTAGGATGTATTTTCAGGGAAATAAAGTGATACGTAGTAAAAAATTCTGAAAACCTCAGGATCTGCATCAGAAAATGGCTGTTTAGGGAAAACAAGTTATTGCTAAGCAGTTTCCCATCTTTTTGGAACAGGAGGCATTTTTAAACATCCCATTTCATCAAACATTGGAATGGATTTTAAATTTCTAGCAAAGCCAGGCCACTTTTGTATGGTGGAAGCAGTGTACTGTATGTTTCCTATGAAAATTTGCAACATGACAATGAATTAAACCTGTGTATGTGAATAACCAAGATGCAATAATTTTAAGAAGCCACAGATCCTGCAGTAGAAATCAAGTTTTGTATTGTTTCAATTAAAAATGTTTCTCACTGCACTTACTGATATCTCTGCATTTCTGAAAAGCAAATCTTAGTAGCAAGAGGTAGAAGCCACAGAGGGACAAGGGACAGTTGAGTATTGGGATGAAAGCAGCAAACTAAATAAATATCTGGTTTAGATAAAATACTATGCTAAACTTCCAAGCATAATCTCTGTGACATTTCAATTTTAAAGCACAGACAAATTTACAGTTGAGTCTCCTATCCCAGACTTGACTAAATGCTAACCACTGTGGCTTTGCACAATGCAGTGGATTAATAGGGGTCATCCTCTGCAGATTTTTGTTAAATTAAAACTTACCATGTATTTATTCTTTGTTTTTATATTGTTTCCTGGAAACTAATGTGGAGGGTTTTTCTTATGGGTTTTTTTTTTTTTTTTTTGCTTTGTTTTGGGTTTTTTGTTTGGTTTTGTGTGTTTTTGAGGGGTTTTTGTGGTTTTTTTTATTGTGGTTTTTTTTGTTGCTTCTTTTGTTTGGGTTAAGGGTTTTTTTTGGTCAAGCTAAATTAAATATCATTTGCAATGGGAGAAAAGAAGAGGCACCAGGACCAAGTCATTCAGTCATTCGTACAAATAAGTTACCTGCGTACTCACAAGATCACAGGTGAAATATAACATTTTTAATAATTAAAAAGCCCAGAACATCAGAATATCTGAATCTCACTAATTTGTGAGTGAAACAAATTGCAGTCATTAGACTAAAACAGCAACAACAAAAAAAACACATAAAAAAACCCCTTGGCATTTCAAATACTATTCCAGAAAATTTGTGTCTTTTAAAATGTAACGTTCATTCAACAGCGAGTTTCAGCTAGAGTCATGTATCCCTTAGGAATGGATTTTCTTCCTCAGCTGAAGTAATGATTATTTTTTTCTTTTAAAAACTACATTTATATTCCCCCACACTTACACAGGCAGACATACATGCTTACTTCATGTTTCATGGTAAAGGCCAAGACATTGGATATTATGCATCAATACACAAGACATATGTATTTGGAAATTTTTTTTGTGGGACCCCTTCTAAAATTAATTTCTAATAGTATCCAGACAAATTTCTCTCTGCATCTGCAGTATTTGTAGAAAGCAGCAGCACTCCAATGACTTCAACTTGTTTCTCTCCACCCATTCCCTGGTCAGCAGGGTATTTCCAGGCTCAACAAAAGGCAAGGGGCTGGCTCCAGGAGGACTCACCTAGCTCACCCGCTGCATTCCGACCTCCAACTGCATACAAATGTCCTTTGAGGGCACTTAGGTGGAAGAAGGTCCGTTTCTCGTTTAAAGATGCCACTTGCATCCACTTGTTGTAGCGAGGATCAAACCTGAAGACCGTGTCGACCGCTGTCTTTCCCTTCGTGTCATAATTGCTCTGGCCCCCCACCACGTACAGGAAGTTTCCGATCACGGCGATGCCGTGCTGGTACCTCGGTGCATCCATGGGAGCCAAGGATTTCCACTCGTGGGCCTTCTCGTCGTACATCCGTAACTCCTTGCTGACCACCAGCTGCTGCCTGAGCACTCCCCCCAAGGTCACCAGGTGCGTGCTGTCCGAGCGGATGGTTGTTCGCTCCGATTGCATCACTGGCTGCATGTACGGCATCATTTGGTAATTGCTGGCTTCCAGAAGCAAGTTGACACAGGTGTTGTCAGTTCTCATGAAGTCCACCGTCTGAACATAGTTAATAAGATCCTGAGGTGTCATCAGGGGAAACCTGATGTTCTTCATGAGCTTTGCAGCGTACTCCATGCGAGGTTCCTCGTAGCGCAGCCAGCGACATGCTGCCTTGAAGAGTTCAAGTTCAGTGCAGTGCTTAAGGCTATTACTTGAAAGGACAAAGGCAAGACGTTCAAAGGGGAGTTTCACAAATTCACCAGTACTTAATAATGCAGGGAAGTTCTTCAGGATGAAATTATTAACATATTTATCCACTTCTGTGAGATTGTATGTGTTGGCAATTCGCCCAACCTCAACACAGTTTTCCAATGAAACCTATTAAGTAAACAGAAAAAGGAATCAAAACACTTTCTGAATTTGGTGTCTAAATGATAATGTAAAATTTAATGAATACTGTAGAATCAGTAATACTTCAGCATTTTGCAGTGCTCAAGGTGATTTACACATGAGCAAATATTCAATCCAGTTTTTATATTCATGACTGCAAGGGGAGATTCCAATTTATTCCTTATTTTGAAGAAAGAAATGAGACAAGTAACAAGCAGATGGCATATATTATGTCAAATACCTTATACAATGATGAGGCATAGCAGTTATATAGCACTTCATCTTTGAAAAGCTCTGAAAACATCTTTGTAAGAAAGACATGTGGAAAATAAAGTTAAGGGAGAGGTGATCAGCCCAAGGTTACAGAGAGCAAAGCAAAAGTCCCACCATTAGACATTTTCTGACATTATTAAAATTGTATTGACATAATAAAACCAAAGAGAATGGCACAGTTAACCCCTGCATGCCACATATTTCAAACAACTTATATGTACAGTGTTCAATCTCATGAATAAATTCCTTCAAAACAAACAAAAATGGTTCTTTAATAAATTAAGGCAGTGTTCTTACAGACTGTTCAAAATTAAATACATGTCAAAAATAAGACAAAAGTAGTGATTTTAGTTTATACGTAATTTTTTTTAAAAGAATGAACCTAGGAGGATTTCCCCTAAAAATACCCAGCTCATTAAATCCTTTAGCAGTATGGATCACACCCTAATTTAACTCAGTACTCGAGTGACTGTATCTTGGTAATAATCTGTTTTAAACTGTAGCTGCATCTACCTTTTTATATCTTTGGCTCCTGAATTTCTAAGCTCACTTGGAATCCAAGGCACAGGGAGGAAGAAACATGCCAGGTATGGGGCACAACTAGTGGGTTTTCAGTGAACCCAGTCAGTTCATTTCAGAAAGCTCTCTGGTACATGTGCCCAGCAAGTCACTCAAATGCTTCTTGCTGAGAATTGCAGTTTTTTTGCATTCAAACCTTATTCCAATCTAAGCTTCTTTTACACATGTTCTAGTCTCTGTGCATGTCAGTCCTACTCAGTGTCAACCATCTCCACAACTTTGTGATTCTCATTATATTTGTAATGCCAGAAGAATTTAAGCTTACAAATCTCATGGTTATTTTTAAAAAGATTATAAAGATTGAGGACTATGACCCGACTGGAGTCTGAGCATTCAAAAACCTTCAAATGACCTTCTGGCCATGACAGAGATTAGAAGATTTTAATACTGTATAACTCAATCTGATCATTGTCCTTTAATACCAGACAATTCAAATGTCTAATAAGTACAGGAATAGGAGATTTTCTTAATCCTAGAAACTGATCTAACTTGCCCTAGAGTTAAGATCTACAGTCATCCAAAGTCTCCATTCACACATCCTGAAATGCCTACTAATCCTGTAATAAGGTCCTATCTATAAAATGAATGTGCAGCAGACTGTCAGGAGTTCTATTATGAAAATATTTGTGCTTTATATACATGGAAATAATTTTTGTATTATAAGACAGATCACATTGTTTATATCAAAATATAATCACACCAACTAGCAACAGCCTGTAAAATATTCTCTGGTTTTGAGGATCAGCATCAAACAGGTTCCCCAGAGAAGCTGTGACTGCTCCATCACTGAAGTGTTCAAGGCCAGGCTGGATGGGGTTCTGAGCAACCTGGTCTAGTGGAAGCTCCCTGTCCACAGCAGAGGGGTTGGAACTGGATGATCTTTAAGGTCCCTTCTGACTCAGGCCATTCTACGATTCTAATTTCTGTACAATTCCTTTTAGGTATTTTAATTTACATAAATTAATTGCATAATGGAAATAACAGCATACCATAAATTGAGTAAATGAAACAGAACATTCTTACTTCTAAAAATTCTTTCAAGTTTTATTACAAAATAAAGCAATGGAAAAAATCACCCCTTAACAAACAGCTGACTTGCAGTATACTAAAAATCTTAACTCTTGCTATATAGTTACTGTATTTAAAAATCACTTTGGAATATATTGACTGGCACCAAACTAGAGAGATGCAGCACTTCCTCCACATCAAAGGCAGGCAGATATTATTGCATACAGGAAAATGCATGCTTGAACTTAAAAGATCAAAGCAAAACCTGTACAGTTTTTGTATAAGTTCTGTACCATTGGCACATGTTCAGGATGCAATTATTTGGAGCTATTGCTGACTGGCTGCCACTTATCAAGTGCCCAGAGTGCATCGAGTTATGTATTACCATAATTATGTTACACTGTAAATCTATGCAACTGAGCATATTACTGGACTTCTTACATTTGAGAAATTTATTGACACATTACACACTTGTCTTGGTTTTGAAAAGAAGACAGGTATCTGCTAAAGAGGGGCAGGGCTTCTCTTGGAATGGATAATTCAAATCCCCTCCCCTCAAATTATTATAATTTAGAAAAATTAAAACGGCTTTCAGGCAGAGATATGGGGATAGGAATAACAGTTCTTTACTAATAGGTATAACAAGGCAAACAAACAACAAAAAACTACAGCAATTAATAGAGAACAGAACTAGGGACTTTGACAGGGCTTGGTTTCATAAAACCCGGGGCAGTCTGGTCTCCCAGGACTCCGAAAAAAAAGCACCAAGCTGGAACGGTGAGGGATCCTGGGCTGGTGGATCGGATAAAATCCGGAGCTCCGTCGGTGGTCACTGGAAGGCAGGGATGTCCGGCAGGGAGGCCAGTGCGGGGCTGAGGAAGCAGGGGTGGTGGGACAGGGCCGGGCCAGCTCCAGCAGGGCAGCAAAAGGAGAACTCAGGAGTCTCCTTGGGCACACGAGCAGAATGATGGTAGCTCTCCTCAGGATCAGATCCGGGTGGTGCCAGTGAAAAACCCACACAGCAACAGCAGCCCCGTCCTCTCCCGATGCAGAGCACACCAAAAGTGAAGCTGCCCTCCAGCCCCGTCTTTCTCCCCCCTCTCGGGGGGGGGGGGGAACTCCCGGAGACAAAGGGTGTAGCCAAGTGCCAGGCTCCATCTTTTGTTTCACCTGAGCACTGATAAGTACTCCGTAATTAGTTGCCTCGCAATTCTTGAGAAAAAATTCTATAAGTGAAAAAAGAAACAAGCCTAACCCTCAACAACACTGTTAATGACTGATGAACATGACATCAGCAGTTTCCAGTCAACCCCTGATTCTCGGAAAATTTATTTTATTCTGCCTTTATTAATCCACTGGGACTGTACTGCACTCAGAGTTGTTTTTTTTCATATATGATTGCAAGTACTTTCCATTTTGCTTATGAAATTGTGCACTATGTTTGACTCACTAACAAATCCCACCACACACCCCAAATCAGGGTGCCATATTAAGTATTGTCTTAAAGGTTACTTAGCTTGCAAAATTACTATTACCCTTTTTACTGTGCTCTAAGATAATAAACAATGTACCAGGCTAAATTATATTGCAAAGACTTAAAAGTCATAAAAATATATATTCTAGAGATTCTTAATTCCTGAGCCAAAAAATAATCCTTCAACAAAAAGAAATGCTGTAGCTACTTCTACTTGAATATTCAAAACTGTACAGAATTCAGTACAATAATGTCATTTAAATAAATACTTCAGTTACCCAAACATTGGGGTTTTTTTGTTTTTTTAGAAGTTTGACTTATGCTATGGTTCTGTGTGGAAGTCAGTCAATCAGGAGCTCTTCAACAAAGAGAAGGAACTGCTACTCTGGAAATCCCACTGAAGTGAATAGGAGGAATGGAAATATCAGGTGAAAACATAAGACTGACTGTACAGTGTATCCAATAACTAGTAAAAATACTCACAAGGGAAGAGCTAAAAGCGATACATGTTCAAACAGCTAAGCAGCTCCACAAGGAGTTGAGAATTTCATTTAAATAAATCCTATTTTACATGGACTTTGACTACTGAGCAGAGCTGCTCACTCACTCATTGTAATTGCTCATTACAAAGCAGAAGTTGCAGAAAATACTAAAAAGCTTTTCAAAAAAAAAAGGTCAAGCATAGCACCGTGTTATGACAGCCTGAAAACCCCAAAGCAAAACCCAAAGTACTTTCTTGAGAAAGCAGTTCACTAAATTCTTTGAAATTTTGAAGCAACCACTTCCCAAGCTCTCATAAAAACTTAACTGACTATAAAATACTACAAAACTGGACACACCAAAATGATTGCAAGTATGAGAGCCTTGGAGAACAGCTCAGGAAAAGTAACAAGCACAAAAAAAAATCAAGCCCTCAAACCTGGTAGCGCAAAATAATAAGGTGTCTAACTTTGTATTGTTTCAATGACTGTTAGACACTGAAGCACTTAATGCAGTGCTTCAAAGGGTCAAAGTTTAAAAGGGCAAACACACTCCTGAAACCCTCAATTTTCCTGTGGGCTTCCATTGACAGAAGCACAAAAAAAAAAACAGCACAGAAATTTGACCAGCTCAGAAAACAGAATCCATTGTACCCCTACAGTACAAAGTCAAATTTCTGGTGGCTGTCAGAGCTGGTCCCAGGGTTAAATCCCATGCTCACACAAAATAGATTAACTTGCTCCATCCTCAGATAACCGTTTTTTTGACAAGACACGACTTCCAAGTATTAAGCCCTCAATATTTGACTATTTCGTAGTAGTTAAAAAAGCATAAAGCACCAAATTATAGAAGGAATAAATTTTTTTTGCAGGTACATCCAAGACATTAATTTTCAATGTTTGGGAATGTTTTCTTTAATTACAGCATAACAACCCTTTCCCCATTACCCTGTGATTTTTCTAAGTGCTGTAATTCACTTGGGTAAGTTTCTCATCTTTCTCAATTTTGTCCACTGCTACTACTTTTAAAAAATCAGTATTGTGTCTAGAACTCACTACTCTGAAAACATTTTCATGGCATTTTTATGAATTTTAATTATATTACAGCTCAGTTAGATGTGAACATGAGAGTAGTCCTAGTCTACTGTACAGCTATAATTATTTAAAACCAGTAGTAACAGTAAGACTGAAGACATCTTAGAAAGTATTCCATTGTTTCTCTGAGAGTCTGGTTGCAGAGCAAAGATAATCAGAGCAATGGGCTACTTGACAGGAGGGGTGTAACTGCAGAGCAAATAAAAAACACTTTCAAGTCAGCTACAACAGATACTGTTCTTTGAAGGTCTCATTTTTGTTACACAAATTAAGCTGTTACCTTAAGCTTCAGTTTTTCTTTGTAAATATTTCCAATACCCTCTCATGAAGTACACAATTGCATTATGCCTTACGTAAACTGACTTCTATAATCTCTTTTATAATGGACTCCCCAGACAATTCAAAGACAATTAAGCATTTGTCTGGAAATGGTTACCTCAGCTCTCGAGTCAGCCAACTTCAGTAGAAATAAGCTCAATACTTGCTCAGAATATTCATTTAAATTACAGAAATGCTCCTTCGAAAAGAAGCTCATTTGCTCACCAACTCTTGTTTCAACAAATTTAGAAGTAAGGTCATTCAAAAATTCTTTATATGAGGATGCTAAGAACATAACTAGGTTCAGAGAACAACCTCAATTTTGTACTTCCTCTACAGCTATACCATGAATGAGATTATTTCCCCTTAGACATGGTGTAAATCAAAGTATTCCTGAAAAAAAACCCACAATAAAATTAAGATAATTAAGTCTTCCTCATTCTTTGAAAATGCAGTATCAAAAAATATTTCTTATTTGAACAAAAACAGTGACTGAGTCAACATCACAAGTGAACATACTTTCAGAGAATGAACATTTTAAACAGTAACATGATTTATTATGAAAAAAGTTCTTTCCTTAACAAAGCAAAATAAACAAGCAGCTGCACTACTGTAAGAGACAGTCTGAAGATCCCTCATCTGCCTCACGACCGTCCCCAAGGACAGACACTGAAACCTCAAGGACTGAAACCCTAAAACCCCAACACAGGAGTTCTGGCCTGGCTGAGGTGGGATGTCTGCCAAGTGTTGTCCACAGCTGTGTTTGCTGGACCAAAAACTGGTGTGCATTCCCATGGGAACCTGGTGCAGGAACAATGGGCAGGTCATGGTGGGCTGGATGCACCTGTTGCCCAACTGCCTGTCCTGTGCCTGTTCTCTCTCTACTGACCATCATACGAGATCTCCCCACCTTTTGGCCAACTGCCTGCCGCTTTGGAAAGACTATAAAGAGTCTCCCTAAGTTAACCAAAATTTGAGATCTCCCTACAGAAGACGACGGATCTATCGGCGGACGGCCATGAGAACTTCGTCTCATCTGTTGGTAGCTATTTCCCCCGCTCCTTCTCTCTCACTCTCTATTCTTTGTGTCTCTCTCTCTTTCTCCTCTATTGCATTATCGTGTTGTGGCACTCAATAAAGATGCATTGTCTTGATTAAAACCGTAATCTCGTGTCTTTTGCGCTCTGAGATCACTAAACGAACCATAATGACCCCCACTTGTATTAGCGGATCGTGACACCTACCCAGAAAGGGGAAAGGGCAACACAGTGTCCTCAGGGCTCAGCTCCATCAGAGGGAGCCTTTTCAAATACCTGATTCAAAACACCACCAAGACCTTTTTCCAAGCTGGTATTTATAGTAATGTCAAACCTGGAGAGGCATCATTTTGGAGGGTAAAAAAACACTGAGCATCATAAAATAGGTGGGGTAGGATTGAAGAGTATTAAGCTTAATGAAACATTATAACAACATCAGATGACTGGTCAGTTAGAAATATTTCCAAATTACAAGCAAAATGGCATAATCAAGCCTAAATATATATAACACATCATATGAAACAGCTTGGAGTCCTCTGGTTTGCATAAATCTTGGTACATGTTTTTAGTTAGGGAGGTCAAATTTCTAAGTCTGTACTCTGCAGAGCAACATGAATACCTGCTTCGTTATTTCTCATTACAGAATCGAAAAGCTGAATTCCAAATAATTTTGTAATTTGTGTGGAGCACACCAGTCTCCTTGTTAAAGTCAGAGTTCTAGTGAGGTATATAAGCATTTAACATCAACATTAGAAAACCTCCAGGAAACATTAAAAATAATTGCAGAGTCTCTCTCCAGGCAGAACTGCTTTGACAGTACAGTTCTTGCACCACTGTTGTTCTACAGCCCCACAGAGCAGGTGCTCCTCATTGCTGGCAGGACAGGAGGGCAAGGAAAGGTACTGAGGGATCCATCTGGGTGTTGCTTTTATACTGTGTTTGAGTCAGAAAACAGGTAACTGCACCCCCATTGAGATGGAAGGGCCGTAACTACAGGAATAAAATGAATGTAACTGAAGCACACCTAATGAATGCAGCAAGTAGACTAATGCTAGAGTGAGTGAAATCATGCAGGGAGACTTTGAAACATCTCATATCAGATATGTAAGGGAAGAATTTTAATGTGGTAATACACTTGTATCAAACTCATACTGTATATAATACTCAGAAGAAAACCAAGTTTTTCAAGGAAACTATAAAGCAAATTTGTTCTCTGTGAATCTAAACTATGAATAATGGCAAGTTTTAGACATAACTTTGACTATTACGTAAGTCAGTGTCATCACAGAAGAAAAAACAAAACTACATACCAAGGCCTTAAACATTGTAATAGGAAACGAATAGTCTTACCCCAGAGATAAGAAATACTTTACAGAAGTCCAAAACAGGTAAAATCTGCAAAAAACTGGCAGCTTCCAGAGTGTCCTGAAGGTTGTCCATGTTAAGGGAAAGTTTTGCAGTATAGATGAAATCAATGATCTTCTTTAGGCCTATTTTGTTCACACCATGAAGCTTAATGCACATTAAATCTTGTTCCTTCATTCCTCCTGAAATAGACATGCAGGTAAATGTATATGATCATTTTGATGGGGTTGAAATTATTTCATAAATTTAGAGATAATTAAAATACAATTTAAAAATTGAATTTAAAAACCCCATATGCAAATAGAGAGAGAGATGTTTAGTCCACAGTGTTGTTTGCAATCCCAGACCGATTCACACACAGCACTGAACTTAGGGTACCTGAGTGTCTGAATGAAAGCAATTTGGAGGCAGCAGTACATGGCTTTAATAGAAACACCACCTGTGAACATGGCCTTGAAGTAATCACTTGCAGAAGCCATCATTGCTCTGTGGACAGGAAACACCTCATCACCATCTCCAGGAACAAGCGTCACATCACAGAGCAAACCTTCCACTCGCAGTTGGTCAAAACCCTGCAGGAAAAGCACAATGCAAAGCATCCCTTTGATTTGGGAGGAGACTAGGAATCTCTTTTATTTCTTTTATGTAAATATTTATTTACTTTTATGTACATGTGCACTGTAGGTCCAAAAAAGTGACAAAGAAATAATTTGTCATCTTAAAAACATTATCTGTAATATATTCAATGGTCATTATTCATTGAAAACAAGCAGAATAATCATTATTTTCCAGATACAGCTGATGAATGCCAAGTACACCAGGCCTTAGAAAGTAGTTTTATTCAAATAGTTATTTTCAGGAAGGAGTTTCTTTTGTAAGCTTTCACAATAGCAGTTGTTTCAGGTAGGGACTGCTATCTTTTTTGGACCTACCCCTTCTGGTCACATATGCATTCTAGATATAATTCTGTTTCACAGTAATTTAAGGGGTTTGCAACCTAACAGGCTGCAAAAGTCTGTGGCCTGAAAGGAAAGCTGTTAGCTGGTTCTATGATTATCAAATTTGTTACCAAAGCTGACATGCTAAAAACTCCAAAATAAGCTCTCATTATACATCTGATCTCCTCTGAATTACTTATAACATCTAACTGTAATAAAAAATCAAGTCATCTACAGCGGCATCCTAGAGTGAGATTTCCTCCAAAGATGTGTCCAGTTGTGGATACTGGAGGATGAATGAAATACTGTCCTCCTTCATTCACTGTGGAACAGAAGCTCAAACATTAAACATTTTCCTTCAAACTGGTATTTTTCTAATACTAGCAAGAATGTAAATATTGTCTCTATAGATGTTCTACAACACAGTAGTGCCATAGTCAGACCCAGCACAGGGCATTACACCAAACCTGGCAGGGCTCTGCCATCTTAGGGACATGCCTTACTTAATTAAATAATGATATTTAAGTGAGCTTCTTTGATACAGCTGTCACATCAGAGTTTAAATGCTGTCACCTCTTAGAACTTGAGAGTGGACTGGGATAGGACCCCAGGAAAAGGCCAGGGTTTTCTCAAAGCTGCTGCTAAAAGCTGAACCTCTATCTCACAGGAAAAGAAGTCCCAAGCAATTCTTGCTTGTGGGCATTGACAGCACAAGAACATGAGAGTTTTTGAGGCTTTATAGGAATTACTAGACTAATAAAATCTATTGAGTGATCACATTGTTTAGAGCAGCCAAAATTCTCAGTACAGCTCAATACAGACATAAGAATATTTAATTACCTGTAATACCACAGAACTGTGAGTATTGCTGGTGAAAAATCTTGTGGTTCCTGTCTTTGAAGACTGTAGATGGGCAGAGACGCCCATATCGCTGCTACCAAGAGATACTTTCATATGAGGATCCTCCTCTTCCACCAGAGATCTAAGAAAATTGGAACAGAGAAACCTTAAGACCAAACTCATTTTCATTCAGTGATCTTTTGTTCTAAACCCATAGTCTTCTGGGATGAAATGTGACAGCACAGAGGCTACAGGAAAAAAATCAGCAGGCAACAGAATCAGTCCTTAGTGGTTCCCTTCAGCTAATTCAAGAAAGTGAAATGTTAACAGTCGCTAAAAAGGCATAACTACTTTTTGGCTAGTAAGTTTTTCCTTTTCTTTCCATCCCCAGCTCCCTGATTTAGACACTTGCACACTATGTTATTTCTATGAGCTAGTATTTTAGGATTCTTTTAGAGGTTTCATCTGGTTTCCAAAATCAAGCATCTTAGCTTTTTCTTGGCAAACTGGTGAAACATTGAAACTCTAAGTGTAATATTAAAGAAAGTATTTGCATTCTTATAGTTTGCATTATACCTCATTCATGCATGACTATTCATAATAGAAAATATACATCATGGAGTTACAAGCTGCAGCTTTAACCTGCTTTTAGAAACACACAATTAGAACTCCTTTAGGACATGATATCCAGTGTTTTGCTACTATGCAGGCAAACACTTCATAATTTTCATTCAAGATTTGATTCCAAGCAATTACTGTCCAAATCTAGACAGGACAAGCTAATTTTTAGTAGAATTGTTAAAGAATTACTGCAGTATTATTAGCCTACTATTTTAATCTTGAGATGTAAATTAGGTTACATCTGAGAGCCTAACTATGCTAACCTGTAATTATTATACAATGTAAATAAAATTCTTCTACAGAAATAATAACAACAACTAGTTTCTGTAATTTCTGTGACCTAATGTTCTACCTATGAGCCTGTATAGAGGTATGATGAATATGTACACAATTTTAATTAGCAAACATAAGCTATTAATCCACAGAAGAGGGCATCTCCATTGTTAATCAAGACTCCATATCTCAAAAAATATAGCTGTTTGATGTAATTGCTGCAAATTTCAGATACAAAAAGATTTCCAAATTTTAAACATGCAGGTTAAAACATTGGCCTCCAAGCTAGTTTCAGAAATTACTTTAAGTAACAAGAATGTGCTTAAATTCCCTTCCTTTTCCCCAGTTTTATGATCACTATGTAAGGACAAATTTGGAATTTGTGGAAGAAAAATAATTATCATAATTTCCTTTTTTAAAAATAATATTTATCCCCACCTTTTTCAGGTACAAAGACCATGTAGAGCACTTTCTGAAACTCACATATTACCCTCATAGCAGCGATGTGCCTTGTTCAAACCCATGAGTACAAAAGGTCAGCTACGAAAACATACTCAAAACAAATTCACCATTCAACAGTGTACATGGGTTTGAAACAGTGAGATTTTATGCACACAGGCATAACATTGTAGGAACAAGGGTACATCTAAACAGCTGTGACTTCTGATGTATTCAGCTGAATAAACTAATGTGGATGAACTGCAGCATGCAAGATTTGTGCTATTTTTGAAACACAATTATCTCTATTTTATAAAACAAATCCAGAGTCATTTAAACAAAGTTTACAGGGTATACCTTAGAAAAGGGCTCTCCAGACTATCTCTGCATCCAACAAATACAATTATGCAACAGAGCAGCAAGCAGTTGCTGGCTCATGACCCAAAATATTTTTGTTCACTCAGTTCTAGGGTGTTTTGGGTTTGGTGGGTTTTGTTTATTTTAGTTTTCATACAATCGCATGGAGGCAAGAGTCTTATATAATTTCAAAGGACATCCAGTCTCTAAATTTGTACATGTCTTTCTAAGAAGAAATACAAAATAATGTGGGGAGACTTGCAAGCGTGGGTGTGAAGAAAAACAGATTCAACAAGCATGAATCTGACTCTGCTCTTGAAGCATCTTCCCAAAATGTCAGATCAGATAGATGTTACATGAAGGAGTATTTAAAATACTTTCTCTGAACTTGGAAGAAAATAGAAAGTGAACACATCATTTAAAATCATTATGAAAAGAAACAGACAAGTAAACCAACCTTCTTGGCTGTTTGGAGTGGTTTTTTTACCATGTTTGCCACATCGCTACTTGACTTACTGACAAACAGCATAATTCATAAGTTTTACAAATGAAGGCAAAGACTTTGAGCATGATTCATTTATTCCAAGAACGGCTGGGATAATGGAAGCATTTTTCTGAACATGACACACAACTTCCCATAGCTCTACAGGTTCTCTACAGGTCATCCTCTATTGAACACAATGCCTTGTTAAAACTGCACAGTCAACAGAGAGGATATAATAAATTTTAAAATACTTGCAATACCTAAAAGTAGACATTTGACATGCCTGGTGTGGCTATAAGCAGTTATTTCCTCTACCTGATTTTCAATATATAATGAGCAGTTCTCTATATCACACACATAAGCTCAGCAGCTCACCACCTGAAGCTCTTCTGCAGACAAGATTTTCACTATTTCTCTTCCACATTTGCTGTTATGTATGGACAGAAACTTGCACATGTGAATGAGGCATTAAAAACTGCAAATTCCACACTATAAAAATTCACCAGAGTATAACTGTTACAATTCTAGTCCTAAACATTAACTTGGCTGCGTATGATTCCATGTGAATAAAGACAAACAGATTATATTAATCCTATATGGGTTTTGGCTTATATCTAAACAATTATGACCAAAAAAAATTGTGATGTGGGGTTTTTTTTGTTTGTAGGGACTTGGGGATTTTTGTTTGATTTGTTGTTGTTAAATACACCACCTTTCTAACCTACAGCTTAACATTTCTGGAGGGCTAAGCACCCTCTCCCTTCTGCAGAAAGTGACATTCAGGAGCTGGGTTTGGCAGAGTTCCAAAGCAAGTCAGCAATAACACCTGGCAATAAGGCACTGATCCCCTGAATTCCAGCCCTGTGACATTCACCAAGAGGGAAAGAGCATTCCCAGATCGATCACAAATTATGCATTTGTCACTGGCTTTGTAGCAGTTCAGCATTTATCTCCACACACCACAAAGAACCTGTCTTTGTAAGACAAAGTGAAACTTCGACAGTGCTTAAGCTCTGTGTTAACAGCAATACACAAAGAGCAAAATCCAAGCATTGCATCATATACCCTGCAACAAAATCTTAAAGTATTCAGAATGTAGCTTCTGTTGCAGGGGCTGTAACATTAAGATTCAGAAATAACTCTGCTATTCACACCCAGAACTGATGGGAAATGTGCTGAATGTCCAAGTGACTTCCCAACAAAACCACAGTAAGTTCATCTGTCTTGTTTGGACACTTACCAAAGGCATTATTTACATTTATTAACATAGGTCTACTAAGCACTATAATTAACTCAATAGTAATGAATGTAAACTTTTTTTTTTTTTTTACTTTAAGTACAGTATATCACAATTAAGCATACTACCAAAGGAGAAAGTTAATTCACTTTCTAATTAATTCTATTGTTCTGATCAATAGAAATCATTAAATAAGAAGTGCAACAGTACCATTTTTAACCAGAGTTTAAAAAAAATAGGAAAAAAAAAGGTTAAAAGAAGTTAAAACTACAGTAACATGTAGTGAGAATTCACAACAAGCTGCTCTAAATGTGGATGTTAAAAACACCATCAACACACACACTTGGTCTGGAGAGGGTTGAACATCATAGTGGTAAGAACAAGGGAATGTTGGAGTTGAATGTGAAATGAATATTAACACTGCAAGAGGAAGGCAGAGGAGCTGCCTGACTTTCTGCAACCTCTGGGAAGCAGTGGATTGCAGTTCAGAGAGAGGTGCCAGAGGTTAATTAGTTGCTATCACAAAGTAGTTTGATTTAGAATTTTCTTTCTAATTGCATGTTGATTCTTTCAAGTAAAGCACAGTTTTTTCCTAGAGGCTGTAACCAAATGTGCTTTTCTCATGACTGCAAGTTAATCCTCCAAGTATTTCCAACTGATATTTTTGTAGTGATGAAATATGGAGTGTTCATTATATGGATATTAACATGCTTTAACTTTCCAGCAAATACTGACAGATTTCACTGGCTGGAGTTACAACACAATTCACAGAGGCAAATTGCTTTCTAAACCACTTAGCAAATATTAACCTGTTAAAACAGTTCAGAGACATTCAGGTGACCCATGATAAGCAAAGATCCATGAAAACCACGACAGATTTTATTCTCAACTAGAATATTCAAATCATGGAGTTGCCATTTTGTAGAGCTTAGTGGCACAAATGAAATAAACCAATATTCTGTTATGATGTTTTTTTCAGAAGTAGTCGAGTTTATTCTCATGCAACAGAAACAAGGCAACTAAGAATATTATTAAGGATTTGTTAATTTCCATCAGTAATCCATTCCTCTGTTTCTCAGACTCTTTCAAAGTAGACTCTTTCAAAACAAAGTAAGGAGATCAGCCTACAGCTACAGATATTTTAGAGTCCATGTTCTCCAATTTATTTAAAACCCAGTCTTTACATAACTCAGTAAAAGCTTTGCCAAAGCCAGATTGGCTAGAGAGTGAGTTCTTAATTTGGTGAAGCTCAATAGCTCATTTTTGAAAGGACTATAACCTTATTTTCTCTGTCAAATTACTGTTCAACAAACCATGACTACAAGTGTTCTGGTCACTGGTAAAATGGCTTTGGATGCAATCACCCCTGGCATGTGCCAGGACTCTGGTATTTATCAAGTAACAAGGACAGAGATTTCAATTTCATATTAGGTTATTCTTATTGCAGGCCAAATCTTTATGATTTTATGACGTATCAATTAAAAAAACCCTTGGTACATTCCAGGGCTATCCTATACATGCACCTATGCATGTAATTTGCTAATGAACCTATTAATTAAAAGGCCAGTAAAAGACAACAAAACTTTCATTTGCTATTAAAAATACAATAATTTTTTACTTTGTATGCATAATCTGCCAAAGAGTATTTTAGTAAGCTTAGTCTCCAAAAAAAAAAAAATATTTACTATACTGCTGTCTTCCCATTATGTATAGATGTTCCAACTTAATGATTAATGAATTTAGGAATTCCCCAACAAAGTACCTGACCACCTTGGAGCTCAGTAAGCAGAACTGATATGGTAGCACTGTATTTAAAAAAAAACCTCAATGTTTTTTAAGAAATTTAAATGTTAATATAATATAGATGAAAAAATTATGCAATCATGGTATTTCACATTTCCATTCCATATCTTCTACTCATACAATTTCAGGAAATCCTTTATTCAGGCAAAGAAGTTACTTTTATACTTGTCCTCCCCTAAAATAACATCTCTTCCTTTTATTACTACTTTTTATCAAGAATTTCTAATTTAATTCTTTTATGGTATCAGCAACCCATTAAATCTAACCAGTTTTATCAACTGCTAATGATTTCTTATTACAAAAATGTTTCAATAGGAAATCCAAGTTCATATTTTAAAACAGATACATGATTCCAGCTAGCAGAGAAAAGAAAGAAAGAAGGTCATTTTTGTTCCAATAGGCTGACATAGCAAGTGTCTTGGTTATGAAAGAAGACAGGTATCTGCTAAAGAGAGGCAGGGCCTCTCTTGGGATGGATAATTCAAATCCCCTTCCCTCAAATTATTATAATTTAGAAAATTAAAACGGCTCTCAGGCAGAGATATGGGGATAGGAATAACAGTTCTTTACTAATAGGTATAACAAGGCAAACAAGCAACAACAGCTACAGCAATTAATAGCAAAAACAGAACCAAGGACCTTGACGGAGCTTGGTCCCACAAAACCCGAGGCAGTCTGGTCTCTGGGGGACTTCAAAGAAAAGTACCAAGCTGGAACGGTGGGGTATCCCAGGCTGGTGGATCGGATGAAATTCGGAGCTCTGTCGGTGGTCACTGGAGGGCAGGGATGTCTGGCAGGGAGGCCAGTGCGGGCCCGCGGTGCAGAGCAGCTCTAAAACAGTGCCGAGGCAGTGGGACAGGGCTGAGACAGCTCTAGCAGGGCAGCCACGGCAGCCTCATCCGCTCCCAACGCAGACCACACCAAAAGTGAAGCTGCCCCTCCCAGCCCCCGTCTTTCTCTCCCCCCCCCCGCCCTCGGGGGAATCTCCCGGAGACAAAGGGTGTAGCCAAGTGCCAGCTTCCATGCTTTGTTTTCACCTGAGCACTCATAAGTACCCGGCAATCAGTCGCCTTGCAACTCTTGGGAAAAAATTCTATAGGTGAAAAAGATAAACAAGTCTAACCCCCAACAGCAAGTTAACTCCTTTCCACAAACCAATGAGCAGGTTCAAACTTTAGCTCTTTCTTTGAGGCACACAGGAACTGACACCGCTCCTGCTCAAGAGCCAAATGTAGCATGAAGACAAGAACAAAAATGGAAGGCAGGACCTAAATTGCATTGCATGGATCACCTCTGTGACACACACAGTGCATTAGGAGTGGGAATCATGCCTTTTTTCCCTTAATCACTATGGCCAGTTGTCCTATGCTATCGGCTTCAGATGTCACTGTTTTTACTGGACAGTTTAAAGACCATATTTTTATTAGATGAACTTGAGGCTGCCACTGAAACTAAAATCACCTTGTATTTGTCAGGCTACTGACTTTCTTTAAAATGTTAATTCTGTTCACTTGAAATGGGCCACCACAACCAGAAGTTTACAAACCTTCTGCCTCAAGTGAATTATCATTGCACTGTAACTACTGTGAATGCAATCTCCTAAAACAGCTATGGCAGCTAGTGCAGAATACTGCTCACTTTGGACAATGTTCTGATGTTTATATTTTAATATTTCACTTTTTACACCTGATCTTTTTCATACATTAGAAGGGCAGCAGTAACAGCAGAACATTTAAAAATATTTGCTTAGCAACTTCATACTGAGCTCTTCTAAATCTCCACTCCAGGAGAAAGGCACAAAGTAAAACTTATTGTTTCGTAAATTAAAAAGCAAATAGATGTCCCCTTTTCCACCTTTTCTCTAAACTGAGGGTGTTCTGTAAAAGGAGAACATAAAAACAGGCTCTGTATAAAAGATCAAAGCATTGGTCTTTTACAAGGCTCTGGCCAAGGGAAGCAGGAGATGAGGATACGGGACTTGCAAACCCCCAAAATTGGCAGAGAAGGACGAAGGACGTTTGTGGGCACATGCTGATGGGCAGAGGCAGGCAGTGCACCAGCTTTACCTGCTGTTCTGACACAGTTACAGCACAAGATGCTCATTGCAGTGACCAGCTGAAGAAGGTGAAAGTCCAGAAGGAACGTAGCCTGAGCAGCTCTGCCAGCACCATCACCAAAGGCAACAAGGCTACAAGGGGAACAACCACAACCTCACTCGAAGGATGGGGACAAGGACATGTGCTTAACAACAGTCACACTCCAGGTAACCAACTGAAGCTATTTCTAGAAGCAAAGTTTTGGAGACTAGTACTTAAATGTCAAGCCTTAACCTTTCCATTCTTTCCCCCCCCCTTTTTTTTTTATTACAGTCAAGTCTCTTTGGACTTCAACATGCAATCACCCTATTGTGTCAAAGCACACAAGCCCATATCAACAGAAATGATGAGAGCTACTATAAACACTAAGGTGATTGAAGACATTGTCACTGTTCCCAGCACCAATGGATCTCAATGGCAAGTAGGAGAACATAGAAACAAAGATACTCCCAACATCACTTAAAACGTTTTTGTATCGCTTTCTAGTAAGGCCACACTGTGACCAAAGCCAGCAGAAGAGGACTGAGCAACATCAACTGTTTTGGCACAATTTCCTAAGAATATGCACATAGAAAATATTTTCTTCAAAATTCCTTCTTAAACAACTAAACAATAAGAGGTCTCAAGCTGTTTGCAGCATAATTACAGCCCGCTGGTGTGCTGGTTTGAAAGCAAAACCAGTGAAGGACTCCAAGTCAGAAACACAATTTAATAAGATGAAAAGAAAATAAAGTAAAGTAAAATAAAATAAAAGTAATAGTACAAAAAAAAAACCTGACAGAGTCAGAATACAACCTGACACCCTGTTAGTTAGGGTGGTAGTGGCAGTCCAGATGAGATGGTCTTGTCGAAGCAGTGATTCCTGTAGAAACGTCTGGCAGCTCTTGTCTCCTCTGGGAGTCCAGTGGATAAAAGCTGCCTGTGCTGTCCCAAACCCTGGATTTATCCAGGTGGGAATGCTTGGCTCCTCCCCCTGGGCGGAGCATCTCACAATGGGATGATCCCATTCTATGAGTCATGCAGTGGGTCCTTGATGGCCCATTAAACAGAGATAACTCCCGGAGGAAGTTATCTATGAGTCATGTGGCAAGGCATTTTTAGGCTCATTAACAGAAGATAAGGAAAACACTGCCCCACCTTGGCTCCAACGGCTCATGGGGATAGAATACAAACCTTGGGCACAATTTTACATTGTAACCTAGGACAGCTGGTTAATTCAAATTTGTTTTCCACAGAAACAAAGCAATATTTGGCTCAGTCAGAGCTATAAAGCTTTTGTTCCTAACAGCATTTAATCTCTCTGGGAGCCTTAGTATCACATCCACATTTATCTGTTTGACAAAGGGTTTGCATTCATTGAGTCATTCGTAGTTTAAATTTGCAGACGCACATTGTTTAATGATGCTAAATTAGAAACAGTTCGCTAATGAGTTTTTGCCAAAGTTGGTGTTTGTCTATTGATTCCTACTATTATAAACAGAAAAAGAAAAGGAAATACACATTTTGTAGCTTTTCTACATAAGGAGAACTATTTTATTCCCTTAATGTTGAAAAAGGTAAAATAGAACAGTCAGAGGTTTCACAGTTTAGGCTGGACTAACACTGCACCTATTTTCTGCTCTTTATATTTGGTCTTAAGTACTCAAGAGTTAAATAAGAATTTTGACTAGGCAGCTTAATACTTCCTGTGTATTACAAAACACTTACAAAAACCATTCTGCATGGACCAGCAGATTACAGTTGTACCTCATGCGTCCTTAGTTTTCACACACAGAAATTAGTAATTTAACAGAATTGCTCCTTAGAGACAAATATAAGTCTAAGGAGGCACCTGCACATTCAATATTTGGTCATAGAACATACATCCCACTGTGTTCCTGTAACTGAATTACGAACTACTCCTTTCAAGAGTGTTAGAGGTTTTTTCCCTACATACTGGTTAGAATAATTTTGATACCTTAAAAGTCAGTAAGATTCTGACATTGGGGTTTGGGTTCTTATCTACCATTCCTCTTGCTCTGTCACTTCTCACAGATGTTTTAGCATTCCTTTATTGCAGTCTGCTGGAGAGGATGTAGAGGGGCATTTATTACTTTCAATTGTAAAATATTTTCCCCCTATGTGATAAAGCATTTAGATCTATGCATGCCAGATAAGAGGGGCATGTGACTTGTTCATCCCATGAAAAAGCACATTTTTGCAATTTAGACATTGATACAACTTAGTCACTGCTGGAGAAAATATTACAGCAATAGTATAGATGTGCACTTCCACTTTAGTATGATAGCTACACATTATTACACTACAATTCCCATTATATTACCATTTAGAACAAGCAACTACTTTTTTAAAACCCGAATATTCACCAAGCACTTTTTGGAAATCCATAGGTAGCCCCATCCAAATGTCCACTTAACACTAGAAAAGTCAGTGAGTAGAATGTGACTGGAGAACAAGATTTTTCCACAGCAACAAAGAAATAATGGCAAAAATAACAAACTGGCAGAACTGACATGCTGGCAGAACAGGCTGAGTAACATATTCTAGATAATTCAATAAAGATGCTTTACCATGTCACAACACAATATCAATATTGCGACATCCTGCTGTATAAGGAGAAGTGTGTAATTTTGGGGACCTGTAGGCCACATCATCCCCTATAAGGTCTCCCCAGAAAAAACCAGAAGCCCCAGAAGACTTCATGACAAACAAGTTGGAGTTTTTTCTCATTTTATCAGTTTATTATAGCAATGAAATTTCACATTTCAAACTTAGAATAATCTATTGAAATACCTATTATATAAAGGCACAAAGGAGAACTCTATACACAAAATTTCTGGGATTAAAAGCAGTCTCCTACTAGTATGATACAAGCCCCTTCTACTCCCCACTCATCCAATTCATCTATTTGCATGTACTGTCAGATCAATTTAAAAAACATTTGAGGTGAGCTGCATATTGAGTTTCAACATGTTGAAATTTGAAATATCTAGGAAGCAATGTCATAAAATGGAAATATTGCCAAAGACAGGTGAGTGTGAATATCGTGTAGTCTGTCAAATGCTCAGGAGCTCAACAAAAGGGTTCATTTACTAAAAATGACCATTGAAGGCAGCAGACATACATAGGTGTCCTGGTTTAGGGCAAATCTGGGAGGAAACCTCTGAATGGTGTTCCTATGGAAAAGCAAACCCAAATGGCCCCTCCCCCACAACCGGTCCAGGAAAAAAAGAACTTCCACAGAGAAAAAGTGGAAAAAACTATTTATTTAACAAACAAAGTGCCCACAAGCACAAAGAATGAATAATATGAAACAATAAAACCTTTTGTTGCTCTGAAGTGAGATGGTGAACTCAGAAAGTCTCTGCTGTGGGCAGCTCAGCTCTCTGTCTCCTATCAGGCCTCCGCAGGCCCAGGCCCCAGTGGGTCGCAGGTGTGAGAGCCCTCGGTGTTCCTCTGGGTTTTTCAATCTGGAGCAGGTTTAAACAGTCCCAAGAAAAAAAAGAAAAAAACCAATCCAGGGAACTTCTCTGCCCTAGCTAGCTAAAACTAACTAAAAGCACAGGAGATCTCTGTCTGCAGTCTGTCCGAGACTCAGTTGAGCACACGCAGTCCGAAGAAGAGAGGAATGCGTAGGAGTCAGGCAGTTTCTCAAAACAAACTGTGTGCTTCTTCTTTCCCTGTTTCGCTCTTAGAATTAGTCTTAAAGGTACAGAACACAATATACAGAACAGATGATTGGGGATACAAGCATCATAAAGTCACCCTAGGACAATAGGGTGGTCTCACCAAAGAGAACTAATACAGGAGGTCTGATGAATTACACACACACCTTTTCCCATTAAAGTATATATCACTGTATAGCATAAATTCAAAGAGCTCATTGTAGAGCAAAGCAGATAGTTGGAAGAAGACACAAAAGCATTAATCTATATAAGCAGCTAAAACTAATGCTGCTTATTCCAGAGTATTGAGAATTTATTCTACTTTTCTGCATAGTAACTGATTTCCATTAGAGCAAAGCATTTCCTATCAGACAAATTTCATAACCATGTGACTCAGGATAGACTGTGTTGCAAACCCTTTGATAGCAATATATTTGGAATACCACATCTATTTATTTCTCCTAACATTAGTCAGTTATTTATGAAAAAACACACAAAGGATAGTTTCCATTTAATATTAACATACTATTCCATATGAAAGGATAGAAGGCACTAAGATTACAAGTGGATTATTCTGAATTAAGAATTCTTTTATTTTACTTATCTTTAAAATTGGCATGCAGGTGACTAAAACCACTTAATTGAACATTTAACTTTCTAAAAGGTAGCTAAGAATATTCTTGCATGACACAACCTTAACAGAACAATCCTCTGTAAAGTGTTTTTGCAAATAGTATTTTTGCATTATTGAATTCTTTGTAGATGTTCAACATAGCACTTTAATTTCCTGAGTTTCCACAAACATCTCTTCCATTTGTATTAATGGAAGATGTGCACAATTCTTTTTTTTTTTTTAATGACATTACTGGTGGGAATAAGAAATAATTCTCTTAGTTCTTAATGTATGAGATGCCGTGCCCCATGAACAATAATTGGGACTCATGTTCCTTTATACCTCAAAGCTGTTAAATACAATTCAGAACTGTTCCTCACCCTCACTGTAGTAGTGCTTTAATTCTTAACCTCTGCTTATGTCAGTCACTGTTGTTTTTTTTGTTTTTAAACATTTGGCAGTCATGTTAGATAACAGCTATCATGCCATGGGACACCACTTTTTCAAGTGTTATTCACTGTCTGTGTTATTCACTTTCTCCTTTCCTCTTATTCGCTTGCTGAAACTGTCCACATAATATATGAAGTCACATAGGTCTCTCTCCACATAGTCAACACAACCACAAATATGAATATGATTTGACTAGTGGTGCATAAATTTGCTGTAACAGCTTTCACAATGTTTGACAAACGGCATCTATACTCTAAATCCCAGCAAAATAAGTGGCATAAAAGAAAATGCAGCCTGACAAAGGTGTTTGCATGTACCCAGAGCTGCACATTCCTAACTCGTGCACTAAGCCAGCTGCACTACACCTACATATATTGGCACATGCCAGTGTTCCAATTCTAATAGTGCTTAATTTTCCCTAAGCAATGTCACTGGATTTCTCCAGCTTGGGGGAAAGTTCAAGCTACTCTGGATCAGCTTCACCAGGAGTCAGGGAATGCATGCCTTCCCCATCAACGGGACCCTTCGCCCTCTGTATAATGTGAAGAGTTACCTCTTGCAGTCAGGATGTCCTGAAAATATCCCTAATCAATAACTGGTGGTATACAAATCCACCAGCCAAGAGGCAGCAAGTCCCTGCTGCTCCTTCCCATTGCCAGGAAAGGGGTAGCAGATCCTGCAAACCAAGTAGACTTCCCAGTGACAGAACCACGTCCTCACCTACAAACTCATCACGCCTCAACTTCTGCAGGTCCTTCATTTCAGGTAGTACACAGCCACAAGTTCCCCATGGCACAGAACTCTCCGATACGAGCTCCTCACACTCATTTTTCCCTGTAAGCAACTACCACAAACTTCCCAAACAGAGACTGAGCTAAGCCTGCACAGCTGCAGGACAGCCAACATTTTGCAGTGACACTTTGTACATAGGTACTTCATCCAAGAAGCCAAACCTGCTCACAACCACCAGTCTCAGCATTTTGAGACAGGGAAACTAAGGCAGAGTTCAGCTATTGGGTACACAGACAAAAACTAATAAAACCTGTGTCCTGATCATCAGTTTAATCTCTAGATAAGTTGCTTGTAAATTATAAGCAGGTGATTTAAAAGCAGGTGAAGCTTTTAAAGCTAAGGTCAACTTTACTAGAGGAACCTGAAAAACTGGAATTTCATTTTAAATACAAGAAAAACCCCACTTTTAAGACCTTCCTACTTTGCATTCCAAACTACATTAAACTCCCTATTTTGTAAGATTGAGATGTCAAGTATTAAAGGGATTAAAACCTCAATCATACCTTTGTATACCCTAGATCCAAAATATTTAGTAACAAAGTGTTCATCTGTGAATTCTAGAGTTTTACGGCCATTTATTTTACATCAATATGTGTTCCATTTCACACACCACTTATTCCTCAACCCTTTACTCAAAACATAAGCCCTTTGCCAGTCTGCAGAATACTACTTATGACAGAAAACTTATAAATACGAATATGAAAAACATCAGGTAATATAAAACAGTATCAAATTTACTGTTATCTCTGCAATGAAGGTAATTAATCCAATCACCTATTTTACTGGTCAACCTAATTTACAAGGGATCTTTTAATTAGTTGATTTATGTTGCCTAATCAAATAGGTGCCATTTTATAATCTTTCTCATTCTTTATAATAAAACATATGAATCATTTTAGCGTTAAATATACAAGTTCTCCTAATGTCAGGTCTGTGTGCCAATAAAGAAATGTGTCTTGGTTTTGAAAGAAGACAGGTATCTGCTACAGAGAGGCAGGGCCTCTCTTGGAATGGATAATTCAAATCTCCTTCCCTCAAATTATTATAATTTAGAAAATTAAAAACGGCTCTCAGGCAGAGATATGGGAATAGGAATAACAGTTCTTTACTAATAGGTATAACAGGGCAAACAACAACAACTACAGCAATTAATAGCGAAAACAGAACTAGGGACCTTGACGGAGCTTGGTCTCACAAAACCCGGGGCAGTCTGGTCTCTGGGGGACTTCAAAGAAAAGTACTAAGCTGGAACGGTGGGGAATCCCGGGCTGGTGGATCGGATGAAGTTCGGAGCTCAGTCGGTGGTCACTGGAGGGCAGAGACGTCTGGCAAGAAGGCCAGCGCGGGCCCGCGGTGCAGCAGCTCTAAAACAACGCCGAGGCAGTGGGACAGGATGCCCAGCCGAGGCAGCTCCAGCAGGGCAGCAAAAAGAGGAATCTGGATCTGGGCACACGAGGAGACGACGGCAGCTCTCTCTCTAGGATCAGATCCCGGCGGTGCCAGTGAGAAACTCACACAGCTACGGCAGCCGCGTCTGCCCTCGACACAGACTACACTAAAAGTGAAGCTGCCCCCCCCCCAAGCCTCTGTCTTTCTCTCCCTCCCCCTCGGGGAAAAACTCCTGGAGACAAGGGTGTAGCTAAGTGCTACTTTCTATGCTTTTGTCTTCACCTGATTACTCATAAGTACCTGGCTATCAATTACTTTGCAACTCTTGGGAAAAAATTCTATAGGTGAAAAAAGAAACAAGGCTAACCTCTAACATTAATCTACCTCGAATTTTTTCCTATACTAACATATTACATTGAATTTAAACTTCTAAACTATATGCATACATGCACTACTTCAATTATATACATATATACATGCAGATGTGGGTACGAATACAGTGGCATGGGTAGTTCACTCTAAAACAAGGTCTCTTTGAGGTATGCATCGGGTCTGTCTATCTTTTTGCATTACTCACTAAGTGCAACTTGGTCTTTGAGCGAAGACAACCCCACGGATGGGATTGTCTTTGCTGGAGGCAGAATTAACCTAAACAGTTTTTCTCAGCATACCTCTCATGTGTACTACTGGAACTTTATCTCCTTCTATTGTTCTCAGGGGCTCAGACTGGGCAGGGCCTGCTCGGTTGGTGGAACTTCTGGTGTTCACTAACCATGTGGCCTTTGCTAAATTAATCTCTCAGTTCTTGAAGGACCCCCCACCCAGTGCTTTCAAGGTGGTTTTAAGCAGGCTATTGCACCGTTCAACTTTCCTGGCAGCTGGTGCATGATAAGGGATGTGATATATCTATTCGATGCTATGTTCTCTAGCCTAGGTGTTTACAAGGCTGTTCTTGAAATGGGTCTCATTGTCTGACTCAATTCTCTCAGGGGTGCTATGTCTCTAAAGAACTTGTTTTTCAAGGCCTAGGATGGTATTCTGGGCAGTCGCATGGGGCACAGGGTAGGTCTCTAGCTATCTAGTGGTGGCTTCTACTATGGTCAGCACGTAGCGCTTGCTTTGGCGGGTCTGGGGAAGGGTGATGTAGTCAATCTGCCAGGCTTCCTCATACTTATATTTAGACCACTGTCCTCTATACTATAGGGGCTTCACCCGCTTGGCTTGTTTGATGGCAGCACATGTCTCACAGTCATGGATAACCTGGGAGATACTGTCTATGGTTAGATCTACTTCTCGGTCTCGTGCCCACTTATAGGTGGCATCTCTGCCTTGATGTCTTGAAGCATCATGGGCTTATCGAGCTAGGAACAGCTCTCCCTTGTGCTGCCAGTCTAAGTCTATCTTTGATACTTCTATCTTGGCAGCTTGATCTACTTGCTCGTTGTTTCGGTGCTCTTCATTAGCTCTGCTCTTGGGGACATGGGCATCTACATGGCGGACTTTCACAGGTAGCTTCTCTACTCGAGTGGCAATGTCTTTCTACTCATTAGCAGCTCAGATTGGTTTTCCATGACGCTGCTAGTTGGCTTTTTTCTACCTTTCTAGCCAACCCTACAGAGCATTGGCTACTATCTACGAATCAGTGTAGAGGTAGAGCTTTGGCCACTTCTCTCTTTCAGCAATGTCTAGGGCTAACTGAATGGCTTTGAGTTCAGCAAGTTGACTCGATCTACCTTCTCTTTCAGTGGCTTGTGCAACCTGTCGTGTGGGGCTCTATACAGCTGCTTTCTATTTCTGGTTCATGCCTACAATGCGACAGGAACTATCAGTGAAAAGAGCGTACTGTGTCTCTTCTACTGGCAGTTGGTTGTACGGTGGTGCTTCTTCAGCCCGTGTCACTTGTTCTTGCTCCTCTTCATCTATGAGACTAAAGCTTTCACTTTCTGGCCAGTTGGTAATAACTTCTAAAATCCCAGGGCGGTTTGGGTTTCTAATACGGGCGCGCTGTGTGATGAGGGCAATCTATTTGCTCTATGTGGCGTCGGTGGCATGGTGGGTAGAGGGAACTTTTCCTTTAAACATCTACCTCAGCACAGGCAGTCGGGGTGCCAGGAGGAGTTGCGCCTCTGTACTAATCACCTCTGAGGCGGCTTGAACTCCTTCATAGGCAGCTAAGATTTCTTTCTCTGTGGGAGTGTAGTTGGCTTCAGACTCTCTGTAGCTTCGGCTCTAGAATCTTAGTGGTCGGCCTCGAGTCTCACCCGGCACCTTCTGCCATAGGCTCTAGGACAGGCCATTGTTCTCAGCTGCTGAGTAGAGCACATTCTTTACTTCTGGTCTTGTCTTCACTGGGCCAAGGGCTACTGCATGAGCGATCTCCTGCTTGATCTGGGCAAAGGCTTGCTGCTGTTCAGGGCTCCAGTGGAAATCATTCTTCTTGCGGGTAACTAGGTAGAGAGGGCTCACAATCTGGCTGTACTCAGGAATGTGCATTCTCTAAAAGCCTATGGCACCTAAGAAAGCTTGTGTTTCTTTCTTGCTGGTTGGTGGAGACATTGCGGTGATCTTGTTGATTACCTCTGTGGGTATCTGGCGACGTCTATCTTGCCACTTTACTTCTAAGAACTGGATCTCTCGGGCAGGTCTCTTGACCTTGCTCTTCTTGATGGCAAAGCCGGCTTCCAGGAGAATCTGGATGATCTTCTCCCCTTTCTCAAACACTTCTATTGCCGTGTTCCCCTACACAATGATGTCATCAATATACTGCAGATGTTCTGGAGCCTCTCTCTTTTCCAGTGCAGCTTGGATCAGTCTATGGCAGATGGTGGGACTGTGCTTCTACCCCTGGGGCAGTCGGTTCTAGGTGTACTGCACGCCCTTCTATGTGAACGCAAACTGAGGCCTGCACTCTGCAGCTAGAGGAATGGAGAAAAATGCATTAGCAATGTCAATAGTGGCATACCACTTCGCTGCCTTGGACTCCAGCTCGTACTGGAGTTCTAGCATGTCTGGCACAGCAGCGCTCAGCGGTGGTGTCACTTCATTCAATGCACGGTAGTCTACAGTCAGTCTCTATTCTCTATCAGACTTGCGCACAGGCCAGATGGGGCTGTTGAAGGGTGAGTGGGTTTTGCTGACTACCCCTTGGCTCTCTAGCTCCTGGATCATCTTGTGGATGGGGATCACGGCATCTCGATTGGTCTGATACTGCCGGCGGTGCACTGTCGAGGTGGCAACTGGTACTCGTTGTTCTTCTACTTTCAGGTGTCCTACTGCAGATGGGTTCTCTGACAGTCTAGGCAAGGTGTTCAATTTCTTGATGCCTTCTGCCTCTACAGCAGCTATTCTAAAAGCCCATCTGAGTCTCTTAGGGTCTTTGTAATACCCATTCCTGAGGAAGTCAATGCTCAGGATACACGGGGCCTTTGGGCCGGTTGCAATCAGATGTTTCTGCTACTCTTTCCTGGTCAGGCTCACCTCGGCTTCCACCAGAGTCAGTTGCTGTGATCCCCCTGTCACTCCAGCAATGGAAATGGGTTCTGCCCTTACATGTCTCGATGGCATCAGGGTACACTGCGCACCAGTATCTACTAAAGCTTCATATTTCTGTGGCTCTGATGTGCTAGGCCATCGAATCTACACAGTCTAAAAGACTCGGTTTTCTCGTGCCTCTTCCTGGCTAGAGGCAGGGCCCTTCTAGCACTGGTTATTATTCTCTTCTTGGGCATACATTGTAGAGGCTCTTTCAAGGGGATCTGACATATCATCTTCACTTCTATAATACCTGGTGGCTCGGTCATGGGAGGTTGAGGCTACTTTCATTTTAGTGGGACCCCCTCGGTTAGTGTTTCTCTCTTTGAGCTCACGCACCCGTGCTGCCAGGGCAAAAGTGGGTTTTCCATCTCACTTTCCTATGTCTTCCTTATGGTCACGCAAGAAAAACCACAGGTCAGCCCTTGGAGTGTACTTTCTCTCTCTAGCTGGAGGGCATTGGGCTCTGGCTCTGAGGCCTGTGACTCGCACCGGTGCCGCATGGGAACTGTTCTTCTTCATCTCTTCTCTCACCTCCCTTATCTCTTCTTTGAGTTCTTTAACTATGGCAGAGACCTGAGCCTGCACTGGGCTACTGATCATGCTCTCATAATTTCTGAGCCTGTTGGCGACAGAACTTACTGTCTCTCGGTTGCTATCAGGATTGATCATTGCAATGAAGGTGGTGTATTGAGATGGCCCTTTACTTGCCAGGTTCTACAACATCTGCCCTGTGCACCTGACCTTGTCAGGGTCATTGTCATGCTGTCCACCCCTCCCAAAGAGTACCTCTAATATTGCCACTTCCCTCAGCTGTTGGATCCCTTCCTCAAGGGTCTTCTACTGACTTCTATAATGGTGCTCTTGCATTCTGTCTCTGTGGACAAACCTCTCCCTTACACTCATTAGAAGTCGCTCTCAGAGGGGAAGGGGCTCTTGCTCTCTTACAAATACTTGATTCACCCCTGAGTCCTGGGTCAAGGGTCCTAAATTCCTTGCCTCACTACTATCTAGTTGCACGCTTGTGCCTATAAGGTCTCAAACCTGAAGTAACTAAGTTGTATAAGCCTCACGTCCCCGTCGTGCAATATCTTTTTGCAGATTACGTAGGCTTTCATAAGTCAGGGACTCGGTGATAATCTCAACTTCTGGCTCCCCTGTGGGCTGTGAGGGCCCTCCTTTCTTATCCTTATTACCTGGGTGCTCTGATTTCATCTTATACTTCTTTGTTTCTACAGGGGCAACTGCAGCTGGTTGTGACTGGTCTTGTGGTTCAGCTGGAACCTGGACGGTTGTAACCTCTGTGGGTTCTACTGCTGCACTATCGGATTCTCCCTTTTCAGGGCAAGGGGAGGGCTTCTCACTAGCTGGGGAAGTGTATTCTTTCAGCACTTGGCTCATCTCACGTATCTCTTTCACTAGCACCCCCACCCAACTGGGGTGGTTCATTTCTGGGGTGGGCTGCGGGGCAGGGTCAGGCAGTGGGCCAGCATCTCTAGTCTCTGGGGCAGTATCAGGCTCTATGGCAGCATTCCCAGCTTCTGGGACAGTATCAGGGCCTACAGCAGTATCTCTAGTCTCTGGGGCAGTATCAGGCCTTACAGCAGTATCTCTAGCCTCTGGGGCAGTGTCAGGCCCCACAGCAATATCTCTAGTCTGTGCCGTGCTCTAAATTGACTTCACTTTATCTTTGAAAGCTAAATAAGCTAGGATCATCAGCAACATTTGGTTAGTTTCTAGAGGGAATTTGAACTCTTCAAAAGCTGGTGGAGTAGGCATAAGGAACTGGCTAAAGGTCTGGAAAACTTCTCTCACTGTCATTTCCTCACAGAAAGTACCATTCTTAAAGTAACCCCAAATACACCCACTTAGTATGTGATAGCCACGTATCTACGTGCCTGCTGTCTAGAGCAAGTTAAAAATCAGTGAATTCCTCACCTTATCAGCCCATAAAACAAACTGAATAACAGCCACAGTAGCTTTTGTTATAGGGCCCATGTTTAGGAAAAGGCCTGCAAATGGGCAAAATAAAGCCACAACCACATGCCACCCGAACCAGGATAAGTTAGACCACATGGCGTTACTTATCAAGGTTTCTATATCCAGTGAACAAGAATGAACAAGAAATTAGGTCACTTAAGAACTGTTATTCCCTTTTTTCTCTCAATGCCCTCAAGCCCCACGTCTGGGCACCAAAATCTGTCTTGGTTTTGAAAGAAGACAGGTATCTGCTACAGAGAGGCAGGGCCTCTCTTGGAATGGATAATTCAAATCCCCTTCCCTCAAATTATTATAATTTAGAAAATTAAAATCGGCTCTCAGGCAGAGATATGGGAATAGGAATAACAGTTCTTTACTAATAGGTATAACAGGACAAACAACAACAACTACAGCAATTAATAGCGAAAACAGAACTAGGGACCTTGACGGAGCTTGGTCCCACAAAACCCGGGGCAGTCTGGTCTCTGGGGGACTTCAAAGAAAAGTACTAAGCTGGAACGGTGGGGAATCCCGGGCTGGTGGATCGGATGAAGTTCGGAGCTCAGTCGGTGGTCACTGGAGGGCAGAGACGTCTGGCAAGAAGGCCAGCGCGGGCCCGCGGTGCAGCAGCTCTAAAACAACGCCGAGGCAGTGGGACAGGATGCCCAGCCGAGGCAGCTCCAGCAGGGCAGCAAAAAGAGGAATCTGGATCTGGGCACACGAGGAGACGACGGCAGCTCTCTCTCTAGGATCAGATCCCGGCGGTGCCAGTGAGAAACCCACACAGCTACGGCAGCCGCGTCCGCCCCCGACACAGACTACACCAAAAGTGAAGCTGCCCCCCCCCCCCCAGCCCCCGTCTTTCTCTCCCTCCCCCTCGGGGAAAAACTCCCGGAGACAAGGGTGTAGCTAAGTGCTACCTTCCATGCTTTTGTCTTCACCTGATCACTCATAAGTACCTGGCCATCAATTACCTTGCAACTCTTGGGAAAAAATTTCTATAGGTGAAAAAAGAAACAAGGCTAACCCCTAACAAAATGTCTTCATAAACATTGAGATACATTGACTCATTATCAAGAGATGATTAAGGCTGCTGATCACATATTTCTCATGCTCGAGATAAGCTCAGCATCATATAGTTTAAACATGATCACTAAACCTGTTCATACTTTCAACACTGAGATAATCAGCCACACCATCCCCATCACAAAGGCTGGAGCATTCTCAGGGTTAAGATTAGCACTTTAAAGGCAACGCACAAAAGAAATGCTCAGTTTCAGCAGCAGAGAGATCAGACTGGGCTAGTTCTGATTTTTCTTGCATTTAAGACTACTACAGTTTAAAAACAACAGCATAAGATAAAACACTAATGACACTGTTTCCCTGAAATAGGTTCAAATGTCTCACAACTCTTATCATCATGATACTTTCCTTATATTTAAGTCATATTTTTTAACAACTCAGAATAGGTAGCAATTTATTGGAAATAGCTTCTCTTTTGGTAGCCTTAAGTATATTTGATGCTTCCCATAATAAGACTGAAGCACATCCACATCTTGTAATAAGATTAATTAATCTTAAATGTGAGCGTGCCCAGCACAGGTTTTGTACAGCCAGGTTTGTTCCCTCAGCTTTTCTGCCCAAGATCAATAGTGACCATGCACATGGCGCTGGATTCTTTCAGCCCCACCATAACAATGCCATGCTCAGCAACAACAAAAAAATACATTTAGACGACCTGTGCACCTCTCTCTTACAGCATGTACCTACTGTAGCTGAAGCAAAAGCTGATCTGCAAGCAGACAATACAAGCTTAAAAGTACTAATATTGTAGGTATTCAGCTGGAATACTATTGGAAAGTAGTAGCCTTTACAGCAATTTCCAGATAGAAAAGTCACCTACACTGCTACCTGTGCATTTTAAAGCAACTCTTCCTCCTTTTGGAAGAGCTGCTTCCTTAAATAAAGGCAGAAGGAATTCAGTACCTTGAGCTTAGTAGTTTTATTTCAGAGAAGGAAAAAAAAAGCCACCAGTATATGCTAACACAGAACTCACAGCAACAAAAGGTGAACAAAAGCTGCATCAGGATTTGGCAAGACAAGGGCATATTGTGAAGCTACTTTACACTGACAACCTGTATAACTAAGTATTCAGATGTGAATCATTCAAATTTATGTTTTAAGCTTTTATTGTAACTTTTTATGAAGACATTCTATTTGTATTAAGGCTAAGACTTTAAAGAATAAAACAAGACCAAAGCAGGATGATTTCATCTCTATAAGAACTCACATGAACAAAAGTACAGTACAATACAGCAGGTGATTTCAAGCTCAATTTCCAAATGAAATAGTCAGGAGAAGGAGATGTTCACATAACCATTATACAGAAAGCCTGCCAGCCTCAAAGCTTGTCATTTCAAGATCAGCTCTACAAATTAACACCACCACAAACTTTTCAAATGAATATACACAATATCATTATGAATAGGGCTTAATCTGCACGATTTCTCTACGTTTCAACAAAAAGGGAAAGACTTGACACCACATCCATCATGAAACATCCAGGATAAAACCAGAGGGGTGTCTACATAGCAAACAAGATAAAATTCTGAGTGCCAATGTCATTTAATATGTAACAGGGTATTTTGCCACAGGGTAGTCTCACAAAAAGAATTCCCACCTTATTATCCTAATTTCTCTCACTTACATGTATGCAGGAGAAAGTGGCGATGACCTGGATGTTTTAAGCACAGGAACTGGGAATTTCCAGAGAGCAGGTGAGCTCGTTTTCCATTTCAATGGCATGTTGTCACCACGGTACTACAATAACAGTAAACAGCGTTTCCATAACAGACTACCAACTAGGACTTCCATTCCACACACTACTGACACAGCAGTGGCTGCTGATAAGAACAAGGAAATGATTCTGCCAATGCCCTTAAACCGATGCTTCCAATCTGTAAAACAGAGTGGTAAGGCATCTCCTTTTAAATTCTACTGTCCCCTAAAGCAATATGATGATTCTATCCTTCTAACAACAATAGTGCCACCTCGTTAGGGAAGCACTGACTGCAGTATATGTTAAGAAAAAAAAGGAAAGACTGCACTCTGCACACCAGCATAATGCAGCTTTATTTAATAAAAGCAGCTAATTTTTAAAGAACTGTTTCTGATGCTATTGTTCTACCTTAACAGGGACACTGCAGCACTGTACTATATTCTCTTCCTATTAACCTCATTTCTGACCAATGTAAGAAGAAAAAAAAATTAGTTTCATATGAAAATGAAACAACATACCTACTCAGAATACACTTGTCATCCTCTGAACATTCTTCTTTTAAGCTGCAACAATACAAATGGGATATAAATCTCAGCATAGCCTTAGGCCACAGCTAATAGAGATCAGTGACTAAATTCAGCAGCCTGTTTTCCTCCTGTGCAAGCTCTGACCAAATAATACAATAATGCCATTATGGAAAAAGCCCATTGCAAAAATCAGTCCTAAACCACAGCTAGGAAGACAAAATAAAGCAGAAATCACTGCAGGTTTCTGCATGCTCTTCTAATAGCTTCTGGTTCAGGATGTTCTCATTTTCCTATTCTCATTTCCAAGGAGGAAGAGCAAAATCTCATGCATTTTACAACATGATATGTGAACACAAATATCACTCTGTCTTCTGCAGTAGAGAAGCAGAGACTAGCAGGCTGTTAATAGCAGTCTTTGTAGGAACGCTATCAACAATCTAATTCTCAACGCCCCCCCAGCAGCTCCCAAATTGCCTCCAGAACTGACGAAACAGATGGTCACGCAGGTCCCCATCAGGGACCACTCGGCACCTCAGGGCTCTGCTTGGTGACCTCCCGGGGCTGACGACAGCGGGGAGCAGGGAAGGCAAGCTATTAAAAAGGGAATGAGGAATTCAATAGCCTCTTATGGAGAAGCAGAGCAGGTTTCTAGGGGAAAGAAGGCAGATATTCAGCTATACTGATTACCTTACAGGAAAAAAATACATCACCTCTAATGTATTGCCACAGCAGACCAAATCAACACTAAGATATTTAGTCTACAGATTTCAGAATAGTCTCTGTACAGCATGACAATTTTTCTATTCATCAGGACAGCTTAATCCTCTCATTAAAAAGCCAACACCCTGTCACACTACTTAGCAATAAAGAATTGAACCAGGAGCTATTTCTATAAATTTCTATAAATTTATTCATTCTAGTAACATTTAACAACACTGATAGGGTTTTTGTAGCAGTGAAACATTTTAAGTTTTAAGGAATAATTGCTGCTCCTGATCACCATTATTGAAAATATTTGCCTGAAATCATTTTGGGCATTTGAAGCTGTTACCAAAACCAAAGGCAAGGAATTAAAATAACACAGGACAACTTCACTCAAAACCAGATGCACCCCTAGGACAAACAATTGAGGGCCTCTCTCCCACTTCTCTCAAGTTCTAAATTACAAATGAGCAGCATTAACTGAGGCAAGAAATTTCACAGGAACTGCTACTGGGATGCTGAACAGACACCTCTGTGTATGACAACAGTGTTTATATGCTGTGACTATTAAGAAACACAAGTCCTGCAAAAACATCTATACAGTTTTAGCACAGTCATACTTCTAGCAAAAGAATTCAAGTATTTACATGCCAACAGGCACACTTGGCTACATACTTGGTCAATACTGTGTCCAGTCTCTCACACAAACACAACACCAGATCATGCCAGCTCTGCACTGAAGGTCTAGAAATCAGGTTGAAAGATGCTAGATAGCATCTATTATAAACACAAAGTAAAAAAAAAAATCATGAATTTGCATTCATACACTCAACTTTGCTTTTACATTCACCATTATAGAGAAAGTGTCTCTTAAAATACAATAAGCAAACGCAGTTACTCCCTTCCTCACACCGAGTGCAGCTAGTGCAACCAACTGGTAACTGCTTGTAAAGTGTTTCACTGCTCTGCCACCCCCAAGGAGATCTTCACATGTTTTATTTATTAAGAGCAGCATGACTAATTAAAAAAAAAATGAGCCTAAAGACAATCAATGGACCCTTTTTTCAGAAGCAACTCCTGAAATACCCTTTTGATCAGTAAAATAAAATCCAGCCCAAGCCACAAAGTCATTCCTAAGCATTGACTGACATTTAAGTCAATCCACACAGGCACAGAAATCAGTTACTTCTCACTTTTGACCCAAACAAGATCATTCACTCTAGAGGGCAGCATGAGTCCTCAAATACCTGCTCTCCTTTGTGTGCTCCTGGTCCCACTTACTTTTACACTTACTCTACAAACAACATAAATAAAATCTTTGCAGAAAAAACAGTAAATATTTTTTTGAAAGTACAGGAATTCCAAGCACTGCCAACCAAATCCCCTCCCAAAGTCCAGTACAAACTACTCCACCAAACAGCCCATGTACAAAACCCAGAATTGAAGAAAGTAGCAGTGCCAGGTACTCTAAAAATAGGGAAATGATTGTCACTTGCTAAAGAACAACCATGTGAGAAATGAATCACCTATACTCACATAAGGAGAAAAAACATAAATCAAATCCCATTTTCTTCCTGACAGTCACAGATTGGTTGCATATTCACAAGGAAAATACTATTATAATGTATTTTATGTTTTACATAAACTATTCCTAAAACAACAGAACAGTTTAGCTGCACATTTAAAAATATGGGAAAAGTAATCTGATCTGGAATGCATTGCACCCACTGAATATGCATTTTCTGTTCTCATATTACAGAGCTTTGCCACTCATCCTCAAATGAAGGATTCTGAGGGCCAAAAGCAGTGTTAAAACTCTGTGCAGAATCCTCCTTGATGAGAAAAGTTATTCCCAGACAAGTGCTTTGAAAACATACCAACTTGGCACACAAACTGGAGATGTGCTTTAAGTTTAAAACTCCTAAATGCTGAAAATCCCATAATTGCACAGATTAAACATAATTTTGGGACCATTCAAAGGGCTTGTTTTCTGTAGTTTTCTCACAAGCAAGTTCACATTCAAAATTAAAAGCATCTACTATTTATAACTTTCTAGAAGTTAAGTTCTACTTATTATCCAAGTCTCCCACACATCCTTTATTCTGTGTACAAAAGATGAGAAAGTGTTTGGGGTTTAAGCAACTATCTCCATGCTCATGTTTCCAAAGCTGCACTGATCACAGACAAAGTAGCTATAGTGACAGTATGATGTACATTTCCCATTTTTATCTAGAAATGTAGACAACAGAAAGGTCTTAATATTTGTGTCACAAACTATTTCCTACTGATATAGTGTTTATATAAGAAAAGATGCCAGACTCAACAAGAAAAATACCTTAAAATGGTAGTGGTAAGACCAGTAAACATATTCAAACTTCTGAGATTCTTTTCCCCCATACCTATGCTCTAAAAATTCATTGATACAAAAGCATGTTTCCATTTTAAAATGCACATTTTTTATATGATAAAATCCCTGTTTTATGATATTAGCACTAGCAGAGCTCACTCCAAACTGAAGGCAGAAAATGAGTTTCACATAGGGAGCAATTGCTATCATCTTTTCTATATTTTCAAACCACCAGCCTGCTGAGCTGATACATCCTACACTACATAAGAGCATTTTGATATAGCAGAAAATAAAGCAGAACTCCCAAAATCCAGTAAAATATTCCCAAAAGGCATGGAGCTCAAATGCAGTAATCATTTCAATATCAAAATCATTTCAGCAATTTAAATATGGCTGCAAAGGCACAAGTCTAGAAACTGAAGAGGAACAAAGAAGAATGTGTAACATTTCTCTACAGGTTCCCTAAAAAAATGACTGTGTGACAATTTATTTGGCTTCCTTATTCAGCTCTTTCCACTTCAGATGGGTGCTTCTCATGCCTCTACCTCTGGCTTTTCATTCTATTAAACTGCAGCTGTTCCAATTACTGGAAGAGAATAATTAAAAGATGGTGTTGACAGTACTGCCCTATATATGAGTCAGTTAATTAAATACAATTTCTTTGACCATATATCGTCAAATATTCACACCAAAATTCATATGAAGGGAAAACAAATCTTTGCCGAAGAAGGAATCCAAAGGAAAACACTGCAGTCACATTTGCAGTCCTCTCACAGCAACGCTGTAACATTCCCCAAATACTGAAGTAGAGAAAAAGATTGGCAATATGCACCTGGCAATGCTTTTACTGAAATGGCAACTTTTCTAGAAACATCAAAGATCTTACAAAGAAACAGTCTTTGAATTAATTTTTAAAAAAATTTCATTAAGAAATTAGCTTTAAAACTGCTAAAAAGACAGTTCTGACAATTACACCTGTACTTTGACTTGCTACCTGCTACGGTGTCTCAATTTTTTTTTATAACTGGGGGTAAAAAAGCCCTCAGACATCAGATATAAGTTACAGCAGCTTTTGGAAGCAGTTGTACTGTAGACATCAAGGTGCATGTGACCTCATAAATGGAGCAGAGATGCTTATAAAGTAGTTACTATCAAATATATTTAATTCTTTTAAACTGGGCTGACTGCTCATGGAACAAGGAACAATCATAAAGCATAAAGAAGTGAGATAAACTGGGTTTGCAGCCAACCCCTCCTGCTGTCAAAATGCTGTAAGCAGTGCAGGTTCCTGTCTCTATAGCAATATGTGGGGCCCTTTCTCATAGAGGAAAAAAAAAATACCCAAATCTTTAAATATAAAGTTAAGCAGTCAGGGCATGTCGTATGTGTTTAACAAGTGCTACAGTTTTTTATCCACTCACTCACCATTTTTTTCCTGTATAAATGAGGATTTTGCTGCAGTAACATTTTAGGATGCATCATTTCAGTGAAAATTATTATACATAAATATACATATGCATACTATATATATAGGATTGTGTATATAGCATGTATATATATATATACACTATATATAGACATACATTATTTCTATATATATTTGACAAATACACATTACCCTGCATCTGACACAGCCACTTCCCTTCCACAAACCTCAGATAGGAGAGATTCAAATTCTCACATGATTTTGAGACTACCAAAGTATATGTTCTTCAACAAAGATGCTGAGAAGGAATCATGTTGAGAAATCAGTTTCTCCACACATTCTTCAAATGTCCATAACCCTTGGTCTTTGCATCATTCATAAATGGGGAAAAAATCTGATAGTCTAAGTTTGAAACTTCTGAAATTATTCAGGAACAGCAAACATTCAAAAAACCTCACGGCATTTCCTATAAGGTCACAATCAACTATTTTTAAAAGGATTTAAGTAAAATAATTTTGCTTAAATCTTAAGTCAGGTTCTCAAAAACTTGCAGGAAAAGGGAGACAAGAAATGCACAAATTCAGTCCCTGCATTATTCACACTTTTAATATTTGGAAGCATTCATTTATTAAAATAGTAAAGCCTGTCTCAGGTATATTTGGTAACTACACACAGTCTCAGAAATATTTCAAATATTCTGATGTGTGTGTTTCTTACCATGAAAGTGGGTTTTATTTTATGCCACTTATGGATGTCTTGCATTATCTTGTGTGTATTCTTGAAGAGAGATTTTTCTAAAATTGAGGTAAGATTTGTCAAGATGCACTGTTAACTTAATTACAAGTTACAGGTTATAATATACTAAAAAAAATCAGCTTTGCTTGGGTAAATTATTGTTATGTAGAAGTTATTAGGTAAAATAAGGTCTTGAAACACTTAGTAGGAGGTAAAACCAAAGTGAGCTAATGAAGGTTTCCAATTTTTGATTTAAGTCCATGTACTCTACTGACAACACACCGCTAAGAAGAAATGCTTTTGAATTAGCACCAATTTATTCAGAGAACTTGGCTCATCTTCCCCAGGTGATTATATTTAATAAATCAACATAGAAAACTGAATGCACAGTCACAGCAGCCAGACTGACCCTGCTGAAGATAATTGTCTGAAGCAACAGTTATTTTTATTAGGTCAAGCTGTGAACTACAAAGAATTTATTTCTAAACAACTTCTCCACAGATGTTATAGTCTGTTGGCTGCTCAATTTATTTTAGTAAAGTATGCCTAAACACATTTATGCATCAGACTCAAATGCTGCAAATACATTAAACAATTTAGTAATGGAACAGAAGCCAGGACTGAGCACCAGCCATGAACAACTTCAGTATTTTCTGCACCACAGACAGCAAACTGCAAACTACAGGAGTCGTGTTGGGTAAAGCTTTTTGGAAATATTCCTAAAGTGAAAGTTTGTATGCTCTTTCTTTCATTCTTGCATTATTTACATGGAATCTGTTAGTCCTCTTGCATTCTCTAAACCTTACTATCTTTGTCCACTGGAGTGTTTTTGTGGTCCTGCACACCTACAGAAAGTGTTCCTGATGAAAAGATCGGAAGAGCAGGCATGGGGAGGCAAGAACAAAGCCCTTGACCACTGCTCTTGTGTGCTTCTGTAACGACTCAGTTTCATTAAAAGCCAAAAATACAAACTTTTCCTGAACACAGGAATTCCTACTGCATTGTCACCTCTGATGTCTCCAATCCACAATCCACAAAATCTCCACTGTGGACACTCCTAACACCTCTATCCAAAGGCCAGAATCCCTCAGGAAGACTGACAGAGAATGAGATTGAAAAGGTTTCAAGAAAGATGCTGATGTTTCAAGTCCAGGTTGTCAGAAATCATTGTGTGCAGCCTGAGAGCCATAAAAACTGCAGACATGCTTCTTCCAGGAGACTTGAAACTGCTGCACCTTGCTGCCCATGGCCACTGCACTGCAGCTGGCTGGATTCCTTCAAAGAGTCACAAAAGAGACACCCAGATGCAATCAATTTAATTACCTGCCATCAGATACTCTGAAGCATATTAGATAGAATTTTTTATGAGATAGCAATTTGACCTTTAAGTTCAGCTTGCCTTCACACAGGGACATGTGAAAGTCTTAAACAGCAAAAAGTTCAATTTCAAATTTGTCACTAATGTTAATTGTTTATTGCTAGTGTTAATTTCTCACATTCAGTGAGAGGAGAAAAAAAAAGTATAATTCCTCTACACTAGGAGTTTCAGGACCACTGATCATTTCAAATAAATGCCATGAGAACAGGTGAAATTAGTACCAAAACCAGAACAGCTGAACAGGCAGTGCAGGAAAAAGAGTCTTGTACTAAATATTCATTGTACAATCAATGAGTGTGTTCATGCCACAGAATAAGCCCCATCTTAGTGGTCATCAATATTTAAAAAACACTTGCAACTTTCAAAATGCATACCTTGCTTACATTTAGATTTTTCCAGAAGACAAAACCACACAATCACAAAAAACAATTCTTCATATGAACGGGCTCCATTTCTCTGAAATACACCACTGTGTTCTACTTCTAAATCACTAAATGTCAAAACTCCTGTGTAATAATTAAATTATAGACAGAAAATTACAAACTGCTTTCATCTTTAGCAGCTCTGAGAACATAAATTTAAGGAAAATTCCACATTTCCTAGGAAAAGTTTTGAAAGATGCCAGTTAGTTATTTCAAATTTGTTATGGTGGGCAAATATACAAGCTATTAATTCATTTCCAAAAGCAGATTTTAAGATATTCACTTAGGCAGACTAGAAGAACTCTGCAATTGCAATACCCCTATTTAGTGGCAATCTAGATAATTTAGGATCAAATGAGGACATGCTGCTTTGCATAAAATAATTGTACATAGCAAGAAAACTACAAGCTAATTTTAGAAAGGCCCATGGAAAAATGGCAATCTTACTTGCATTTTTAAAAACTATGAACTATTTAGATCAAATACTTTAAAGTCTTCTGATTATAAACCTTTCTTTCATAAAACTTCAGACATCTGACTCCTATTCAAAATTGCAGTTTGGTGCTTTCACCAATGTCCACGTAGCAGCTTCTACAGGTCATTTTACCAGCACTCCACACACTCCTGACAGTTTTCTACATCTTTATAGCATTGCACATGTGGCCACATCCCTTCACCTGGCAAATCCCCCTTCAAAAACACAGAACTGAAATAAATCAATGAAGCTCAGAGGTGTGAAATGTGGGGTTGTGTTTCGTGTCGGGTAGAAAAAGATGGCCTTTGTAGTTATGGTTATGAAATGTGTGGAAAAGGCCATAGGGTAATTATAAAAACATCTGTTTAATGAACAAAACGGAAAAAGCATGGAAAGGGGCTTTTGAAGTAATATTTTGCTTGCTTATAAGTGAATCATGTGAGCCTATAAGGTTTTAATAGAAGGTTTGAACTATAGCTTTAGCATATATATATAGAAAGGACTGTAATCACCCAAATAGAAGGAAGTGAGCTATTCCAAACTAAAATTAATGATCCTGGGAAGAGGAGATGGACCACCACCTGGAAGCTGGACCTCACCAACAAAACTGATTTATAGTCCTAAAAAGGAAGACTGAATATCTCATCTTTGGTGTTTTCTTCTGAAGAAGGAAATCTGGATGTCACCATCACTCATTTATAGTCCTGAGAACATCATCATCACAAGATGTTATTTCTGACTTCACTGATTTCACACCTTTGAAGTATAGAAAAATTGATCACAATGGGTTTAGAAATTGGATTTCGAAAATAGAAATTAGGAGGAAACAAGAAAAAAATTGCTGAGAAGTGCTTATGAAAAATCTCAATAAATACCAGCAGAAAATCAACAGTTGGCGTGCAGTTGGAGGGGAAACCCCCACTGTACCCAGCGCTGCTTTTCTCACACTTTACCATTCTGTATTAATAAACTGATTGCTGCTTGATATATTGGCCGAGTCAAGCTCATTATTTGTAACAGAGGAGAAGACTGCAGAGAGGTGGGAGGGAGGCTCAGCTCAGTGACAGCCACCAGCAGCACAGCTGCACCACTTCATTCCACCCACCTCATTTGGTCAGGGAAAAAAGGGTCTAAATTCTGCAAATAACTCTAGGCTCCTATGCAAAACAGTCACATTGTTCTCATCTGTGCTGCTCTAGTGAATCACAGCAGGCTCAGGAGAGACCACATTAGAGAAAAAAAAAATAAAAATCAATAGATGTGCATGGTTTAGAGGTCCTTGGGGTGAAATAGCATTGCACAGCTGTGATGCATGAAGACAGTGCAAGAGTCAGCTAAACCAAGAAATATCTGTATTTCAGCACCTTCTGCAGCTGCAGTAATGCACTTTTCTACAGCTGAAAATATCTTTTTGAAGCATACATAGAGAACACCAAGCAACCGTGATAACTTTGAGCCAAGACAAGCCCTTCTCTGAAATAGTTCCAAGTAAAGCAGTTGTAATTCGAGACTATGTCTGCCAGAGGGAGCTGAAGGAAAGAGCAAAAAATCTCATGCATCTCATTCCTTCAAAAGTTTCAGGGTTGTCCTATGTCAATTTATGTAAGTATTCTAACCAAAAGGGGGTTTAATGTAAAATCAAGCCCAGCTGTGTCTGGCACAGGGCACCCCTGCACTAACACCCCACTACCAAAACCTTGCCCATCATGCCCAGTGTACTTGCTCTAGGAGTGAGTCCCTCTACAACTTTGAATGGCAACAATACTTCAATTTAAAGTGTATTTAACTGCTTTTTGATCAACACCATAGCGGAGATGACTGCCCCAGAGACAGACTAATAAGGAAAGCATCAAATGAAATGGTATCTAACACCTTCTTACATCAGCTTGTCAATAAATGCAGGGCAACACTGCACAAAGACTAAGCTTACAGTTAGAACAAGATACATATCTGAAAAGAGATGGTCATTAAAAGGCTTATTGGTCTTTTTTGCACACTCTTTTCACATACTGCTTCTAACAATGTTGGTACACCTAAAAATCTGCCTGTGGTTAAAGGTGCTATCACGCAAAACTATAATTTATGTTACCATACCAATAATTTATTATTTTAAAGCACTTGCTAAAGAGCTTAAAATAAACAGGAATTGGTCTCATTTTGCAAATTGATAAAGCAAGCTATTTAAACAATGTGTTCATGGGAAACTGGGATTCTGTAAAACAGCTCAGGAAAGAATTTCACTGCACACATACTGGATGACCCCTTTCTTCCCTCCTGCATTTTCAGGTAAACTACTTCCACCTTCAAAAACTTTATCTATAAAAACCAGCACACAAGGGTTTCACAGTTTGAAATAAAAAAAAAGGGCAGATGGGTATACCTTTAAATAACACTTTTAAATGCTAAGGTCTAAGCTAATCCAGCTTCCCTTAGATCAAAATTTCACCGACAGCTTTAAAATCAGCACAGTAGCATCGTGCGCATTTCTTGCAATCAGAACGCTTTTAGGAAAACCAGTTATGCCACTTTCTGGTACTCACAAGAACTACTCGACAAATATTTTAATAGATTCACATTTTAAATGGAAAAAAAAAAAACAGTACAAACAGAAAACTCACTTTATCTATGAAACCAGTGAAAAATACTACTTTTTTAAAGCTTTGGTTGATCTGTGCAACATCATAGCTAGGACTAGCTAGCTTGGACTAGTTTGTATCCCGCCTCGAAGTTCCTAAGCCCATACTACCCAGGAGATGGATTTGATGATCCTTAGGGGTCACTTCCAAATCAGGATATTCTATGACATTTACTGACAAACACAGCACCCTCCCCACACATTACCTGGTGTGAGACATGAGCTATTCTGCCCTTTGCCCCATCTTACCAGCTGCAGCAAGGAACTGGGAAAAGCAGAGAGTGAAAAGGATGAGAAAACTTGTGGAATGGCTTCTGTACAAAAATTGACTTTTAGATTGGACTTAACAGCATGGAAAGCAGAGAGGAAAGAAGAAATACATTGAGAGTATATAGTGTCACAAAAAGCGTTGTAAATGTGGGGTCCTTATTCACCAGCTCTCCAACACAATAAAGAGAAAGCTTTGAATGAAACTAGCAGATGTTTGGCAGAAAAAAAACGAAACAGAGGAAATGTCTTCACGTAACACGCTGCAACTATCCCACCACCAGCAGCTTTTCAATAACCATTTATTAAGACACAGATTCACTGAAGCAAAGTGAGAAAAACAGTTTAAAACAGAAGTGGTTCGTACCCAGTGCTCCGTGCGTGACTAGCACTCACATACAAGGCCAGCAAACTTCTCCACCTTACCTCCTGTTGGGGGTTAGGCTTGTTTCTTGTTTTTTACTTATAGAATTTTTCCCCAAGGGTTGCGAGGCAACTAACGACCGAATACTTATCGGTGCTCAGGTGAAACAAAAGGATAGGCATAGCACTTAGCCACACTCTTTGTCTCCGGGAGTTTCTGGGGGGGGGGGGGGGGGGGGGGGGGGAGGGGGGGGGGCAGGAAAAAAGACGGGGGTAGGGGCAGCTTGGCTCTGGCTCTTGCTCTCGGCATCGGCGAGAAGACGGTCAGGCTGCTGTTGCTGCGGGAGAAGTTCCACTGGCACCACCGGGTCCGATCCTGAGGAAAGCTACCACCATCTGCTCGTGTACCCCGGAAATCCTGAGCTCTCCTCCTGCTGCCCTGCTGGAGCTGGCCCGGCCCTGTCCCACCACCCCTGCTTTTGAGGCCGCTCTGCACCGCGGCCCCGCACTGCCCTCCCTGCCGGACATCCCTGCCCTCCAGTGACCACCGACGGAGCTCTGGATTGTATCTGATCCACCAGCCTGGGATCCCTCACTGTTCCAGCTTAGTGTTTTTGTTTCGGAGTCCCAAGAGACCAGACTGCCCCGGGTTTTGTGAAACCAAGCCCTGTCAAGGTCCCTGGTTTTGTTCGCTATTAATTGCTGTAGTTGTTGTTTTTTTGCCTTGTTATACATATTAGTAAAGAACTGTTATTTCTATCCCCATATCTCTGCCTGAAAGACATTTTAATTTTTCTAAATTATAATAATTTGAGGGGAGGAGATTTGAATTATCCATTCCAAGAGAGGCACTGCCCCTCTTTAGCAGATACCTGCCTTCTTTCAAAACCAAGACAGATTTTGGTGCCCAATGTGGGGCTTGAGGGCATTGAGAGAAAAAAGGAATAACAGTTCTTAAGTGACCTAATTTCTTGTTCACTAGATATAGAAACCTTGATAGGTAACGCCATGTGGTCTAACTTATCCTTGTTTAGGTGGCATGTAGTTGTGGCTATATTTTGCCCATTTGCAGGCCCTTACCTAAACATGGGCCCTATAACTAAAGCTACTGTGGCTGTTATCCAGTTTGTTTTATGGGCTGATAAGGTGAAGAATTCATTGATTTTTAACTTGCTCTGGACAGCAGGCACGTGGATACGTGGCTATCACACACTAAGTGGGTGTTTTTAGAGTTACTTTAAGAATGGTACTTTCTGTGAGGAAATGACAGTGGGGGAAATTTTCCAGACCTTTAACCAGTTCCTTATGCCTACTCCACCAGCTTTTGAAGAGTTTAAATTTCCTCTAGATACTAACCAAATGTTGCTGATGATCCTAGCTTATTTAGCTTTCAGAGATAAGGTGAGGTCAATTTAGAGGACGGCACAGACTAAAGATATTGCTGTAGGGCCTGACACTGCCCCAGAGACTAGAGATACTGCTGTGGGGACTGATACTGCCCCACAGATTGGGAATACTGCCATGGAGCCTGATACTGCCCCACTGAATAGAGATATTGCCCTGGGGCCTGACACTGCCCCAGAGGCTGAGAATGCTGCCATAGAGCCTGGGGCCAATGCCCCACAGACTGGGGATGCTGGTCCACTGCCTGATCCTGCCCTGCAGCCCACCCCAGAAATGAACCACGCCGATTGGGTGGGAGTTCTAGTGAAAGAGATACATGAGATGGGCCAGGTGCTGAAAGAATACACTTCCCCAGCTGGTGGGAAGCCCTCCCCTTGCCCTGAAAAGGGAGATTCCAATGGTGCAGCAGTGGAACCCACAGAGGTTACAACCGTCCAGGTTCCAGCTGAACCACAGGGGCAGTCACAACCAGCTGCAGTTGCCCCTGTGGAAACAAAGAAGTATAAGATGAAATCAGAGCACCCAGGTAATAAGGATAAGAAAGGAGGGCCCTCACAGCCCACAGGGGAGCCAGAAGTTGAGATTATCACCGAGTCCCTGACATATGAAAGTCTACATAATCTGCAAAAAGATATTGCACGACGGGGACGTGAGGCTTATGCAACTTAGTTACTTCGGGTTTGGGACCTTATAGGTACAGGCGTGCAACTGGATGGTGGTGAGGCAAGGAATTTGGGACCCTTGACCCAGGACTCAGGGGTGAATCAAGTATTTGTAAGGGAGCAAGGCCCCCTTCCCCTCTAGGAGTGACTTTTAATGAGTGTAAGGGAGAGGTTTGTCCACAGAGACAGAATGCAGGAGCACCATCATAGAAGTCAGTGGAAGACCCTTGAAGAAAGGATCCAACAGCTGAGGGAAGTGGCAATATTAGAAGTACTCTTTAGGAGGTGTGGACAGCATGACAATGACCCTGACAAGGTCAGGTGCACAGGGCAGATGTTGTGGAACCTGGCAAGTAAGGGGCCATCCCAATACACCACCTTCATTGCAATGATCAATCCTGATAGCAACCGAGAGACAGTGGGTTCTGTCGCCAACAGGCTCAGAAATTATGAGAGCATGATCAGTGGCCCAATGCAGGCTCAGGTCTCTGCCATAGTTAAGGAACTCAAAGAGGAGGTAATAAGAGAGGTGAGGGAGGAGGTGAGGAGAAACAGTTCCCATGCGGCACCGGTGCAAGTCACAGGCCCCAGAGTCAGAGCCCAATGCCCTCCAGCTAGAGAGAGAGGGTACACCCCAAGAGCTGACCTGTGGTTTTTCCTGCGTTATCATGAGGAAGACATGGGGAGGTGGGATGGAAAACCCACTTCTGTCCTGGCAGCACGGGTGCGTGAGCTCAAGGAGAGAAACACTAACCGAGGGGGTCCCACTAAAATGAAAGTAGCCTCAACCTCCCATGACCGAGCCACCAGGTATTATAGAAGTGAAGATGATATGTCAGATCCCCTTGAAAGAGCCTCTACAATGTATGCCCAAGAAGAGAATAATAACCAGTGCTAGAAGGGCCCTGCCTCTAGCCAGGAAGAGGCACGAGAAAACCGAGTCTTTTAGACTGTGTAGATTCGATGGCCTAGCACATCAGAGCCACAGAAATATGAAGCTTTAGTAGATACTGGTGCGCAGTGTACCCTGATGCCATCGAGACATATGAGGGCAGAACCTATTTCCATTGCTGGAGTGATGGGGGGATCACAGCAACTGACTCTGGTGGTAGCCGAGGTGAGCCTGACCAGGAAGGAGTAGCAGAAACATCTGATTGCAACCGGCCCAGAGGCCCCATGTATTCTGGGCATTGACTTCCTCAGGAATGGGTATTACAAAGACCCTAAGGGACTCAGATAAGCTTTTAGAATAGCTGCTGTGGAGGCAGAGGGCATCAAGAAATTGAACACCTTGCCTGGACTGTCAGAGAACCCATCTGCAGTAGGACTCCTGAAAGTAGAAGAGCAACGAGTACCAGTTGCCACCTCGACGGTGCACCGCCGGCAGTATCAGACCAATCGAGATGCTGTGATCCCCATCCACAAGATGATCTGGGAGCTGGAGAGCCAAGGGGTAGTCAGTAAAACCCACTCACCCTTCAACAGCCCCATCTGGCCTGTGCGCAAGTCTGATAGAGAATAGAGACTGACTGTGGACTATCGTGCATTGAATGAGGTGACTCCACCGCTGAGCGCTGCTGTGCTGGACATGCTGGAACTCCAGTACGAGCTGGAGTCCAAGGCAGCGAGGTGGTACGCCACTATTGACATTGCTAATGCATTTTTCTCCATTCCTCAGGCTGCAGAGTGCAGGCCTCAGTTTGCGTTCACATGGAGGGGCGTGCTGTACACCTGGAACCGACTGCCCCAGGGGTGGAAGCACAGTCCCACCATCTGCCATGGACTGATCCAGGCTGCACTGGAAAAGGGTGAGGCTCCAGAACATCTGCAGTACATCAATGACATCATTGTGTGGGGAAACACAGCAATAGAAGTGTTTGAGAAAGGGGAGAAGATCATCCAGATTCTCCTGGAAGCCAGCTTTGCCATCAAGAAGAGCAAGGTCAAGGGACCTGCCCGAGAGATCCAGTTCTTAGGGGTAAAGTGGCAAGATGGACGTCGCCAGATACCCACAGAAGTAATCAACAAGATCACCGCAATGTCTCCACCGACCAGCAAGAAGGAAACACAAGCTTTCCTAGGTGCCATAGGCTTTTAGAGAATGCACATTCCCGAGTACAGCCAGATTGTGAGTCCTCTCTACCTAGTTACTCGCAAGAAGAAAGATTTCCACTGGGGCCCTGAACAGCAGCAAGCCTTTGCCCAGATCAAGCAGGAGATCGCTCATGTGGTAGCCCTTGGCCCAGTCAGGACAGGACCAGAGGTAAAGAACGTGCTCTACTCAGCAGCCAGGAACAATAGCCTGTCCTGGAGCCTTTGGCAGAAGGTGCCGGGTGAAACTCGAGGCTGACCACCGGGATTCTGGAGCCGAAGCTACAGAAGGTCTGAAGCCAACTACACTCCCACAGAGAAGGAAATCTTGGCTGCCTATGAAGGAGTTCAAGCTGCCTCAGAAGTAATTGGCACTGAAATGCAGCTGCTTCTGGCACCCCGACTGCCTGTGCTGGGGTAGATGTTTAAAGGAAAAGTTCCCTCTACCCACCATGCCACCGACGCCACATGGAGCAAATGGATTGCCCTCATCACACAGCGCGCCCGTATTGGAAACCCAAACCGCCCTGGGATTTTGGAAGTTATTACCAACTGGCCGGAAGGTGAAAGCTTTAGTCTCATGGACGAAGAGGAGCAGGAACAAGTAACACGGGCAGAAGAAGCACCACCGTACAACCAACTGCCAGTAGAAGAGACACAGTACGCTCTTTTCACTGATAGTTCCTGTCGCATTGTAGGCATGAACCAGAAGTGGAAGGCAGCCGTATAGAGCCCCACATGACAGGTTGCACAAGCCACTGAAAGAGAAGGTAGATCGAGTCAACTTGCTGAACTCAAAGCCGTTCAGCTAGCCCTGGACATTGCTGAAAGAGAGAAGTGGCCAAAGCTCTACCTCTACACTGATTCGTGGATAGTGGCCAATGCTCTGTGGGGTTAGCTGGAAAGGTGGAAAAAGGCCAACTGGCAGCATCGGGGAAAACCAATCTGGGCTGCTGATGAGTGGAAAGACATTGCCACTCAGGTAGAGAAGCTACCTGTGAAAGTCCGCCATGTAGATGCCCATGTCCCCAAGAGCAGAGCTAATGAGGAGCACCGAAACAATGAGCAATTAGATCAGGCTGCCAAGATAGAGGTATCAAAAATAGACTTAGACTGGCAGCACAAGGGAGAGCTGTTCCTAGCTCGATGGACCCATGATGCTTCAGGACATAAAGGCAGAGATGCCACCTATAAGTGGGCACGAGACCGAAAAGTAGATCTAACCATGGACAGTATCTCCCAGGTTATCCATGACTGTGAGACATGTGCTGCCATCAAACAAGCCAAGCGAGTAAAGCCCCTATAGAATAGAAGACGGTAGTCTAAATATAAGTATGGGGAAGCCTGGCAGATTGACTACATCACCCTTCCCCAGACCCGCCAAGGCAAGCGCTATGTGCTGACCATAGTAGAAGCCACCACTGGATGGCTGGAGACCTACCCTGTGCCTCACGCTATTGCCCGGAATACCATCCTGGGCCTTGAGAAAAGTCCTGTAGAGACATGGCACCCCTGAGAGAATTGAGTCGGACAATGGGACCCATTTCAAAAACAGCCTTATAAATACCTGGGCTAGAGAACATGGCATTGAATGGATATACCACATCCCTTATCATGCACCAGCTGCCAGGAAAGTTGAACGATACAATCGCCTGCTTAAAACCACCTTGAAGGCACTGGGTGGGGGGTCTTTCAAGAACCAGGAGATTAATTTAGCAAAGGCCACATGGTTAGTGAACACCAGAGGTTCCACCAACCGAGCAGGCCCTGCCCAGTCTGAGCCCCTGAGAACAATGGATGGGGATAAAGTTCCAGTAGTACACATGAGAGGTATGCTAAGAAAAACTGTTTGAGTTAATTCTGCCTCCAACAAAGACAATCCCATCCGTGGGGTTGTCTTCGCTCAGGGACCAGGTTGCACTTGGTGGGTAATGCAAAAAGATGGACAGACCCAATGCATACCTCAAGGAGACCTTGTTTTAAGGTGAACTACCCATGCCACTGTATCCGTACCCATATCTGCATGTATATATGTATATAATTAAGGTACTGCATGTATGTATATAGTTCAGGAGTTTAAATTCAATGTAATATGTTAGTATGGGAAAAAATTCAGGGTGGATTAATGTTGGAGGTTAGGCTTGTTTCTTGTTTTTTACTTATAGAATTTTTCCCCAAGGGTTGCGAGGCAACTAACGACCGAATACTTATCGGTGCTCAGGTGAAACAAAAGGATAGGCATAGCACTTAGCCACACTCTTTGTCTCCGGGAGTTTCTGGGGGGGTGGGAGGAAAAAAGATGGGGCTAGGGGCAGCTTGGCTCTGGCTCTTGCTCTCGGCATCGGCGAGAAGACGGTCAGGCTGCTGTTGCTGCGGGAGAAGTTCCACTGGTACCACCGGGTCCGATCCTGAGGAAAGCTACCACCATCTGCTCGTGTGCCCCGGAAATCCTGAGCTCTCCTCCTGCTACCCTGCTGGAGCTGGGCACTGTCCCACCACCGCTGCTTTTGAGGCCGCTCTGCACCACAGCCCTGCACTGCCCTCCCTGCCGGACATCCCTGCCCTCCAGTGACCACCGACGGAGCTCTGGATTGTATCCGATCCACCAGCCTGGGATCCCTCACTGTTCCAGCTTAGTGTTTTTGTTTCGGAGTCCCAAGAGACCAGACTGCCCTGGGTTTTGTGAAACCAAGCCCTGTCAAGGTCCCTAGTTTTGTCCGCTATTAATTGCTGTAGTTGTGGTTTTTTTGCCTTGTTATACATATTAGTAAAGAACTGTTATTTCTATCCCCATATCTCTGCCTGAAAGACATTTTAATTTTTCTAAATTATAATAATTTGAGGGGAGGAGATTTGAATTATCCATTCCAAGAGAGGCACTGCCCCTCTTTAGCAGATACCTGTCTTCTTTCAAAACCAAGACACCTCCCTCTACCAAAACATCCTTAATACTGTAGTGGGATACATGCACAGTTATGTAAAAACAACTATAAACCCCCTTCCTCCTGTATTATACCTGGATCTATGCAATTAACTCTGTACTGATAAAAACACAAGGGAAGATAAATTTAAGCTATGACTTCAAGAAGTTTTTGATCACTGCCAACCTATGCCTTCAATATAAAACTGTTTCTACATGTCAAATTCTTACCAACAGTTTCTGAAGCAGAAAAAGCTTCAGGGAAGGAAGGAAGAAGACATAGATTTAGGTATGAAATAACTTTTACAAATTAAGTGGATAACTGACTCCAAAGTGTGTCAACTGATACCACACAATCCCTCCCAAGACAAACATTAAGTAATTCTCCAATTTTAGACAAGCTCTGACACAGAAAATAGGTATTTCTGACTATAATTTTCCACTGTAACTTTGAACTAAAAAGTTTAACTATATGAATTTAAAACAGAATTTGGAAGTTTGGTGTAGGAATCAAACCCAAGACCATGCTCAGGCACTAATGTACAAACAGCAGAAACAACATAAGACAGCTGAAACACAAGGACATCTATTTGCATGCCCACTTGTTCATCACACCTTCCCACAAACCTCTGCATATTCTTTCAGCCATGTTTACTCAGCTCTCTGCAGAATGTGTCCCATGGTATAATCATTTCCTGGATCTCTAAACAAAGCAAAACTTACATTAATCAAAGCTTTGCTTTGATGTGTTCTTCCAAGTACAGTATCTTTTACTCATTCTGAAGTTTGGCAGTTTCATTTTCTGGAGATGCTGAAATTACAATTTTGCTCACACAAGACAGAATGATAATATGCAGGAGGGCATACATACCACGAGAAATATAAAACATGATTTTTGTCATAAGCAACACCATAAGTCATGCTGCAAATAATATCTTATTTGCCCAAAAGATTTTACAAGAACCTCTGAAATAACTAATATAACAGCAAAGTTGCACAATAATACTTCAGGAGAATCATGAGAGTAACTCAGACCAGGCAGAATGTGACTGCAACCACCTGAACAAAGTCTTGCTGCATATTGCACAGTGTTGCCAGAAAAATGCAGTGCCATAATCCCATATAACCAACTGTTAAATTATTTTTTTAAAAAGCCATGCACTAACATCGGTCATGCCTGAGCTGCTCCTGCCTCCCCATGTATCTACAGACATTTAGAACTGTAACTGAGTAGATTTCTGCAATTTACCAAAGCATTTCTTCACTCACTTGGAACAGATTCTAAATTTCAAACCTTGTACTGAAAGCAGTGTTGGTGTCTAGAGATTCAAAGGCAATCTCAAAGGAACTCAGTACTTTCATGACACTAATATCCTTGAGAGCTGAAGCTTTGGAGGCCTTTGAACAGCATATACTGAAAACATGAAAAGAAGGCAAGATTAATTCAGGGGACATATGGGAAATCTCTCCTGAGACAAATATACACTATTCCAAAAGCACAGGATACAGTGGTCAGATTAGGAAGGGAGGAAGGCAGGAAGGCAGGGCAGTAAACCAGATATTTATTCAGTAGGGTCAGTACTGAAATCAAAGCAAAATGCAGTTGGTAGCTTAAGATGAACATTTGCCACAAGAGTTTCTGTAAACACTGAAATAAAAACTGTTCCATGGATAATAAACCTCTGCAGGGAAACCGACAGTTACAGCAACTATGAACCCAGGAGTTTTACATAAACACTGTTACTGAAGACTGTTGTTTCTTTAGTGCTTCTCATCAAATTTCTGTGAACTTATGTTCTGGCTCATATCCTGAATCAAGCAACAACATGCACAAACATACCTTCTTCTGTTTGAGTCTTTCACTAAAGTAGAAATATAAGCAAACTACCAACACCTTGCTGTCCAAAAAGCAGCTGCTGGGGAGAAATTTCTAAAACATGACAAAATTTTGCTGGATCTTAAAATAAATGTCCATTCAGGGATTTATTTTTTGCTGGGGGAGAGAGGGTGTGCAGATGGCACTATTCAAAGACTGATTTATTAAAAGGAAAAGACCTATTTGAAGACTACCAAGTATTTTAAATAATTGCATTCAATAAAAAGTTTTCCAGAATTGTCAGTCATTGTATTAGGAACCTGGGTGTAAAATAACTAAATATAGAATTTGTAGATAAGCAGCCTATTTGTAATTGTTTTTTACCAACACCCTAGAACAACACACAAGGCACAGTGTGACTAAGCTTTTACTTCAAAACTCTAATCTGATGAAAGCCTACAGAATCCAAAGGGCAGAAATACAATTAACTAAAATTATTGAGCCTTAGCTTTCTGGTGTCGAATGCACGAATTCTTTTTCACAGCAAATTCCAGCAATGTGATTCAGTTCATTTACCCTCCTCCCTCCTCCCTTTGCTCCCGAGTTCTGCATCAGTCTTCTAACCCAGTTAACTGGCTGGAGAACAAGGCCATTCCTGTTCTCCAGCATCGCTGCTCATTACTCCTGAAGCATGTACAGCAGAGGGGTGGCTGCTCCCACTGCACATCAAGCCAGCAGCATCACATAATTACTCCTCATCAGCTGAAGTCTTTGCCACACCCCACTGCAGAACAGCAATGAAAAGGATTTCTCGTTCCCAATGACAGACCAGTGATGTCCTGGCAAAGGCCCTGAGCAAAGCCCAACATAGACAACCATGTACTTTGCTGTATGGGCCGAGCTCTAATTATCTGAAAAAAGAACTGAAGAGTCACATCGGCGCTCTAATTACCGGGACACAGAACAAGAGAGGAGAAAACCTGGCTGTGAGAGAAAAGAGGAACCCAGACAAAGGCAAAGATGCTGCTTCAATCAGGAGAGAGCAGCTTTGCAAAGCCTGCAAACTCCTCTGCTTCAGGTCTCATGTTCTGCTTCATTCCCACATTGCTCTGACTCACTCAAGTCACATCAATTTAAGCAACAGCAAACACGGCTTTGCTCCTCGTCCAGCTGGGCTTCTGAGGGACTTGCTGACTTGTTGATACATGACCTCTGTGCTCTTTGGGACAACAGAAGCAAAATGAGACCATCTGAAGATTTAACACATTCACTTCAAATTAAGTTTCCTCCCGGATCCTTGGTTGATCCACCTCCACCTACCCAGCTGTCAGCTTGGATTCAACGACCCTGTAACAGGTGAGCTGGAGCAGAAGAATGAAAGTAGAATTCAGGAATTTGGAATAGGGTAGTTGCATGCTGAAAACATTTGGAATCCAACATGATGGAGCTGGATGTGATAACATAGCTTGGGAAAAAAGAAGGAGATTAGCAAGATGCTCAAGTTTCAGCAATGCCATAGGAAGGTCAGGAATAAATATACACACAATATTGTTATAAGGCAGAACAGCAGTAGTTATAGCTGAAGGTTTTTCGTGACAGACACGGACATTTAAATAGTGCACTGTTATCTTCAATTTTTAAATTTGCTATTATCCGCAGGAATCATACTGCTGTCTGGATTTCAGTATGTGTTTATTTATGGGATTGGAAGTTACCAGGCTGTAGAACACACTGTTTGAAAAACTGAGCTGTTTCCCTGAACAGCCTTCGCTGGTCCTGCAGGATACCTGTATAATACCTCTGAAGATCACATGAAAATTTGATAGTTGCTTCAACTTTCATTCTCCAGGACAGGACATTAATGCAAATATAACCCAACACTTCTCATTATTACAAGATGTCCTTAACAACATTAGTAAGCTTACAGCGCAGCTCATTAAAACAGATCAGTTTCAGATGTAAAACTGATGTCCCCATACAATGAACACAAGCAAGACTTTTTCCAGCAGTGTCCACCACTGTGCAATTATTTTCCAAGATATGACTGATTTTGCATCCAAGTGAGCTGCAACCTGAATCAGAGACATCCCAGATGTCCAATGACAATGGAATAATGGGAAATGTATTACCAAGCTGCACACAGGAACATACACAGACAGAACACTTCTAGCATAAAAAGAGTGGAATGTACATGTAGGAGGTTTTTGATTGGTTTTTATAGTGCAAGGAGGTTCTTGTGTTCAGGTGTGGGGGGTTTTTCTGTTCAAATAAGGCAAAAATATACACATCCTTCAGTTGTTTTGGGGTGGGGTGCAGTTTCTTTCTTTTGTTTTAAATGTAGGAAGTACCAAACTATTTGGTAACCATGAAGAAAGGGACACTTCTCTTTCCAAAATTAGGTCACTTCTTCTGTTAACAGCAAAATTAAATAAAACAGATCAGATACACCCAAAGAAAAGTTCTATTTATTTTTTCCCCTTCCCTTTATGAATAGCAGATAATGTAATTCTTCCATTTTGACTAAATGGAGGGACATTGATTAGAGCTAAACTTTAGCACCAAAAGAATTTTCTGGGAGTAAGCAATTTAGACAGCATTGTTGCTTTTCAAGATTACAACTTTTATTTCAAAAGTGTTCATTTAGATGATCAGCTGCTAGCTATGGCAGATTAAACTGTGTATTACAATGATTCATTTTTGAAACAACAGGGGTAATTTTTGAATGTTTTGTACATTACCGATTAAAGAACTATGCCAGTCTGTACCCAAAAGTGATACACACAGTTTAAATATAAGGTCACAATTGATAAATTACATGCAGACAAAGAAATACCATACTCTCAAAGGGACAATGCTATACACACTATGTGAGTAGATTATTTTAGATTTAGGACTTGAAAGCACCTTACCATAAGCATAAAGTTGCTTTGGTTAAAGCCCTTCTTTTTAACTTGATGCATTCAAATAAACAGCAAACGGAGCAGGGAAACAATTATTCATAACCCTACAACCACCACTCATCAGGAGAGCAACTATAACCAGCAGACATCCATCCAAGTGACAGAAGACAGAGAGAGGAAACAAAAGGGAAAGTGACAATCAGCATGAGATTACACTACACTGCTAACAGGTGTCATCAGATGGAGAACTTTCCAAAGTCAGAGTTTTCCAGAAAAAACCTGCTTACAGTATGTTGAACATCCTACAAGCCAGAGAGACCTTCCAAGCAGCCAGAGCAGTTTGCAAGCTCACCTATCTCATTAAAAGCAGCAGTTGACATTCTTCAAATGAAATAAACTACCATTATGGGTGTGCAAAGTACAGCACAAGATAATATAAACAATGCTATAGCTTCTATGTTCATGTTATAAAGGAACAATTATGTTTTAAGTGAGAATTTAATTTCAAGAAAAGACACTGAAATAAGGTTGCTGGAATTTCTGTTGGGTTAAGATGATCAACTCTGCATTAAATGACTGCTGAAGATCTGTAAAGTCCATCTCCTGTTTACTATGAAAAAATTAAGTCTTGTGTTTTCAAAAAAACCTACATCACAGAAAGCCACAAAACAGATGAGACATTCTAAAACATAGAATCACATCTAATCACAAGTTTCCAAAATCTAAAATGCACTTGTAAGAGAAGATGGGAATTGTTCCCTTCACAAGGATATACTTAACTAATTTTTTCAAAAGTTGAACTAGGTTCTCAGACATTTTAATATTATAAATCCTTGGGCGAAAGTGACAGTATTTATATCAAAATAATCTTCTCATTTCTTCTCTTCTACCTGTGAAAAACAAAGTTCGCTTTCTTGGAAAAATTTATAAGTTTAATAAAAAAGAAAAAATAGACAATTAGGAGATGGAAAAGCAAGGTACAGCCAGGCCTCCTGGCCAGGCAACTTGGCATCTAGCCAAGTGCATGACCTGCTACTTCAGAGGCCTTCTTTAAATACCCTTTCTATTGCATCAGTCTATTTTCCACAAACTAGTTTCCATACTCCAGGAACTGTTTAGCATGGTCCCTCCTTGGGTCCGCCTTTTTAGAGCATGCGTGTTTCTTGGCTGTGTCTTCACTATCACCTCCAGCTTGGGGCTTGGTCCATACTTTCTACAGACGGCAGGTGTTGATAGTTGGCATGTCAGCAGCAGGGGCCTCATCACATGTTCGCTGGATGTTATCCCAACCAAACAGGCTGTTCAATGACAAGCATAACTACATATCAGCTATCCCACTACTATGTCCAAGCCCTGCTAACAGCAGAAATATAAACCATATCCTTACAACAATGTTATTATACATATAGCATTCATTTTAATATTTGTGAAAAGCTAACTTTATAATATGCATTTATAACATACCCACATGCTACCTCGAGTTTTGGACACATCTTTATTTCTGCCTTTTATCTTGTCTGCAGTAGTACATCACTCACTAGGGACATGCAGTTTTGCCTGACTGGTAATTTGTTTGCTGGAAGCAATAAAGAAAGAGTGTTTTGTTTGCAGGATCCTGTCCCTTGGCATGAAAGTGAACACATAGGAAACATGAAGGGTGCTGTTTCTCTATAAAACATACACATTCAGACCAGTAAGGGCCTTAAACAAATGCAGTTACATTGCTAAATTATTTTTATCAATTTATGTCATCAGTTAGGATAAACTGGGAAAAAGCTGTCTTCTAGAAGTGTATGCTGCAAATATAAAGACTTACTGGCAAATAGGCAACCATTTTTCCAACACATTTTCTACATCTTCAAGATGCAGCCTTTTCTGCCTTGTTATCTAGTCAGGTAAAAGCCATCTTTCACAAAATTAAAAGCCCCACATTTCCTAATCTTTGAAACTACTCAACTGTCTTCCTGCCTTGTCTCTTCAGCCATGTTAATTTACTACAGCACATCCATCCAATACTCCTGCTTCTCTCACCACATCCAGCATGAAAAGCTGCTTTCTGATGCCCTTCAGGGCTCAGCTTTGCTGGTTTTGCAACACTTTTTCCCCTCAATTAGATCAACCTTTGGCAAAGCATCCAACAAACACTTCTGTGTTCTCTTCCATGGGACTCCTAACCCATTAAGGCACCAGAAAAGAAGAAGCAACAATAATTTCTCCTTCAAAACAACACCAAGCTGGCAATGGCACATGGCACTCAGCAGTCAGAGTGGTGATATATGGCAACTATCACTTCTTAGGCACTTGAGTTGATTTTCCACAGATTCCCAGACAATCCACAAGCTCTTACAGCAAGAATTGGGAGCTCCAGGCTGGCACAGCACAGGCACAGCATTAAAAGTGCAATAAAGCAGCAATTATTAAGGTAACACTTTGCCTCTTGCAATCCCATTACAAAAACTTGGTAATCTCTGATCAAAAGCCACCAAAACTAACTATGATGAGGGGTGCAAACTGACTGCAGAGCACTCTGCTAGCACAGTAGCAGCAGAGACTCAGGCCTTTCCATCAGAGGCTATTGTGATCCAGCTGCAAGCACCCACATGCAACATCTGTTGAGTTAGGACTGCTTAGGAGCAAGGATTAAAGAGGGCATCAGACAACATTTTAAAAAATATTTCCCATGGATTTTTCTCTTTAACTGAAACTACTACAACACTGTTCCTTATTACAAAAAGAAAAAATAAAAATCAACAACAAATCTATTTAGTTTGGTTCCTTGAAGCAAAAGCAATTTTTAATAAGTTGTGCAAAACTGTCCAAAGACTGTATTTTAAGGAAGCTTTGTTAATAAAAAAACCCAACACTCTTCATATTTCACTGAAGAGTTCATCAAAATTCAGCTGTAGGCAAAGTAAGCATGTGTTGGATCAGTTTAGACTTCCTGAAATGCCATTTACAAGCAGTGAATTTCAGGTAAGCCACATACACTAAAAAGGAAGTGAGACTAATGGAACAGGATTCACTACAATGAACTCCATAATACAAAACCATATTTAAAATCAGTGCATGTAATTCTTGTTTTATGTAAACCATTCTACTGCAAAATTAGCTTGTACAGCACACAGAGCACTGCTAAAGCAGCATAAACACATGGCTTGTGAAAAATACACCCTGGGAAGCAGGAGGCAACCCAGCAAAGGACACATTAACAATGTGCAGAGAGTAAAGCTCCAAAAGATCTATTGCTTTGCCCTCACCATCCTAAAACACTTCCCAAAACAACTCAGGACACCTGTACCAAATCAGAATACAAACTGCTTCACTGCATAGCCATTGCAACCTTTAATAAGACATTGTACAGCAGCAAAATAAACCTCTTGTGCTGTTACTTGGAGAAAGGAAAACCCTCCTACAGTCTTAATGAAATCTAATCTATAAGCTCAAAACCATTCAGCAATTTCAACCCCTGCATAAGATTTGCAGGAACACAAGTGTGCTTATGTGCTCCCAAGCTAAACAGGATTATTTCACCACCTAAATACACTGGCATCTTGGCTCTCAAGTCAATCCCTGTCTTGGCAGTTAGGGGCCAATTCCTAAATTGAACTCCAAGAGGGGCAAGTCTGAAAATACCAGAGTCATTGTAAAATTTCAAAGCAAACAGGGTCGCATTTTACATAAAGATTTATGTAACTTAAGTTTAAAAGCAGATCTGTCTGTTAATACATTAAGGGAGATGTAGGACAATACTTAGATGGAACAAACTTTTACAGAAATTTTAATCCACTATTTTGTGTCTGCCACTAAAGCCCCTCCTTCTCTTTGTACATTACTTCTAAAGTTTATCTGTTCCAAATGAGCTTTTCTGTCCATATTAATGGCCTAGATGACACTGCTTCCATCCTCTGCTTTGTGTCTAAGTGAACAGCTCAGCCTTCTGCAGCCTCAGACAGAAGAGGGACAGAAGCTCTTCCAATCAACACCTCACCTCAAATGGGGAAGGGACCTGAAACTCCCCCATTTCTACATGCAGCAGATGACCTCAGGTCAGGGCTCTGTGCAAGGACAGCCTTAAACCACTGCACTGAACATAAAATAGCAGAAAGCAGAATTTTTACAATGCTGAGGTATGTGTATTAAAATACTGTCCTAAATGAAATATTCTTCTGAATTTTAAATCAGATCAACTTTTTCATGCCTGGATTTGCATAATGAACCAAATTTAAACTCACATATCTATGGTAAAATTAATCAAATTTTTATTAGCTGTCCCAAAAGCATCTAATCAATTTAATTTAGAAGTGTTCTTAAAATGTGAACTTAGAGATTTCCCATCTCTTCAGTATTCTGTAAAGGACTTGCATTTCATCTGCACTTTCCAACCCTCATAAAGCTTTTCCCTGATATAAGTCATCTGTGGCTACAACTTCAGCATATTAAAGCTCATTCATCATCACCTACACTTAATAAATCCAGTGATGAAATAAACTCTGCTGACAAAAGGTTGATTAGATAAGCATTGCATGTAAGAAAAAAACTGTACACAAGAAATCCAGCAAAGTGAAAGAAAAACCTGTATTATCTCCACAAAGACAACAGGACCATGACATTTGGATCCCATCTTTTCCTCACTATCAAGTGAAAAAAATCCTGGTATGAAACCAGCTGCTGACTGTCATATATTTTAAGAGCATAAAGCTCTACATGGTTACAGAGAAGAAAGGCCAATAGAACATATTAATTAGTCCATTCATGAGGAAACTGAATAGCTCAGATACAGCACGCCCCTTCAGCGTCCAACTTGTCACATACACCCCTGATCTACTGACTACCAAGGGCACAGTTCAAGTACCTTTTACTATTGTACAAATTAGACTCACTCAGACATGGGCAGATGTCAAGCAGAACAAGGCATCCTCATTCAGTCTGTCCAGAAAAAAATTAGCACCAGGAATGCTGTGCATCTCTGCATTTTGGTTGAACTTCATGTTAAATATTATCCACTACACTTAAGAACTAATATTTCTGAAGTTTATGAATTTAGGAGTCAATACTACATGAAAATGAAAAAGATTTTATTGTACATTTGTTCTTTATTAGCAAAGCTATTTTTTAACTTAATGGACTCAGTTGCAGTATATATTTCAAGCCCTTTAAAACCTGCTGTTTGAACATTCAAAAGGTGAAATGTTTTTCCATTTTTCACCAAAAATTCTACACATCAAGTACACAGTAATAATCACAAAAAAGAACAATGGCAACAGGCAAATAGCAATTTCCTTTATACAGCCCACAAACTTGATAAATACTTCTCAAGATATTACAGCATAAAGCTTAAAGTCAAGGTTATGATCATGCAGAACTGGAAAAGGAACCAGTTCCTTCAGTTCCATCCTGCATCAAAAACTAAATTCAATTCTCAACTTATCCCATTATATTTTACACACTGTGAAATGTGGGGTTGTGTTTCGTGTCGGGTAGAAAAAGATGGCCTTTGTAGTTATGGTTATGAAATGTGTGGAAAAGGCCATAGGGTAATTATAAAAACATCTGTTTAATGAACAAAACGGAAAAAGCATGGAAAGGGGCTTTTGAAGTAATATTTTGCTTGCTTATAAGTGAATCATGTGAGCCTATAAGGTTTTAATAGAAGGTTTGAACTATAGCTTTAGCATATATATATAGAAAGGACTGTAATCACCCAAATAGAAGGAAGTGAGCTATTCCAAACTAAAATTAATGATCCTGGGAAGAGGAGATGGACCACCACCTGGAAGCTGGACCTCACCAACAAAACTGATTTATAGTCCTAAAAAGGAAGACTGAATATCTCATCTTTGGTGTTTTCTTCTGAAGAAGGAAATCTGGATGTCACCATCACTCATTTATAGTCCTGAGAACATCATCATCACAAGATGTTATTTCTGACTTCACTGATTTCACACCTTTGAAGTATAGAAAAATTGATCACAATGGGTTTAGAAATTGGATTTCGAAAATAGAAATTAGGAGGAAACAAGAAAAAAATTGCTGAGAAGTGCTTATGAAAAATCTCAATAAATACCAGCAGAAAATCAACAGTTGGCATGCAGTTGGAGGGGAAACCCCCACTGTACCCAGCGCTGCTTTTCTCACACTTTACCATTCTGTATTAATAAATTGATTGCTGCTTGATATATTGGCCGAGTCAAGCTCATTATTTATAACAACACATTCACCCTTGCAATAATGCTGTAAGATCTAATGGAACTATCCACAAAAATATTACCTGTTATTGCAGCTACTGATGCTGACACTGAGGAGTATTAATGTAGGCAAATCCCAAAACACTCTTCTTCATGGTGGGTGTCATTGGCTGTGAGCCTCATCCACTCAAGTATCAGAGCACAACCTGACCTAGCCCAGTGCTGAAGACCATGAAAAGCTGACTGCTGTCTAACTGAAACATCCTTAACAGCAACCATCTGTACAAATTAAATGCTAGCCTCACAAAAAAACTGCTGCCAATTTTACAGAGTCTTTTCTGAAAATGACCTCACTAAAATATAGTCAACATCTATAAATAAGCTCCAGGAAAAAAATGTATGTATTATCAATAACTGTAGCATCACCATAAGAACACTTCAAGGAATATAGACTGATACTTGGAACATTTATACCTAAACTTCTTGTTTAATAAAAAAAAACCCAACTGATCAAGTTCCAATTTTATTAAGCAGATAATATTAAAGAGATCTTATTTTAAAAAATAATGAAATAATGAATAATATTGCATATTATCATTGCTACTCAGCCAACTGCAGCTAAGACTTCACAGACTTTGTCCACAAAAGATTTCAACATAACAGAGTAAATCAAATAACACTATCTCCTGGGTAAGTCAGCTGGATCAGGACAAGGATTTCTCCTGTTGCTTCATAAAGAATCCAGCATCTGGCCAGGAGATGCTTATAAAGAAATCATCACACAGCCTTCCTGAACCAGCAAGCAGAGTCTGGAAGAAGCCAAGGGAAAGATGACTACAAGCCAACAGTATCTTTAAGCTGTTTTTCTCTTGAGTGAAAGCAAGACAGGCTTTCAAATTAGGCACTATTTGCAGATGCCAAACCAGAATGAGGACATTAAGCCATAGTGACTTTTTTTAATTAGTTACTAAACAAATCACAAAACCATATCTATGAAAATATCCAAAAGGCTCCAGGAAGAGGGAAGTCAAAAATCATTTAACTTTTCTTTTAGATCTAGGTAACAAGAAAGGCAAATCACACATAGGAACCCAAACTGGTTCCTACCTAGGAGTTGAAGCAATTACTAGTCTATTGTAATAAAGGGATTTTTCTTCGATTTAAGAAAAGAACAAAGAAAAAATTTTCACTGTGTAGCTTTAATGCTACAAACATTGGAAAAATTAGAAATCAAGGTGCCTGAGGTAAGAGCAGTTCTTCTAACTTGAGCTCTTCCTTGCCAAGAAAAGCACTGAAGTTGTCCACGAAGGCACTGTTCTCCTAGATAATTATCATAAGAACAAAGCAGCAGCTCCAGAGTATCAAAGTTTATGGTTTAAAAGAAAGCACTCAAGACCACATTACTCATATTATACTTACACAAAAAAGAAGCACAAAGACTATCATGGAAAATCCTAAAATAACATGCTGCTTTAATTCACAACTGTTACTGGAAATCTGGCAAAAAAAAGGAAACACTGGGACTAATTACTCCAAAGGAATGAGCTGGCTGAGGAGCCTACAGCACTAAAAGCACAGCATTTTTATGGAATCCATCTGAAAAATAAGACATTACATCACCTAATTGTGCTCTCTAAAAATGACCTTGTCTCCACAAAAGCAAATCCTTTAAGTACTTATTTCGGTACAGTTATATCCCATCATGGAGGTTCTTCCTTTCCTGTAATATTTTAAGAGTGTGGTTTAGCTGCTTGATCCCAGAATATTGTTTATTCCAGCAGACAAGAACTGAAAACTTTCAGGAAAGCTTCTACTGACTGCTACTATTCCCATCATCTTTACAGCAGATAAAGCAGACTTGCAATCCAAAACTGGACAAGGACAATAAAGTGTTAAGAACCTGACATGCAGAATAAGCTTCTGTAATTAACAAGTTAACCCTGCTAAAGGTTCCCCATACCCACCATGTCAGGGGTTTTATTGCTGTCTGGAACACTTTCAGCAGTCAACAGTAAAAGCCTTTGGTAGACTGACCACTACAGACAAGTAAAGCATTGTCGTTAATCACTTATGAAACTATACATTGCTCTGTCCTCCAGCTCTTTCCTTCAACCATGAGCTTTGTCCATGGTTCCCATGAAGGGCTCTACACTCATAGCTTTCCAGACCCAAATGAAACTGTTAGACAAATGGCACAGTTATTCTAAGTTAGAGAATTTAAAAAAAAAAATTAATTCCCACATTAGCATTTTGGGCTTTTTAGAAAACACACATCAGTTACTCACAAAGAGTCTCTCCACATCATCTCTGATAAGCGGAAATATCTCCTCTGTTCTTCATGCACCTGTAGTCAAACAGAAAAGAACTGAAGCAGTCACAGACATCCCCAAATAGCACCCGGCTCTCTGATCCCATGGAATTTGACTAAACAAACCAAGATTTGTTCCAAACATTCACGCACAATCTGTTTTCCTGTTTCACTTACTTTCTCTGGTAAAATTACAGAGAGGAAGAAGCACAAAAGCAAGAAAAGTGCTTCTTGTTTGCATGCATTAGGCTGCTTTTTTACTGTGGAAAAAAGGATGAATTAAGAAAATTAATCAAGTGAACAGAGAGCACATGCCCTAAATTTTTCAAATAATCTCTTGGTTTAACCCAGTTGTTCCTGAGCCTGCCTATCCCATGAACGATTTACTAAAATGGAAGCTGTGACTCATTAAAGCCACCTTTTAAGAGAGAGAGAAACAGCTCAAATTATTTATAAGCAAGATGTAATCACATTAATTTGTATAGAAGAGGCCAAAATCTTAATGACTTCCATTTCTAAGATCTAATACAGTTGATAAACAAATTCCTAGTTCATTTTTTTTTTTATGTCTCAAGAGTATGGTATCTTACAGCCTTTAACGAAAATGAAAGACTACAGACTATATTCTAGCTTGTGAAATCATACCCCCACTTGAAGGGACAGTGAAAAAGTTGTAACATTCCTATTTGCTGACATTTATTTATTAGCAAACATTGCAAAATATAAACTATGTAATACCCCTGAAAAGAGCCACACTTCAGATTTTTGGTCTTTTATATATTTTACATTTATAAACATAACTGAATGATAAAAACTTAGTAGCTGTATGTATTGGGCATTTCTTTAAAGCAATTTGCTATTAATTCACAGTCCAAAGAAGAAATTCCTTTTTCTAAGTCAATACTTTTAAAATACAAAAGCAAATTTTTAGATAAGGTCACAGTGGCAGTTTATATATAATAGAAAATAAAAGCTGCAAACTATCCTTTCCCCTTCAACTGCTCTGTACCATGATGTGCTGGTTTGAAAGCAAAACCAGTGAAGGACTCCAAGTCAGAAACACAATTTAATAAGATGAAAAGAAAATAAAGGAAAGTAAAATAAAATAAAAGTAATAGTAAAAAAAAAAAAAAAAAACCTGACAGAGTCAGAATACAACCTGACACCCTGTTAGTCAGGGTGGTAGTGGCAGTCCAGATGAGATGGTCTTGTCGAAGCAGTGATTCCTGTAGAAACTTCTGGCAGCTCTTGTCTCCTCTGGGAGTCCAGTGGATTAAAGCTGCTTGTGCTGTCCCAAACCCTGGATTTATCCAGGTGGGAATGCTTGGCTCCTCCCCCTGGGCGGAGCATCTCACAATGGGGATCATCTCATTCTATGAGTCATGCAGTGGGTCCTTGATGGCCCATTAAACAGAGATAACTCCCGGAGGAAGTTATCTATTAGTCATGTGGCAAGGCATTGTTAGGCTCGTTAACAGAAGATAAGGAAAACACTGCCCCACCCTGGCTCCAACGGCTCATGGGGATAGAATACAAACCTTGGGCACAATTTTACATTGTAACCTAGGACACATGACAAATAAAATTTTGACTTCAGAGAGTAGACACAAGCTCTCCTAATTTAAGAGCCTGTCTAAAATCTTATTTTGCTAAGGCAGACTTAGACATTTAGTGGAAGGAAATAGCACACAGTATTTGTAAGCATGAATTATAAATTCAGTGTGTGCTTTGCAATACTTTAAACATGCTACAACTGAGACAGCATCAAACAGAATTGTTTAACAGCACCTAACTTGCCCACTCCCTCCCACTGATACTACAGCAGCTGGCAGAATAAAGTGGTTCTTAACTCTTGGTGTTGCTACACCTCAGGATATCCTCTTGTTTCAAATAAACTTTAGGTTTTCCTCTGTTAAAGAAGTCTACTGAGTAAATAGGATAGGTTTTATCCATCCTCCATCACAAAACTAGCATTCAGAAAGTGCCACATCACCTGAGCTGTTCTCCTATCATCATTACTCTGTTATTTGTGAAGTCCTGTGTGATGTGCAGTGTGGTTATTGCAATTAGGATGGGTGCTTAAGTCTCAGTCCTTGTTTTACCATCCTATGGACATTACGAAGGCTTCTCTAATGAGACCAACACATTACACAACAGTATGAAGGGATTAAAAAAATTCCATGTTAAAATAGAATTTTTCATACTCAGAAAAATTTTAGTTAACTTTCATCTTTAACAATAGAGCTTCTATCATCCTCAGTGTTGATTCTACATTCCCAGTATATAAATATGAGAAATTCACACCTCTGCTTATACCTCTGCCACAGAAAGGACAAATCTGATCACCAGTACAAACTTGCATCCCCTGCCAGGAGCTGAATTTCTCACTACCGTGCAAGGTCCTGAGGTCTCTGATTTGCAGGGTTTGCTCTTGTAGCTGCTATTATATTTTGCCATCATTCTTTCAGAAACGCAAAAAGAAGTACGTATATTAATGAATAAGGATTCATTTCCTATAAAAACCATTACATTTGTTCTAACCATCTTCAGCCTGAATACAGGAAGACAATTTATAAGAGGTGTGGTTGAGACCCATGTAAAATTGTTGAGCATTCCTGAGAAGTAAAACTATTTCTAATTCCAACTCCATAAAACAAACAGACTACATTCATTGTCATATGCCACTGAATGCAATTCACATGGTGGATACCCTGTGAAACTTACTTTTATGTCTGTAATTCATCTGTCAAGAAGCTCTAGATTATTCAGAGTTGATAGTGCACACTGCTTATGTAAGTTACTTGTATCAGTTACAGCCAGCTCTTCAGAAACAACAGCAAATTAGTGACACAAGACATGCCAAGGAGTGACAAAGTGTGCAGGGCACAGCCTAGGAAGCTGTCCTAGGGTGACATTATGATGTGTGTATCGATACCCAATCGTCTGTCGGGTGCAAAGGGGAGGGGAAGCGCAGTTTGTTTTTCCCTAGGAAAACTCTGCTCCTCGGAGTGACCTTGGAAGCAGGGGAGTTGGAACACAGCGAGATGGAGAGAAGCTCTGCTTTTTTTTTTCTGGCAGTAAGTGGTAGCCTAGTTAGCTGTAGGTCTTGTAGATAGCTGAAGGGGGTTTTTTCCCCTTTTTTCTCTTTTTTTCCCCTTTTTTTTCCCCTCTCCTCAGAACTGTTCCAATCTCTCTGGACTGAGGACCTGGGGGAAGCGCCAGGGCGCCTCCACTTGGGACCCCACCCCACCAAGACCAGCCCTGCACAGAAACTCCTTTTTCTCCCAGCGCCAGAGGAACAGAGCAACAGAACACAGTGACTATCTTCGAGGGGAGACCTTCTCTCTCTAAATTTGTCATCTCTCCAGAGCGGCACAAAGCTCTTGTCATCGGGTATTGTGCGGGGAGTGCTTTGCCTGTTTAATAAACAGGTTTTTTCCCAAATCTGCCTGAAACCATTAAATGAACAAGCCCACACATCCTCAGGGATGTGAGCAAACATGAGCATCCAGGGAACATGAGAAACACTTGTCAGGTCAGAGACCAGACCTCAGCAAACATCATTCCTACAGCAGGCAAGTTGGTTTTAAATGATTCTCAGAAATTACAAAGCAGATGCTGGGATTGAGCCTGACCTACAGTGGTAACACAGTCCTTCCTCCTGCACAGCAGATAACCTGAATCAAAAACTAACAAAACACAACTGCTGAAAAACAGAGTGCTGGTGAAACCCAAAAAAAACAAGAGGCTGAATTCTTGCTTGGGAACACTACTGAGGGCCACAGTCCCATGTTAGTTTCACCCAACCACCACTTGCCTACCTTGTGCTGGACCAAACCACCCAGCTGCACAAGCCAACAGCAAACAGCTGTCAGGGGACAAGCAGTGCCAGCACAGCCAGTGCTGCCTCCCACCAGAGGGACAGGGAGATGCTGCTCTCCAGGCAGCAGCCTTAAATCCCTGGCACCCACTGTGCAAAGAGAGAAGGAAGCAGCACTGTCCCTCCCAGCAGCAACTGATTAAATCTGATATTGAACTATGCTCTTAAAGGAATGGCTTTAATCTCTAAATAAGTAATAATAAGAGAATCTCTCTCTAAATACAGAGAATGTATGCCTAAAAAAAGTATTATCATCTTAGATGCAGACCAGTCTGATGTAGGCAGTTTCCAGCATGAACTTCGTACACATTTTTGGAGAATAGCACAGCCTCTCAGTTTTTATAACAGGCATCAGAGTTGCATTACTCAAGAGCAGCATTAACCTATATCAACTATCACCTGATAATCATTACCAAGTAGAATAATTTACTAACTTCCACCCACAAACCAGATGTATATAAGTATGTAAACATTTTCCATAAAAATCGAGTCCAGACACAAAAGAAACCCAATATTATAGACTACAGAAAATACAATGGAAGCTACCAATTAGCTTCAGTCAGCCAAAGTCCTGATTTGAAAATCTCAGTGTTATAAAGGAAGCCAACAGTCAAAATACAACTCTAGGTAGCAGAACAGATCTTATCCAAATGGAAATTTTGCAGTTGCATTATGTGAAGTCTTACCCACCAAAAGCAGTGCTACTATGCTTGTCAACTGCAGTTACAGAATGGCCTTCATTAATGTACTTTAAAAATATGTTTGATTAAAATTTTATTCAACCTATTTTAGGAACACAAAACAAGCTCCAGCATGCTCACACAAGCTTAGAAGTCTTCAATAATACTTCAAGTATTAAAAAACCCCAAGCTTCTTGGTATAGTATTTCACTCACACAGAAAGAAAAAACAGTTCCCTGAAGCAGATCAAGTCATTAATACACCACATATAAATCACACCTAAGTCAAACACCTGCAGTTTAAAATGGCACCATAGGCAAGAAGAAAATGCTGTGTTATATTGAATAGCTGTGCTAAGCCTAACAGACCTAGGTTGGATGCCCTTATATTATACTCTCAACACTGGGAGCTTCAGCAATTACAGCATAGCATAATCCAGTCCCAAGAAATGAATGGACTTCTCTCCCATTCCCTTGAGCCCTAATGAGATCATCTCCCCACACAGCAATCCCAGCCTGGGACCAAAGAGAGGAGGACAAGGAATAGGCTGCAGATGACACACCACAGTGACAGTGAGTCTAAGATGCCAGCACAGGGAGGGGACAAGGTGCAGCAGGGACCAGTGCCCCAAAACACAAGAAAGCAAGCGTGAGACAAGCCAGCTCCCCGCCAGAGCCACAATGACCTGACAGGTTAGTGACTCATCTGGGTTCACATCAGCTCTGTTCCCTGGACAGCAGCACTGCTCTGTCTCTTCTGCCCTTGGCTCAAACATCTGTACCCTCTTCTCATCCCCAGCTGCAGCTCCAAGCATTGTTCAGAGCTGTGCACAGCACTCAGATGGCCTGTCAGTGGCAGCTGCCCAAAACACTGTTGTCCTCCTACTGCTGCTCCTACAGCCACAATGCAGAGCAGGCCCCTACCAGTGACAATGCTCATAACTACTGCTGTTTGCCCGTGTCCAGACAATAAAGCAGCTTCCATGCCACCCCTCTCCTAAAGGCAATATGAGCTTCTGCCTCTGTGCTTATGACTGGAGGAAGGTTTTTAATCATTATCTCCCAAGAGTGCTGACAGTACAAAGTTAGGAGTCTTACCCTCCATGGATTGCTTCCATTTGCTAGGAACTCCATTCTGGACAGTCTGTGTCACAGATTTAGAGGCACCAATTACTACTCTGGAAGCGTTAATGAAAAGACCAGTTCACATCAGACTGGAAACAAGTGATAAAGACATGAAGTAAAAGCCTGTGAAGCTTCCTAGTAAAACAAAACACATACACTTCAGCAGACTGAAATCTTCCGGTCTTCACAAATGACTCCTGGATAGCCAGTATACATTACCTGGCAATAAAAGCAAAAAAAAGCTCAGAACATTAAAGCCCATTTTCTGTTATAAAGCCTTTTGGCACTCTCTCCTGTATCACATACCAGAGTATCAGAACCACCTACATCACTGAGAAATTGAATCCTTGGTATTTCCTTATTGCTACCATTTAAGTATCCTTTGACAAGCCACCTTGGAATCACTTTCCACTGAACTCCAAGCCTTCCCACTTGCTGTTACTTCCATCAACAATGTCCTTTACCTGGAGGCTTCTCCTAAGCTACATCCTTGGGAGAAGAAAAATCTATATATACTAATAAAGGCCTGAGAAAAATGCTCCTAGATCAAGTTAGTCAGTATGATTTCCAACACCAATTACTGTCAGCAAAGTTCCTAATTTTGCAGTGCTGTTATGGGCGAAGGTGGAAGCTAAGGGAACACCAGGCTGCAGATGAACTTAGAGGCATTAGTTTTCATTTATTTTCTTTCTAAAGCTATTTTGAGCAGACCTTGAAATGGCACAAACACTGAACTGACAATTCAGGACACACTAGGTCAGAAATGTACCCAGAGCACAACACAGCTCACACCACTCACTGCCTTATAAGCCTCACAAATTACATGAGAGCTGAGTAAGATGTGCTTCACATGTTGGTCATTCAGCTTTAATTAGTGGCACATGGATGTTTTCAAACACAGCAGCTTTAAAAGCAAAATGAGATTTGGACTTCTGATGATACTTGTGCTAGAAATGGACATTAAGAACCTCCCAAACACAAGGATCTTGAACACCAGTACAACAGTCCAGATTTTTGGCTCCAATAACCACCTTGAAAGAAAAGCCAGAAGAGAAGCCACACAACCTTTAGATAACTGATTGGCAGGGAACAAAAAACCCTAGGATCATTCTAGATGTCCCAACCTCTCAAACAGTGAATTTGCTAAATAAGACAGTTCAAAATGAAGGAATGTTTTACCTCTGAGCAGCACAGCTTAAACTTTTAGCTCAGTCAATCCACGATCAGAAAAAGTAAACTGAAGTTTTAGCTGCATTCTGGAAAGATTTCAAAGCTATTTAATATTCTACAAATATATACATTTATCTTTTTCAGGTAAGCTGAACAAACTTCTCAGAAAGCCAAAAGTAATCAGTCTTAACAGAATCTGCTTGAGTTACATACCCTACTTTGTAAAAAGCACTAAGCTTACTCTATCAGCTCTCCTAAAAAAGAACATAAGGCTCTGTGATTTGATCTACAAGAATTTAACAATTATAGTTTGTTCATCAAAAGAGAGTCCTGATATTTTCGAGATATTAGCAGTGCCCAACATCTCAATTATATAAACCAGCTTTTGAAAGCCCTTGGAAAAAAACTGCTCCTGAAGAAGAATTAAACTTGACATGGTCAGAGTCCTACAAAAGAAAATAAAATATTTTTTCATTTCAACATTTGCATGTTAAGTATTTACACTGCTGTGAAGAGTTTAGGTTACACGAGTTTTCAAGAGCTGTACATTTCCAATGGACTATATCCAAATTATTATATATAACAATACAAAAGCCTTCTAATTTCTATCCCAGTGAAGCTGACAAATTGTGTAAGTTTTCCGCAGACATTGTTGACACTTTACAAACGTGTTACTCACCCACACAGTCTCACAAGTAATCTATTTTGTACTGGGAAAATTAATCAGAATAATTTTCAATGTGTTAATTTAAGGATGCCTACTGCAACATCTGGAAAAGGCTATGTAAAGAATACAGAGCATGTACATACATGAATATTTACGTATCTGTCCTAGGGTGACTTTATGATGCTTGTATCCCCAATCGTCTGTTCGGTTTGTGCTGTATATTGAGTTCTGTGCCTTTAAGACTGATTCTGAGAGCGAAGCAGGGAAAAAAGAAATGCAGAGTTTGTTTTGAAAACAACTCTCACTCCTCTGCATTCCTTCTCCGGACTGTGTGTTCATCTGAAGCACAGACCAGCAACGAGACAGAGATCGTTTTTGCTTTTAGTTAGTTTTAGCTAGCTGAGGCAGAGAAGCTTCCTGGACTGTTTTTTTCTCTTTTTCTTGGGACTGTTTAAACCTGCTCCGGACTGAAAAACCCAGAGGAGCACCGAGAGCTCTCACACCTGCGGCCCACCGGGGTCTAGACCTCCAGAGGAACTGATAAGAGACTGAACGAGCTGAGCTACCCATAGCAAGGACTTTCTGAATTTACCATCTCACTTCAGAGCAACAAAAGGTTTTATTGTTTCATATTATTCATTCTTTATGCTTGTGGGCACTTTGTTTGTTAAATAAATAGTTTTTTCCACTTTTCTCTGAGGAAGTTTTCCCGGACTGGTTGGGGGAGGGACCCTATTCAGAGGTTTTCTCCCAGATTTGCTGTAATCCAGGACAGTATCCTTCCAACTAGGAAGTCTCAGGCTACCAACAACACAAAAATATCTGAAAATTTTGATCAACACTCAAGAATATCTTTAAAACTATCTTGCTTTCTTGGCTACATTAACTGTTTAATCAACCTCTGTTACACACGAAGTTTCATATAAGAAAAGCACCACACAAAAGTCAGACAGGAAAACTCAGACTGAAGACCTAATCAGCCAGGCTACCTGTCTAACAGCAGTCAATTCAGGAACAGTGACAGTGGAAGGACACTGCCTTCTGGCAGCTTCCCTCTGCCAGGGTTTTAGGGACTTCCTCCCACAAACCGCATCTGGGATTCAGCCTTGAGCACTTCAAAATTCACTTTTTTTCTTCCACTAATTTGTCTAACCACATTTCAATCTAATTTGCACTCAAGATATCCCATGACAATGGAGTCTTGATATAATTATATAATGGGTAACAACGGAGTCTCACAATATAATTACACATTACAGGAAAGCATCCTTCAGCTACCACCTCAATAATTTCCTAATGCACCACCCATAGCAGCTTGATGTGGCTCTGTATCTTTGGGCTTTAGGAATTCTGCTGCTAAGCTGCTGATTCCCATGAGAAACTGATCTACAAGTTCTCATTCTCAAAACACATTCTCATTGTTATTGTAAATATCTCTGTGAGCTGACTTTTTCCTCAAGATTTTTTCTCATGTCTTCTTATAACAGTTCTCATAACTGTTTTCCGCACCTGTTGTTTACCAAAGGCGAAGAGATGCAGTCCTTCTCTGACCAATCACTGCCCTTTCAGCGCACTGTGTTATAAAAGGGCAAAGATGAAATGGAGTAAAGCCTTCTGATCATCACCGAACTGTGTGTGTGCCCTTCATTGTCGTTTCCTCACTGTGACAGCTTCCCACCTCCAATGCCATACTGACAGCAGAGACTTCCCTACTATAGTTTCCCAAAGAATGCTCCCCTGCTGATCCACCCCTTTGACCTACTGTGCTGCCTCTTTACTGTCTGAAAAGCTGGGAGCACCTCCACACCAGCTACACAATGTGTTTGTTGCCTGTTTGTGTTAATTGAACAGGAATGGTTTCACTGGGGTTTAGTCACTAAAAGAAAATTATTTGCATACACAAAGTATCTCTACTTTCTTACTGTTCATGGCAGGATCCCAGGGCTATGTTTCACCATTCCCAAGTAGTTCAGGGTAATTTTGACATCTAGAAAAAGGTTTGGGAAGAGAAAAAAATTGTCACACATGTTTGCACACTATTATCCACTGCAGTTGTTATTTTAAAGAACTGCAGGGTAGAGCATCTCCAACAGTTAACTATTGGCTTCTGCAGCCCTTTGAGCTCTGTCTAGTGCAAGTGGAAAATTGGATAGCCCCGCTTCTTGCCTGAAGGGAAAGTTCACATAACTCACTAAAAATCTGTGGCATCCTGCTCTTTTCCATGTGTATGGAATATTTCATACAGAATCCCACAAGATCACAGCTCCACATAAAAATCAATTTCAACAGTAGCACAGAAGAAAAAAAGTCAGATCTAATTTTTGCTTTGAAGCTACTCAGGCAGTCACTGTCTCAGAATCACAGCCACCATTTAATGTCAATCAGTAAATGCATACAAGCCACAGGAAGTACAGAAGTCCTAACAGAAGTAATACCTTGCACCGTGATCCCAAGCCACCCACCCTTCTCACAAATTCCCCCCAGCAGCTGTTACCACAGCAGGAAGCTCTGGCTGGGCTTGCACAGGGAGCTCCAATCACAGCAGAACTCAAATAGCACAAAGTTGCAGTGAAAAGTCATCTTACAACCATGAACAATGGGATAGAGGGATTTAGGAGGAGATACTGCATTTCTTTTTAATGCTGAAAATATAGCACAACCAATTCAAAAGGAAAACAGCAGGCAGTTACCCCAAAACACAAGAGCAATCAGCAGTGCTGTTATTTGCACTGGCATTATTTTTTTTTTTAATTCATTCTAACATAAAGCAGAGTAAAGAAATGCTGGCAATAATGCTGCTGGCTTTCGTTTCCTCTTCATTTCCTCCCAAAAAAGAAAAAACCAAAAACATTGCACTTGGCAACCCATATTCTCACACTGTTAACACCAGTGAGGGTCACTTCTATAATCCAATGAATGAACAGTATTTTTTCAGTTACAAGCCCTTGCCAATCAAATTATTCATCCAGTTAAAACAATAAAGCAATACTAACAACAAAATTGTTGTGGTGCATTTTTCAGTTCATATGTTGATTTGCAGTTACACTGTTAATATCTAATGATTTAAGTGTAGTTTTCCTATCTGTTTTGTAAAAGCTTACTTAATGGTTCATTCCATGTTTCCCCCTATTCCCTTTCCCACTTGGTATAGTTCCCGCCCCTGGAAATCCCCTTGAGTTGTTTACCCCGAGTCTGTAATATGTCAATCATGTGCTGCTCCCCTCCCAGAGACTGAAATCCTCCACCCCTCAGTTATCATTTGATATTGTATATACCACCCCTTTCCTGTGATTGGGTTTTCCTCGTGTGACCACTCCTTCTGTCTGTACCTGAAAACCCTTCACGCAGCCCCTGCTCCGGGCTTCGCCTTGGGCTGTGCCAGGGGACCCCAATAAACGTCATCTCATGGCGCCCCAGGGAAGACTCCTTCTCCTTCCTTCGCCGTAGCCGCCCCTCCACCGCCCGTGCAGCTATGCACTTACCCACCGGGTGGGTCCTGCCGGTCCTCCTGCAGGACCCTACCGAGGCTGAGATGGTTCCCCGCCAGGGCAGCCAGGTCCAGCTGGGAAGCCGTTTGTTAGCGAGCAGGGGAACACGCCTCACAAAATCATATAGGAAAGTGCAGGTTAACCAATAATAATGGATCAGAAGCACATGGGACATTTAAACTTCTTAACCAGAACAAAGGGTTTACCTGAAGATAAGAGGCTATGGCAGTCTTCATGAAGCTTTTGATACTCCTCCTTAAAACGTGTCAAATTATTTTGCTTTTACATATGCACAGCTATGGACGGCAGCAATCAGAATGACTCAAGTTCCAGAACTAAAATACCATTGTGTCAGGAATGACATACACAATTCAACAGGAAGCTTCTTACAGTTTGTTTTGGCGAAGAAGGCCAGAAAGACACAAATTTAGAAAGTAGTTTTTGGTGGATTCTTACTCCCTTTAAAACCAGGAGTAAGATCCAGCTCTCCCCCATCCCCTATGAGCACATTTTGCCCAACCTGCAGGGCGACAGAGCCGTGTCAGGCTGCTCCAGTGACACACACGAGCGTTACTCTGCAGGGTCTTGTGAAAGGCTCTTAGTAATGAAAATCTCGAACAATGTCAGACTTGTTAGACACATCTGGGATGGCACTGAAACAATAAAGTCAATACAAAGATAGCATTTTTTCCTCCTCCCATTTCTTTTTCTGCCATTATTTATTCCTGACTCCTTGTTTAGGACTGTAAAGTATTGTCATGCAACCTCCTATCTTGCACATTCACATTTTCCAGCCCAACTCCCTCCTACTATTAATTTTACTAATGAATAAGCAATCTGAACTAGTAGTGGGAGCTGGTTACAACCATAATATGGACTCTTCTGTACACATGTGGGGAAGACAAGACACTGCTGCACAGCAGCCCCACACCACATGCCCTGGCACCTGGCAGCACCACCAGAAGGGTGCCAGCACTGCCATTCCCTGCTTCCACATGAAATATGTCTAAATTTAATCACTTCTTTCATTTCACACCAGCAGATCATTACAGCCTAAGCAGAAAATACACTCATTCCCCATGAGGATGATGAAGTGGGATTTTCTTATTTCAGCTGTAATCGCAGGGTTATTTGCAGGGAGAAGCCACACTTCTTCCTCCAAGCAGCAGTGAACCTCTGCCCTAGGTTTGGATCTCCTCTAGGAACAGCTGTGCCATGGAAGAGCTCAGCACCCTTGGCTGCTTGTCCCTGCTCTCTGCCATAAGGCTCCAGCTGAGCTGCTCTTAAGTACTTTCTAACCTATTTACTCAGGATCAACGAATACAAAGAGTGATTATTTAGGCTGTTTAAACCACTCCAGCTTATTTTGGTTGACATTCTGCAGAAGAGTTCACATAAATGTCTAAGCTGCCAGAGGTAAGGTTTACAACTCCCTTACAGAAATATTTTCTCCTATAAACTAGGAATGATAGCCAACAGCAAGAGAAAGCCAGCAGCAGACAAGAAATCCCTGCTATCATCCCAAAAGAAGCCAGGGCATTTGGCACACTCATCATCACCAAAGAAATCAATTTTAAGAGGAGAGCAAGTCCAGTGTATATCTGCTCAGCCCTCTCTCTCAGAAAAGACATAACTTGGAGCTCCATGAGCCAGGACAGCCATGTGAGCACCTACAATAACACTTCACACAAACCCCTGCCCTTGGAGGAAGTCAAGAGATGCTGGTAAAATCCACCACATCGCCTTAAGGCTACAAGAAAAAGAAAAATGTTACCACCACAGGCTAGACAACTTGCTTACTAAGGTGTTACCAACAATGATAACTGTTCCTTTATACAGTCATATTCAACCCCACCCACTGCCACCAAACACCACAAAAATAACCAGTGGAAGAAAGACTACAGCAGCATAGTAAGATTTGGGAACAGAAACTGCCTTTTTGTTCTGCACATGGGAGGCACTGTCATAACAAGGTCTTGGTGCATCACTGTGGCTCTTAATTCTCATCAGGTAGACACACCAGCTAGAACACTATGAGAAAAAAGATAAGGAATTGCAGTAGGAACACAAAATCTCAGTCCCTACCTTCTTGCTAAAGGGAAGTGCTAGGGGGGTTGTACCATGGTTCATTTAGAGCCTCACAGCAAACTCCTCCACATATCAAAATTTACATTAAGACAAGGTACTAAACCATTCCTGAAAAAGATTAGCAAAGATACAGGCCAGGCTCTCTTGTAGCAAGTGATACCACCAACATCACTGAGATAAGTGATGAGTTAACACTTGTACCAACCCCAAGACAAGTGATAAAATGATCATCTCATTACTCTTATCGTTTAAATAACAGAACTCTGTTTGGACATTAAGGACAAAATTCTCAGACTCAGGGGTAAAATATGGTACCAAGCCTCACTTGGATCACAAAACTCCCCACAATAGTCCTTTTATCATTACAGATGTCAGCGTTTGGTACTGCCCAAGCCTAATAAGGAAGAGACAGTGAATGCTGGCACATTTACTTCTCCATGACAAATGTGAGCAACCACAAGAGACTGGTCAGATTTGCAGAGCCACCAAGGGAGCAGCATAAGTCAGCTCAAGGAACCTGGTAAATTCAATATTGCTGACTTATCTAGATTTATCCTTCAATTCCTTTGTAGTTTAAGTGTTTAATTCCTAATTTCCAGCTTCAATGTATAAGCTTGCAAAGTCTTTTGTTTGTATGTCTCATAGGACATACACCCTGGTGGAAATACTTTAATTTTACTGTATAAAAACAAGCTTTACTTAGAACAGCAAACACATGAGCCCAGATTAAATTTCTAACCATAAAATCATTGCTATATTGTAAGTTCAACATTAAAGAAAGCAAAACTGGTAACACTGTTACTGTTAAAAGCTTCCAACATAAACAGGCAATAAAATACAGTTGTTAATAAGTGTCAGCAATACAACCTCACATGTATTTTATAACTTGTAGTTACTACTACTTAAAAAGTTACTCACTAGAACTGAGCTGAAAGATGATGAGGGGGTGGTAGGCATAAACTATTAACACAAGTCTTCTATAATTCTGGCACCATGGTGGATAATCAGCTTCTAAAAAAACAAGAAATATATATATACAGAACACATGCCCACATCTCAATTCTATTCAAAATCTGTGGGCAGCCATAAGCTTGCCCAGAACCATGTGTTTTTTAACACTGAAACTGGTTGAGAGGCACTGAGAAGCCAAAAGTTGACAAGGCAGAAGAGCAACCCATTTCTCCCTCTTGGCTCCCTTCAAGAGCCAGGTATCTGTCAGCAGGACGCAGGGCAGTGTTTGAATCCTCCAGAACTGAGAAAAAGTTTTCCCCCTTCCTTAATGTAGTGTAGAATTTCTGCTTTAATATAAATATTTACTTGAAAATGTGAATTTAAGCATTACATGGATCATTTGGCTACCTCACAGATGGAAAGCTAATTGGAGAACAGCAATCTCAGAAAGAGCTCTTTAAAGGTATCTGGAAACATGACAAATTTGAAGTGAGAGCAATGCCCTGGTCCTGCTGAGCTGAATTTGATGCTTCATCCCCAGCATCTGCTGGGAGAAGCTGTGCTGCTTTCCCTCCACTCACCTCCTGACATGATTCCTATCTCTACCTGCGAGAGCAATAACAAGGTGTAGCCACAGGGTGAGTTAGCAAACTGATAAAAACATTACTGAGTGGGTAAGTTTCCCATGAGCTAAGCAGCATGAAAGAAATCATCCTGCAATCATTCAAGCATTAGCTCTGCCAAGGAGCTGCAGCAGATCAGGGCACAAGGCAGGACCACCCAGAGGCACATCTGAAGTACCTGCAGCACCAAACTATCCCCAAAGCCTCTGGCATCAGATTTTGCTGTCTGAGTGTGAATTTTCTGCTTAATTTTCAATCCCTAACAAGTTTATGAAGAAGTTTGAAATTTAAAAGAAATATTTTGCATTGTTTTCTTACAGAAATATTTTAAAATGTAAAAAACATACTGCAATCACATATGACAGAACCAGAGCTTCAACTTTAGAAAGCCAGTACAGTAAAAACGTGCTGGGTTCAGATCATCATCGTAACATACTGCTGGATACCTCCCATTAGCATTATCAGATAATGTCAGTTATTCAAAGGAATCAAAGTTCTCACAATACTAAATTAAATGCATGTGGAACATATTCAACTTAAACTAGAACACACCACTCACATGGAGATCCCAAAGAACAACCAGGAAAAAGGAACTGGATTGAAATTCACATTTATTCTTGTGTTTTTCAGCCTATAAGATTCCCTCTAATATTTAATCATAATCACATTCATTCTGCCGAATTTTTTCATTACATGGCACCTCACCTTCCTCATAACAATTTGCACTTGACCAGATGGTTATGGTGTGAATTAAGCTTATTTACCACGCACCCTGATTTTCACTTGTCATGATGCTAAATCCTGGTCTGTGATTTCTGAATAATAGACTGATAAAATGAGTTTATTCTCCTCACCAAGAAAAAAGAAACAAAGTTCTTCCCCCACTGCCCTGCAAAGATGGAAATTAACATTCATAACAGGACTCACATGATGAGTAGCTGAGTACTGCAATATTTGTTAGAACATATACTTTTAAGTCGTCCGAGCAAGGACAGGCACTCAAATCACCCCATCCCTAGTTTTAACCATGAGATCCATGCAACACATTCCCATAAGCTTTGTGCCAACTGTTTTTCTTCTTGCGAGGTAGAACAGCTTAGACAGGACCTCTGTCCTAAAGCAGCTTACACCTCCCACTTCAGGCAAATAAAGAGACTCCTGAGATGCAGGACAAACAAGTCCATAGGCCAGGAGGCAGGAGCCAGAGCAAGTGACTGACATCACAGGTAAATAGTCCTGCTGCTTTGCCTACTGACAACCAGTTCTGCTCTGGTCCCATCCACACCTGCACAGAGAACAGCAGCAGTTTTGCTCTGTCAGTAGCCTTCCATGTGCATCACTATCTGGGCACCCTCCAGAAAAGGGGCCCTTGAAAAGGGAGAGCAAAATGTGCAATGTGACAATTCAAGCAGGCATGGGGCACCTGGTAAGATTGATGCTCTTTAATAAGGAAATTGAGAAAGGTCTGAACTTTTCCCTAAAATTTAAGCAACTACAAGTCAGGGCAAAAGCTCTAAGAATTTATTTAAAAGCGAAACTTCTGTTCACAAGCTATTTTCATTTGTACTTTCTCCTGTACATAAGCTTGTCCATATTTTAAATATTTGACATTAAAGAAACCAAGCAGAATATCTGGCATTGCCAAACAAATCTCACATTTCACAACTACAGAACACACCATCAAGCAGCTGCATCAATCACAAAGAAGGTAAAACAAAAGCCTCAAGGAATCATATGACCATTGTTGTTCGTATTAACAAAGCACTGTTTCCACAAAAAGAAATTAAATTACATATTTCCTACAGCAAGTTTAAAGCAAAAACATCAATAATACAAATCAGTAGCTGGGATATTCTTCAAAAAGTAATACAGCCAACTCACTTGAAAACAGCTTCTCAGAACAGGCATCAAAGACATCAAATTCATTACAGGACACTGAACATGGAAAATTACCCAAATTTTCTTAGTCTTCTGAAAGACACAAGCTAATTAAAGGAGTCCGGTTTAAATTTTGTTGTAGGTTGCAAGCTCCTCCTGGGTTCAAACAGACCCCTTCCTACCTCAAAATTCAAAAGATATCTTCAGGAAATCCACTTCTGAAACACTTCTGTCACCAATACCAAGTCACACATTCCAACTCCCTGTATCTCCCACCCCAATGCACTTATAGCCTGGTTCCCTTGTCAGAACCTCCTGTTACAGGATATAGGCTGTCTGTGCTACATGGCATAGGCACACTTTCACCCCAAAACACCTCCTACTGTGTAAAGCCCTCAGAGACAAAGCCTTATGAAAACAATTCATAATATTTCATAATAATGAATAATTTCATAATCATAATTCATAATAATTCAGATAAAACCATAAATTTTTTCAATTCCCCTGAATGCCTGCTGAAAGCATGCCTTTGCTCCCAGAGACTAAAATCTAACATTGTTTAATTACTTTGTAGCTTTTCAAAGACACTTTGCTTAGGGCTAGCCAATATACTGAGAAAAGTTTCTTCCACAGCAGTGTTTCTAATTTATCCATAAAGCTCTAATCTCACAATTTCAATAAACCTGTTGCATCACAAATAGTTAAAAAGATACCATAAAAATATTTCCAGTCAGTGCTCTGACAATGCAATATAGCTGTGAGAATTAAAAAAACCTGAAAGTAGAAAACCTTGAAAGGAAAGCAGAGCATATATTGCCCCATCTATTTAGGCTTTTACCTCCCACTCACACTGACACCCATAAACACTATGCCAGATCTGTGATAAAAGCATCCATCCCTGTGAACCCAACCCCAGGCTGTCAAAATCAACTCTGATAAGCCATTAAGAGTCATTAGAAAAGTTTTGCACTATTGATACAGTGAAACAGCCAAACACTGAATATGTTCTGAAGCTGCTATTCTTAAAGCACTCCATAATTGTTCAATTTTTGCCATAGTGGAGTTTCACAGAAAGTTTTGCCACACAGACATATCATCTAAAAGGGCAAAAGAAAAAAAAGCCATATACTAGGCATCACAACTATTTCAGCAACCTAACAACCATGAAAACCATGAGCATTTCTGACAGCTTTGCTTGTGGTGTTTGTGGAGGTGATAGAGTAGTGCTAGCAGAAACACTCCCAGCAGAACACACTGCAGATTCCTTTGGAATCTCTACCAACACTTTCTTTGTAGTGTTGATTAATTATCCCTTTCTAACAGCTGGACCATACCAAGAACACACAGCCCTGGAGGTAACTTCAATGATCTCTTATTTCAGACAACAGAGGTTATACCTTTAGATCCAGACAACCTGAGCTTGATCACCATTGTCAAAGCAACACATATAAGTATCGTATTACACTGAGATACATTCAACATGAGATAGCTTGTTGATTTTTTTTAAGAACTCCAGCATTTTTCTCAGCCTGTTGGAAAACAAAACAAAGAAAAAAACCACACTTGTGACTAGAAATCATAGAACAATTTGGGTTGGTAGGGACCTCAAAGATCATCCCGTTCCAACCCCCCTGCCATGGCCAAGGACATCTCCCACTAGACCAGGTTGCTCAATGCCCCATCCAACCTGGCCTGGAATTTGGGGGAAAAGGCAAGGCTTTATATGCCCAAACCCAGTGTGCCTCTAGACAGGTCATGTGCCAGCAGAACCCTTCCTGCAGTAGCTACATCTCACTTCCCCTCTGAGCCTCCCATGCTGCCCGAGTAGCAATACCCAGCTGCACATACTCCCTTCCCTACTTTGCCCCCATGGCTGCCTGAGACGATCCCAGTGCTCATCATCGCTCCATGGACATGCTTTGCTGTCATTTAGGGGACTCCACTGCAAACTAGATCAGGGAATCTGGGCATAACCCTTTTCTTCTGACTGGGTACATTTGCTGATCTGCTTCATACATCACCAGAAGTTGTGCCAATGATACCATGAATTGCAGAAGTCTCCAAGCCACTATTACTGCTACGGATCAGGTACAGTTGAACTGTGGCCTCGTGACATTCAGTTTAATGAATCTTTTACAGAAGAAATTCTTTAAAGTAATAATAATAAAAAAAGCTGGCTGGGGCAAAGTCACTTTAATTCATTTTTGACACCTAGTGTCATTGGCTCACTAGAAGCACTCTTGCTTCTTTGAAGCTGAGCAGCATGCTAATTTGTGCTGGCACCTCACTACAATTTTTTGAACCTTAAAAGTGAAGGAAAATGTTTAGAAGCACAATTTTGAAAATCATAGAATCAAAGAGATCACAAGAAGTGCATTTGGGATAGCATTTAATCCAAGTTACTACACTAATTTTTTTTTACTGTCAACACTGCAGCATATTCTAGTATTAAACAGGACTGCAGAACAAGCTCTACCATGAAATCAGAGAAGTGGGAAGAGTGCCCTGAAGGTTATTCATTAGCATTATCTCTATCCGTAGCTCACTGGGGAAAGAATAAGGAAAACTCCTCTGTGACATTCTATTCAAATGTATGAGGTATATTTAAATGAGTAAGGGAAGTATTTCTGATGCAGATTTCACAGCAGGTCCAAGACAGCATCAGTTTCATTATATTCAGAACATCCAAGCTGAAGAGCCCTTTGCCATACAAAACTGAAAAAGGTATTGCATCTCCTGAATTATACAAAGGAGCCGAGCCAAGACTCCTAGAGTTCTTAAGTTAACATCGCACTTTTCATACGGAGGCGAAAAGTCCTGAACAGTACCTACTAAAAACAGAGCTTGGCCTAAATTTTCTGCGAACAGTGAGAAGAGGAAACTGACAAGTTAATTACAACCTAAAGCTACGTCCCCCTTTGTAATGGCTGCATCTCAGAACTAATCCCCAAAACTCCTTCCTGCACCCAGACCTCATCCAGCTTATTTAAAGACCAGGCAACAGTAAACACTGACGAGCAGAACGGGCCGGGTGAAGGAAGAGAACGATTACAATGGCTGCACAACAAAGCCTGGAGAAGGAGAGTTAAAGATACTTTTTGCGAGCGGCACAAGCGCCGCAGCCCGGTCCGCACACGCCACCAGCCGCGACCCCTGCCGGGACACTCCCGCTGTGTGCCCAGCCACTACCAGCGGTGACTTCCGTCCTGCCGGACCCCGTCCCTGCCACGCCGCTCGCCCCGCCGGGCACGGCGCACTTTGGCGCTGTCCCTGCACTCAGCACCCCTTGCTGGGTACCCGCTGAAATGAGGGCACCTCATCCGTCCTTCCTCACCAGCAGGGTCCCCTCACTGCCCCACGCCGACCCCCCGGCACAGGGGTTACCATCCGCCACCCCCTAAAGTGCAGCCGGGACACCTCGGTCCCACCCCGCACGCAAGGGAGCTCCCGCCGCCAGCAGCGCTCCCCCGCGGCCTCCGAGCAGCCCCCGGTGAATGGGAGACCCTTGGGGCAGCCCCTCCAGTGCGAGGCAGCCCCCCCGCGCCCCTCACTGAGTGCGGCCCCACTTCCCCCGCGCCCCTCACTGAGTGCGGCCCCGCTTCCCCCGCGGCCTCAGAGGCCCCGCCGGGCCCCCGAGCGGGACAGAACCGCTCCGGGTCCCCGCACCTCGCCCTCACCTGCGACCGCCCGGCTCCGGCGCGGCCCCGCTCCGGGGCGTCCCCGAACTGCCGAGCGCGACCCCGCCACCCGCGCGCACCCGAGCCCGCGTCACCGGTACGGCGGGTGCGCACTGCGCCTACGCGGGGCGGGGCCAGGGGAGAGGGGCGGGGTCAGCGAGAAAGGGGCGTGGTATGTGTGAGCGTCGGGAGGGAGGGATGGAGGAAAAGAGGGGAGAGGGAAGGGGCCATGGTGCACAGGGGCAGCAGGTCTGCCAGTAGGTCATGTCTCCAGCAGTTCGGTCCATCAGGAGAACTCCTGGAACAGCAGGGAGGACAGAAAGAGGCAGCAACAGTCATAAAATCACAGAATGGTTTGGGTTGGAAGGGACCTAAAACACCATTTAGTTACAGCCCCCTTGCCATTGTTATAAACAGGGCAGGATATTTTTCTTCTTTTAAAAGCCTTTATTGTGATCAGATCATGGTGGGGGCCCGACGGGTCGAGTGCACGCTACCGCTGCTGCTCCCAGAATCAACTCGGAGGAGGAGGTGTGCAGCAGCCTCATTCACTGGAGTGCAGGCAGGGTCGGGTTCATGGTCCTCACGGCCATTCTCAAAGGCTTGGTTGGCTGTGAAATTCCAGGGGGTCCCTCTCTGGGCAACGTCTCTGAGAGTCAGGGTGAGGGGTGAAAACTGCTCAACCTTGGGAGGAGGCAGTCTCACTCCTTGCATGGTCCATCCATGTGTCTTGGTGGTTCAATCTAATAAAGTTTTTCTGGTCCGGAGCAATAATTTCTTCTCCCAGCTGGCACTGCATCACTTCTATTTGCATGTCTGCTGGATTTTTCCTCCTCCTGGCTTTTTTGGTTGCTATGTTGGGTGTTAGGGTAGCCAGGGGGCTCGGCTCAAAGGTGCAGCAGAAAGGGAACTAAAGAGGTGATTAACGGGGGAGGGGTGTGAACATTTAACAAGGAGCACTGGGCTAACAATGACTTCATTTGCAACAAAATTACCTTGCTTATCTCAAATCCCTCTCTAATTCTTTGATCGGGTTTAGACCCACATCAATTTGCTTCCTCGGGGTCTTGAGCATAGATCTTAACTTTTGGAACTTGATATAAATTTCTTCTCTAGGAATCTATCTGGTTACTGTGTCTTTAATCGCTAGGTAACGCTCGCAGGCCATATTCCTTACTAGGGTGTTAAATCTTTTTCTTCTCTTCAAAATACGTTCTTTACTTATTACCTTAGTCTTCAAGTTCTATTGCTCTTGCTTTCTCATCCCTATGGATGGAAGTACTGGCTAACTGTTTCCACTTGAATAGCTCTAATGGTCTTAAGCTGATACTTTCCCATGGCCAGATGTCTGTCGTTTGAGTGTTCTCACATACCTAACAATTGGTTATGTTTAATTCCTTCTACTAAGTCTACAAATAAATTTTTCTTTTAGTATTTCTAATTTATCTTTTACACTTTTGGAGGCAGCTTTTTCCTTTATTAAGTCTATGGGGTTATTAGATTTTTTCTTTTTTTTGTATCAGCTTACTAAAAATACTTTTTAAGCTAATGGAAACAAAGTTAGCTTTCAGTCTTTCCTAGGGAAATTCAACAGTCATTATAATTTATAACAAACAACAACACTTCACAAACTCATGGAACACTATTACAACAACTCTGCAACTGGGTAAAACTTTTAACAGGGGACAACTACACTCTGGAAGAAAACACATACAGCAGTGCTGCTGCCTCTTCTTGTCTTACTGGGCAGAAGCTTTCTTTTGAAAGGCTAATTTCAAAGTCTCTGGATTTCTAGTTACTGTCTACTGAGGGGATTTTGCTGCTGACTTGGGATGGTCTTGTCTCGGATCAGAGGGTGTTACTGGCCCTTTTACTCTAGTGATGTGTGTCTATCTTTTTTCTTGTGTCTTCACTACAGTGTTTGTGGTAAGGAGGGCCTGAAAAGGGCCTTCATACTTAGGGGTCAGTGGAGCAACATCCCATGATTTAATCAACACCCAGTCCCCTGGATTGATCTCATGTACTTTCACATCTAACGGGGAAGTTTGAGGGAGGTATTCTCTTTTTCGTAAGTTCTCTAGAGTCTTACTCATACCTTCTAAGTATTTCTGGGTGGCAGCTTCTCCATCTAAATAAGTCCCAACACCAGAAGAGGTTGTAAGAAAGGGGAGCCCAAACATCATCTCATATGGGGAAGCACCTATGTCAGCTCGGGGCTTTGTTTGGATTCGCAGGAGGGCTAGGGGCAAACATTTTAGCCAATTTATTTTTGTTTCTTCAAGTAATTTAGTGAGCACATTTTTTAAAGTTTTATTCATGTGCTCCACTCTACTGGAGCTTTGGGAGTGCTACAGAGTGTGTAGTTTCTACTTTATCCCCAATGCCTCAGTGACTTGTTGCAACATTTACATGGTAAAGTGTGGGCCTCGGTCTGAGTCTATATAATTCACTAACCCATACCGTGGAATAATGTTTTCTAAAATGATTTTAGCTACTACTTGGGCAGGTTTTGTGGGTTGTTTTTTTTTTAGTAGGAAAAGCTTCTACCCAGTAGGTCAAGTGGTCAACTATGACTAAGAGGTGTTTGTAGCCCTGCAGTGAGGGCATTTCTGTAAAGTCTATTTGTATACTTTGGAATGGTCTTTGGGCTAATTCTCTCCCTCCCGGTTCAGTGTTCCTCATCACTTTTTGATTGACTTTTTGACAAATTACACACCCCTAAGTGATAGCTTTAGCTAAACTATACACCCTTGAGCATAAGTTCTCTCTTAAGAAATGATCACATAGTCCTTGCACACCCCAGTGTGCTGACCTGTGTAGCTCGGCGAATATTCTCCTGGCTAATGGTTCACTTAGAAACCGATGCCCATCAGGGGTCAACCACTTTCCCGCCTCCCCTGGGTGTAATCCCGACTCCCCAATTGCTCTCATCTCCCTGGCACCAAAGATGGGCTGTCCCCTCTCCAAATGCCTCTCCCAGCTTGTGGATCTTCACTGTATCGCTTGGTCTTGGCGCTGCTTATTTCACTGCTCGGTCGGCTAGCTGATGTCCTCTTACTTCTAGAGTATTGCTCCTCTGATGTCCCTCTACGCGGACCACCGCCACTCCGGCCGGCTCCTGCAGGGCTTCTAGCACCGGTCCTACTAGATTCTCATGGATTATACTCTTATTATTCTTACTTCTTCTGCAGAAAACAGTATATTTAGAATCAAATTCAATTCACTTTAAGTATAAATATTTGACCCTAAAAATTGGTCCACCTGGTTTGATATGCCTACAGGGTCCTCTACTAGATTTCCCAGATTGTTTTTGAACCCCCTCACTTGTGTTGATGTCAGTGGAGTATTCACCAATCCCACCCCTCCGGCTATCCCTCCCATTGGGACTTCCTGAAGAGGATATAACTTCTCTGCTCTTGTTATCTTTGACTTTGTGTTGTGGTACAGGCTATCAGAGAAATCAGGAGTGGAGATTGCAGGGGTTTAATGGTTGCTTGGGGAGGGGCTTTAGTTAGATGGGAATGGACTCAGCTCGCAGTTGGGAGGAGATAGAGGGACTAAGTTGGTTGCAGAGGTCATGGAAGACAGGACTGAGGAGACCAGTGATGGGGTTAAAGGAGCAGTTGGAAGCATAGAAGCTAGAGGACTTGGGTAGCTTGGGAAAGGGGTGTTAGGTTGAGGTGGTAAAGGAATGATAGCTGAAGTTACAGTAAGTGCTGCAGAAGTTTGATTAACTAGGGGAGAGCAGGTTGCTGGGGCAATTGGGGGAGGTAAAGGGTTTACTGGGGAAGGTGCTGGATAGAGAGGGGGAGGGGCAAGCGGTATGTGGGCAGTAGGTGGGGGTAAATTCTCAAGGGGATCCCACTTCTCATAATTGTCATTTTCTCCTTTAACTTTGTGGTTTTTCTCTTGTAGTTTACAGACCTTCATCCCCTTGTTTCTTCCAGCGTTTTTTAGCCAGTAAGCAGCATACTTTAATTCTTCTAAATCAGGCTCTTCCCTTGCTTTCGAATATTCATTCAACTGTCTACACATCCATCTGTCCTGTGTTCTTACCCAGAGCCATTCTCCCTGCAAATCTAATTCTGGCCAGACTTCTACACAAAAGTGTATCATCTTCTCTTTGTCTAATTCTCTAGTCACTTCCCAAATGTCCCATTTGTCTAGTAACATTCCCAGGGGACTATTGGGAGGAATATTCTTAACCCTCTTCCCCTTGTTTTGAAGTGTACTTGCACTTTTGCTTATGTGCTTTCCCATAGCTTAGGCTGTAAATTAAACTACGAAGGTGCCCCTACCCAAACTGAGACTTAACGACGGGCAACACAAATCTTAAGGCAACTGAAACTCTCCTGGCCTCCTGTAACATATCGTTTTTCAATATATATTATCTTTCTTAACGTGCCCTACACCAACGCAAATTTAAAGACGGGCAACTCAAATCCCGAAATTTCTTGGAGTTAAAGTTAGTGGCACCCGGACAGCGTATCCACACTAGGGACACCCCCGACCAGTGCCTGTGCTCCTTATTCCTCTGCTGCCCTTCTAGCAGGGGAGGAGGGTCTGCCTTATACCCTGGGAGATGCCTCACTCACACAGTTTTCTTACACTTCCCTCCGTTTCCGGCCAGTCCCTTACGGGAGTCCGGAACTGCGGTACAATAGGGAGGTCAATACTTGCCCCGGAGATCCGAACTGCCGGCCCCCATCTCACACCTCACTCACCCGCCTCCAGTATCGCCACCAGATTTTCTCACCAATCTGTCACTCCTCCGTGTCACTGGTCTTTTGCTGATCCAGGTCCAGGTCACCAGCAATTCCTGAGGGTCCCTTGAAGCAGGTGGCCATCCTCTCTGGGGGTCCTCTTCAGGCGTGGTGATCCCGGACGAGCCCCCAGCTGTTAAAAACAGGGCAGGAGTTCTTTCTCCTTTTAAAAGCCTTTGTTGTGATCAGCTCAGGGTGGGGGCCCGACGGGTCGAGTGCACGCCGCCGCTGCTCCCAGAAGCCACTCGGAGGATGAGGTGTGCAGCACCTTCGTCCAGTGGGCTGCAGACTGCTCCCAGAAGCAACTCAGAGGAGGAGGTGTGCAGCAGCTTCATTCACTGGAGTGCAGGCAGGGTCGGGTTCATGGTCCTCACGGCCAATCCCAAAGGCTTGGTTGGCTCTGAAATTCCAGGGGGTCCCTCTCTGGGCAACGTCTCTGAGAGTCAGGGTGAGGGGTGAAAACTGCTCAACCTTGGGAGGAGGCAGTCTCACTCCTTGCATGGTCCATCCATGTGTCTTGGTGGTTCAATCTAATAAAGTTTTTCTGGTCCGGAGCAATAATTTCTTCTCCCAGCTGGCACTGCATCACTTCTATTTGCATGTCTGCTGGATTTTTCCTCCCCCTGGCTTTTTTGGTTGCTATGTTGGGTGTTAGGGTAGCCAGGGGGCTCGGCTCAAAGGTGCAGCAGAAAGGGAACAAAAGAGGTGATTAACAGGGTGGAGGTGTGTTGCAGCTACGAGGCCTGCAAGGCCTCCCTGGCGGTCAGTGGCCTAAGATAAGAAAATGCTAAGTCATGATGACTGGCCAAAAGAAATCCCTTGCCACCTTCGGACACCCTCTTATCTCTCTGTAAGACCATAGGTCACTTTGTACCCCAACTCACCCTATTGGTCCACTTTTCAAAACCCCTCCACCCTATATAAACCTGGAATCTTGCCCTGCTAAGTTGGAAGAGCTGTCCCTGGACACCTTCGCAGAGAATGCCAATAAAGGACACCTCTGAGGAACTCTACACGGCTTTTCTCCTCTCTCTCCCTGTGTCTGCCAGGGCATCTTAGCAAGCAAAAGCTGAAAGGTCTCTGCGAGCTGAATTTCCCTGCCACTAAGAGCTGAATTCACTAAAAGCTGCTTGCTAAGTTTGCCTGAGGCTGGACATCTTGCCGAGACATCGGGTTGAGCGGTTCCTAATGGTACCATTCTATCCAGGACACTACGGCTGTCGGGGTCGGACAATCCTGAAGCTCCAGGCCTCGATAAGTGGCGCACCGAACTGGGTGCTAAACACTTCTACCACTTCAGAGAGCAAAATTTTCACTGCCTCGGTTCATTACTTCCTTGGAAGATCAGCTTCTTTGTTATACCAGACACTATCTGAAGAGGCATCTGACGACCCTCAAACCTACACCTGAGACCATGTCTCGAGGAGTCAGACAATGGCAAAACCACCCATCAGCAGTCTCTGACCCATATTCGGCTGAGAACGGAAGTATAAAACAGCCTTTTTTCCACTCATTCTTTTTACTTTTGGGTCTTTTTTTGGGATTTTCTTTTTTTATTCTCTTTTTACTGCTGGCTGGGGTACGGGAACCAACACCATGGGATAGAAAATCAGTAAATTAAAACGATCCCAGAACAAGAGAAAATCATATTTAGTAATCCTTTCCATTACTAACCCTTATCTATCTAAACGCAACATCTCAAAAGCTAAATTAAAAGACTTTGTTAAGTGGTTAAAATCTCATTTCCCCGAAGTACATATAAACTATTTCTTCAGATTCCTTTTGTGACAAAGTCGGGACTAAAAAATGTGTTTCTCAAATTAATGGGGATTTTTCAGCCATGCGTTTCTTACCAACATTCCATGCTATTACTAAAGCTGTAGAACAGGTTTCTCCTGCTGAAAACATTCCTACCTTTTCAAATGATAATTGCCCTCTTCCTCCCTCTCAGCCCCCTCTGCGCCGCTTGTCCCCACCCCTCCCGCGTGCCCCCCCCCACCCCCTGCGCCACCCCCCCACCCCCATCCCCACCTGGGGCCGCCTCTCTGCCTGCACCGAACGCGATAACAAGCACGGAGCAAACCCCACCCCACTCCAGCCCTGCCGTGCCCCCTGTGAAAGCAGCAGCTCCAGTCAATCCCACCCTTTTCCCTCCCCCGCTCCCCCACTGCCCGCACCCCCACACCCTGCCAAGCCATTTCCACCAGATACTACTATAGCAACTGCAGAGAGTTGTTCCACTGTGTCACCCTACCTCCATCCCAAATTGTCTACCAGTTCTGGCAACCCTGTTAACTTTTAATGTTAATGTATGTTTCCTGCATTAAGTTGTGAATTCTATTCCATGATTCCCTCCCTTATTGTTCCGGGAGCAAGATAAGGGGTAGAACTTGCCGAATAGGCACAGATAGGCTTGGCACTGCTGCCACCTCTGCTACAGAGTGGCCCAAGACGTCTGCAGTCTCTCTGGCTCCCTGCGACCCCCCCAATTCCCAGTTCCTATCCACTAGTCCTGACAAGAAAGAGCTCGCTGGCTAGGATGGCTAACCCAAAATCCTCTTTCTTTTATGCAATACCTTATCTTCTTTCCACTTCCCTCCAATCCCCATGGAATGTAGTTGCATAGGGACAGGCGCTCGGAAGATGTCGGTTGTAACGGAAAGACCACAGGACTCCCCAACCCCCCAAGATAAGCTATCACCCTCGGAATGTAACCCCCACTAACAACGTGTAAGTACTTTTCCACTCTCCCTACTAACTCAGGAAGTGTGGCAATACCCCTCTGACGTAGTGAAGAACCCCAGAGTATATAAACTGCATGTTTGAGATAATAAATGCTTGTAACCGTCCACCACACTGGTGTAAGCGTTTTGTTACAATGCCCGAGCGACACGCAAGAACGTGGTCGCCGTGCTGTATCTCCTAGACCAGGCCACCGCCTTTGCAAAAAGAAACAGCAACAAGTGGTGCCGACACCCGGGAAAGAACCTCGGGTGACGGGATTTTCGCCTGGAAGGAGGCAGCGGCAGGAGTGGCTGGTCCGAACTACTGCGGAGGAACAGGGGGACGCCCCAAGGAACCCGTGAACGGCATGCAAGCCCTAACGAAGGTCGTAAGTCTAATGCAGGAGCACTGGGGAATACGGTGCGACCAAAGGAATTTATATCTTGCTATTGCAAGGCTTTTGGATTTGGGCGCGATACAGCGCCCCGTTGATATATTAAATTCATAGGGGTGGAAGAGCTATACTGCTGCTCTGGCTGAAGATACTAAAGCCACCGGCAGTGGAAAAAATTTAAAAGCATGGGGAAAGGTAGAGGAAGCGTTGCGGAAAGCAATAGAAGAACAAGAAACTTGGAATGCTGCGAAAACATGTTTATTTGCCGTTACGCAGCCGAGGGGGGGAGCCGCGGCGCCGCGGGACCCCCCCGGGGATAATCAAATTAATGGCGGGAACATGCGGGGAGCGGGCGCGTTACACCCTTCTCTAAGCCCATGCCCGAACCCCCCGGAGCCCATAGGGGACCCTCAGACCTCCCTGCGGGGCCCCCAGGACCCAAAAACCCATGCGGAACCCCCCGAAAAAATCGTGGTTTTCCCGCCCGTTCCCCCCCGCACCTCTCGTCTTCGGGACCCGGGCGCGTCTGGCAGCGGCAGCCCGCCGGGTTCAGCGGCGCTTCCACGGAGCGCGCAAGGCACCAGCCCCCCCCCAGAACCCGTAGAAATCGCGGATTCTCCGACCGCCGAACTGGTGCGGCAGGCGGAGGAACGCGCGCGGTTTTTCTGGGGAGAGCTTACGCGGGAGGCGAGACGCGCCGAGAAGGAGGCCACCGCTGGAGCGCGGGCGGAAGCCCCGCCGCCGCCGCCGCCATATGGCCAAGATGGCAGCAACAGCCCAGAGCGGGGGCGGGACCTCCAACCGCGCGGCGCTAAGAACCCGGAAGTGCGAACCCCCGCGAGCGAGCGCGCGCGAGAGACTAGCACAAGTCCAGACCTGCCGGTCTTTACAGTGCACGCGCGGGGGAGCGAGGGGGGGCGGATACGCGATCGGAAACCGCTCCCAATGTTACCATACAAGGAAAAAACCCCTCCTTGGGGGGGGCAGGGCGAGCCCAGGGGGTGGGAATGGGACCGCCCCCAAGAGGCGTGGCGGCTCCACCCCCGGGAGGAGGGGAGGGGCCGGACGCGGGAGGCGGAACGGGGCCGAACCCGAGGGGAAGACCGAACCCACCCCCAGAAGGCGGAACGGGGGCGGAGCCCAACAAAAAGGCATAGCAAACCGGAAGTGTACCAGCAGTCTGCTTCCGATACTGAATGGAGCAATAACTCCGCGGTTAGCTCTATAGAGAGCTCCGAGTCCGATACGGACTCAGAAACAGAGACAACAGAATTAATGAGGTTTCCAGCGAAACCGAGCAAAGCTTTTAACAATGTAGGGAAACAAACACAGTACAAACTCACTGATTGGGGTAAAATAAAGGTGGCATGCGCTGAGTGGAAACCAGCTGCTACAATACATGCATTCCCCGTGCGAGTTACCGGCACGCGGCAGAATTTAAGGCGAACTTACACCCCACTGAGCACGAAAGAGGTACAAGCAGTGGTGAAGGCGATTCAGGAAAAGGGGATTAGCTCAGCTGTTGTGTCCACACTGGTGGATGGTCTTTTTAGTAATGATGATATGCTGCCTTTTGATATCTCGCAGGTAACCCATATGCTTTTTGACGGGGCAGGGCTGATTGTATTTCAGCAGGAATGGTCCGATCATTGCACAGCTGCGTTAGCCCAAGCTTCAGGGCAGGGACAGCCTCTCCATGGCTCTACCCTGTCCAGACTGCTAGGCAAGCATGATGATGTGGCTACACCGCAGAACCAGGCAGTACATCTCTCAGCAGAGGAAGTTAAAGCAACAACTAGAGCAGCTAGAGAGGCCATACGAGCTGCTTCTCGGGTGGTGGACAAGTCAACACCATGGTCCACTATTAAGCAGGGGGAAAGTGAAGGCTTCACACACTTTGTAGACCGTTTGCAAGCTGCAATTGACTCATCTACCCTGCCTGTAGCTGCGAGGGGACCTGTGGTGACAGATTGTCTGAAACAACAGTGTAACACCGTCACCAAGGATATCCTGCGCTCTCTGCCAGCAGGGGCCAGCTTGGCTGACATGATCAAACATGTGGTAAGGGAAGAACAGCTAATACCTATGCAGGCAGCGGTTCATACCATAACCAATGCCATGGCATGTTTGAAGTGTGGCCAAGCAGGTCATGGGGCAGCAAGCTGTCCCCAGCCAGCACAGCAGCCCGTGGCAGCACCCTCGACCCAACAGCGCCAGAGACCGACCTGCTGGAGCTGTGGGAAAAAGGGTCACGTGGCCAGGGAATGCAGATCCAGGCCCCGGGGAAACGGAAGGGGGAGGGGGCGTGCGGGCCATACTCAGCCTCCTCCCACTGCGAGATGGCCCATCTTTCCCAACACCCAGTGGGGCAGGGGACCTTCATACCCCATATATATACAGGAACCAGTCAGTATTACATCCCCACCAGCCATTCAGTGGCAGAACTGTGCAGCACCACCAGCGGCAATTACGCACCCTCCACCGCCACAAACTGTGCCAGTGTCACAGGGTCAGCAGGGGACGTCCCAGAGCGGAACCCCTGGGTGGCCCTGGTCATGAAAGTAGGGAAGGAGCCCTTGAGGGTGTGGGGGACATGTCAACTCTACGGCAGTCAGGACCCTCACGTTTTAGGGCTTCAGTTTTTGGCAGACACAGGATCAGACTGCACGATTATTCCCCAATCACATTGGCCCAGACATTGGCAAATTAAAGAAGTCCCTCCTGTGAACGGGGTGGGGGGACAATCCAGGGCATGGAAAAGCACCCAATTGGTAGCTATAACACTTCACACAAAAAAGGGACCAGAACAAACAGTTGCAATTTATCCCTACATTTTGCAAGATTCTCCACCCTTAATAGGAAGGGATGTCCTGGCTATGCTCGGAGTCAGGATCACAAATTTATAATGAGGGCCACTGCCGTACACCCTCTGCTGCCAATCAAATTGACTTGGAAATCATCAGACCCTGTATGGGTCGAGCAGTGGCCCCTGTCAGAGCCTCGAGTGGCAGCATTATTAGAACTGGTTGAACGCGAACTGCAAAAGGGTCACATAGAACCCTCCATAAGCCCATGGAATACCCCTGTGTTTGTAATTCCCAAAAGGTCTGGAGAGGGCTATCGCCTAGTCCACGACCTGAGAGAAGTGAACAAAACAATCCGACCCATAGGTCCAGTTCAGACACTGTTACCCATGAACTCAGCCATCCCTGAAGGACAGCCATGTGCAGTATTGGACATTAAAGACTGTTTCTTTTCAATACCCTTGCATCCTGAGGACAGGGAACGATTTGCCTTTTCCGTGGTTTTCCCAAATGGCAAACGGCCCAGCCTGCGTTTCCAGTGGAAAGTACTTCCTCAAGGTATGGTCGACAGCCCAACTATCTGCCAGATCACTGTGGACAGAGCGCTGACGCCAGTCCGACACTCCTATCCCACTGCAACCATCATCCAGTACATGGACGACATCCTGGTCTCAGCACCATCAGCGAGCCAAGTGGATCATCTGGTATCCATGATCACAGAGATCCTCCAAGCCAACGGCTTCGAGATTGCGAGCGCGAAGATTAAGAGAGGACCCTGCGTCACCTTCCTGGGAGTGGGGATCACAAGCTCCTACATGACACCTCCCAAGGTGAAAGTCCACTGAGACGTCAAGACGCTCCATGACGTGCAACGCCTGGTAGGATCGCTGCAGTGGCTTCGCAACATTGTCCTGATTCCTCCTGAGGTCATGGACTCTTTGTATGACCTCCTGAAAGGAAAGCACCCCGGGGAACCCAAGGAGCTGACACCGCAAGCAGCGAGCTCCCTCGACTTCATCGAACAGCAGATGTCCACTGGCACACTTGCCAGATGGAACCCAGCGATGCCCCTGGACTTATACGTGCACTTCACGCCAAAGGGGGGAGTGGGAGCATTGGCCCAAGGACCTTCTGAAAAGGCCCGACCAATCCAATGGGTGGTCCTTGGAAGACCTGCTCGTGCATTTTCCCCAGCAGTAGAATGCATCGCTAACCTCATCATGAAAGGCAGGAAACTCGCCTTGAAACACCTAGGGACTGAGCCAACGAGAATCCACCTTCCTTTCCGCAAGCAATCGACCATAGAGTCAACCACAATTTCAGAGCACCTAGCCCTTGCTCTCATCGGATTCGGAGGAGAAATCTCCTACTCCACCAGACCACCTTGGACTCAGCTGCTGACCATAGTCAACATAGACATGCCGCCAAAGGTCATGGACAGACCACAGCCAGGACCAACAGTCTTCACAGACGCTTCCTCCACGACTTCTACCGCGACAGCAGTGTGGCAGGCAGAAGAGCAATGGCATTGCGTCAAAGCATGTGACCCCACACTGTCAGTGCAGCAACTGGAAGCAACAGCAGTAGTCTTGGCGTGTGGACTCTTCCAAGATGAGCACCTTAACATCGTAACAGACTCTATATTCGTGGCAAGGCTCTGCCTAGCTATGGCAGGACCAGGTGTGTCAACATCAGCAGCAGCCCTGATGCTAGAAGAAGCACTCTCCTCACGAAAGGGCACAGTATCCGTCATTCACATCAACAGCCACAACCCAGTCAAAGGTTACTTCCAGACCGGCAACGACAAGGCGGACGCTGCAGCGAAAGGCGTCTGGACGTTGCAGGAAGCTCGTCAATTGCACGAATCCCTCCACATCGGACCCAAAGCACTGGCGAAGAGATGCGGAATCACGACAGCGGATGCTAAACATGTAGTGGCTACCTGTCCTCACTGCCAGAAGTCACCCCTGTGGACCAGTGGGGTCAACCCAAGAGGTCTTAAGCCCTCAGAAATCTGGCAGTCAGACTTCACCTTGTGTCAACTGCTGAAGCCTCGAGCATGGCTTGCAGTAACAGTGGACACGTTCAGTGGAACGATCGTAGCCACACAGCATCACAAAACTAACTCTAAAGCCACAATTCAGCACTGGCTGACAGCCATGGCGTGGCTTGGTATCCCCAAGAAGATCAAAACAGACAATGGTTCCAATTTCATTTCTAAACCAGTGCAGGAATTCGCCTCCAAATGGGGGATCACACTAGTGCAAGGTATCCCATATAACAGTACCGGGCAGGCTATAGTTGAGCGGGCAAACCAAACCCTGAAAACCAAGATAGAGGTGTTGGCAAAAGCAGAAGGCTTTACCAACTCCATTCCCTCAGGAGAGCAGGCACGTATATTGGCAACCGCGTTGATAGCATTGAATCAATTCCCTAGAGGAAATGAAGCAAACAGTCCCGTTCAAAAACACTGGGCCTCCAGAGCGCTAGAGGAGGGCCCGCAGGTTGTAATTAAAAATGAGCTGGGTGAATGGGAACGGGGCTGGAGATTGATGCTTACAGGGCGAGGGTATGCAGCTGTCAAAAAGGACGGAAAAATCAGGTGGTGTCCTCTTAAATCAATCAAACCTGATCTTCACAATGAGCAGGATGAGACTAATGAGAACTGTGAGTTTCTGTTTACAGGACATGCTGGTGGGGCGTCCACGTAACGCATACATGCCCCTCCCAGAGGAACGAGACACGCCACCAAACCGTCAGACGGCACCAGAGAAACCCGCACGGGTGAGACCCAAGCATCAACGATATGTCTGTGTGATTTTGCTGTTGGGGCTTGTCGCCAGAGGACAAGCCAGCCCAGACTACTACCCACATCAGCCGTTCAGGCGGGTCGGACTCAGACCCAATCCTTCGTATGTTAGAAGCTACCTTTCTATCCCTGAACAAATCTAACCCTAACCTAACCAATTCCTGTTGGCTTTGTTATGATGTCCAACCCCCTTTCTATGAAGGAGTTGCTTTAAACACCCCATTCAGTTACTCCACAGCTGATGCACCTCACCAGTGCAGATGGGACACACCCTGCAGAGGTATTACCCTGAGTCAAGTCACAGGTCGGGGCAGATGTTTTGGTAATGCAGCCCTAGCTAAGCGAAAAGGGAATGTCTGCACCAGAGTTGTAAAGCCCAGTAGAAAAAACAATAAGTGGGTAGTTCCATCTGCGTCAGCAATGTGGGTTTGTCAGAGATCTGGAGTAAGTCCTTGTGTATTTCTTCCCAAGTTCAGTGATTCTAACGACTTCTGTGTCCAAGTTCTGATTGTTCCTAGAGTCCTGTACCACTCAGACGAAGAGGTGTACAACCTTTTCGAAGAACCCAGCAGGCTCCACAAAAGAGAGATAATGACAAGTATAACTATTGCAATGCTGCTCGGCCTAGGAGCAGCTGGAACAGCAACGGGTGTTTCAGCCCTAGCGACGCAACATCAAGGTCTGTCTCAGCTACAAATGACCATAGATGAGGACCTGCAGAGGATTGAGAAATCTATTTCCTACCTAGAGAAGTCAGTCTCCTCGCTCTCAGAAGTGGTCCTGCAGAACAGGCGAGGACTGGACCTCCTGTTCATGCAGCAAGGAGGCCTGTGTGCCGCCTTGAAAGAGGAATGCTGCTTCTACGCGGACCACACCGGAGTCGTCAGAGACTCCATGGCAGAACTCCGAAACAGACTGTCTCAGAGACAGAAAGATAGGGAAGCTCAGCAAGGCTGGTTCGAATCCTGGTTTAACCAATCCCCATGGTTAACCACTTTAATTTCCACTCTGGTAGGCCCATTGGCAATGCTACTTTTAGCTGCTACCTTCGGACCATGCCTGCTGAACAAGATAGTCTCATTCGTTCAAGCTCGCCTAGAACGGACTAACATTCTGTTCATAGGCCAACATGAAATGCTGTGAATTAATCAGGGAACATTGCCAGTCACAAGATTTTCCAAACTTGCCTGGCAAAAACTTACTCAGGTTTCCAAACTCCTTTTTCCCTTGTTAAATCCTAACCTTCTACCTCATTTAGTGCCTATATATATATATATATATGACTACCTCGTTCTTTTGTAAAAGGGGTGGGGGGAGATGTAGTTGCATAGGGACAGGCGCTCGGAAGATGTCGGTTGTAACGGAAAGACCACAGGACTCCCCAACCCCCCAAGATAAGCTATCACCCTCGGAATGTAACCCCCACTAACAACGTGCGAGTACTTTTCCACTCTCCCTACTAACTCAGGAAGTGTGGCAATACCCCTCTGACGTAGTGAAGAACCCCAGAGTATATAAACTGCATGTTTGAGATAATAAATGCTTGTAACCGTCCACCACACTGGTGTAAGCGTTTTGTTACAATGCCCGAGCGACACGCAAGAACGTGGTCTCCGTGCTGTATCTCCTAGACCAGGCCACCGCCTTTGCAAAAAGAAACGGCAACAATGGAATAGTTTTTACAATTGAGTGTTTTATGTTGTTCCTCCTAATTTAAGTGTGTGTTCATATTGCAGATTGTCCCGTTTTCAGTTTTGGGAGTTTTGCCTGTCGAGTCACAAGGATAAATCCTACGAGAGGCAATTTTTCAAACTGTCTCTTAAGAGCGTGTGTTCCTGTGGCACTAGGTTACTGAAACAGGAAAACACCGTTGGGTTTATGCTGTCCTTGGTTAGGCTTACCAAGGGTGACTGACAACCCTGTTAGGATAGTGCCTGGGAAAGTATGAACGGTTTTTGGGGTTTTTTTGTTGTAGCCGATATTCCCTAACAAGGTAGTAGCAGAAGCTACAGGTTTTATTTTTTTGTTTGTTTGTTTTTGTTTCTTTTTTACAGCAAGGGCTAAAACCTAAACTGGGGGTGAAAGCCATAGCTGGGAAAAGCCAGTTGGGGGGCAAAAGAGGATGCTGCCACTGGGCTCAGATCCAGGGTGAGGATCTGAAGCCACAGGGCTCAGGAAAAGCCAGTGCTGCAGCCTAAACCGGGGGCTGCAGTGATCTGGAAAGCCAGTTGGAGGATGTTAGGTGCTTTGGGCCAGTCATTTAGACAAAGCTAACCCCAAAGCTTCTATGTGAGCTTAGTGCCAAGAGCCGAGAGCCTAAAAGCCACTAAGTTGGCTGCGGAAATGCACTCGGAGTGCCCCTAAATACCCCATATATTTACAGGGCCAAGAATCTAAATGCCAGTAGCTTGGCTGCGAGAAGACCTCTGAGTCGCCTCTTAAAGCACTAGCCCATGTTTAGTTTCATAAACAGCTTCTTTTTCAGTACCTATTTTGCGTTCATTATTCATTTTAAAATCTGCAATATTGACCCACTTACCCCATTTGTTATAATTGTTTGTTTTGTTAAGTTACAATTACATATGTCAGTTGTTTGAATCAATTCCTGTTGCATTTTGTTTCTTGTCAACCCTATTTGTTGTTTTCTTAATAATATAGTTTAGTTTTCTTCCCCATCCTAAGTATCAAGTCAATTTAGTCTATAATTAAAAGCTCAAAAAAAAAAAAAAAGAAAAAAAGGCAAAAGGTGTAGAAAAAAACCCTGCAGTGATACTGAAGGCCAGCAAGCAAGATGTGAGCCACAAAAAGTAGACAGCATGTTGCGACCAAGATGAACTGAGTAAAGAAGTTACTCACTGCCAGCTACAAAGTCAGAACCAGACATCACCCACCATCAAGTGTAAGCATCAACTCAATTAGAACTGTTCACAATATGTTATAAAAGGACTTACTATATTCAATTTTAAAGCATAATCCTCTCTCCAAATGTGTTTATTTTTGCTGCCAAACTGTGTAAATGTTATTTTTTCAAACTGTTAATTGTCATATTCACCTTTGTGCTTATTTTGTACTTTCATCTTCACCTTCTTTATTAACAGAAGAAGAGTGAGGTGTGGTGATTAATTTTTCTTAAATGATTGTTCTGTTCATCCACAAAGTCTATAACTCAGAGCTTCTCCGCACCACAGGTAAGAGACCCAATGCAGTAGATACTTGGGATGAGTGGACAAAAATTCTGCCTGACGCTCTAGAGGAACCCCAAGAATTGGACCTGCTGGGGTCCTCCAAAGCAGCATATTGTATTAAATTTTACTTTAGACGTCCAAAAAACTCTTGGCCAGACATTGATCAGACAAAAACACATACAGAAAAGACATATCACCCATTAACAAAGCCTACAACTATGTGGATTGGTGCAATTACACCACTCGAGTACTATCTGTATCCACTCTCCATCCCAAAGTACTACCTAAGGGAATGTTTCTCATCTGTGGTGACCGAGTATGCGCTGGGATCCCCTCATGCCTCCAGGGAGGTCCCTGTAGCCTTAGGAAACTTTCTACCCTCACGCCAAATATCACCTTGTTACATAATTGGAGAAAAGAAAGTGAGGCAAATCGCCACAAAAGATCCTACACGGAATTTGATGAAAGTTGTGGTCCCAAATTATACAACTGGAATAACCCAAAAAAGATTGCTGTCTCCCTATTCCTACCATGGGTAGCTGCAGCTAAAGCCCTCGGTGAAATAGATCACCTAGGGTGCTGACTTAGTAAGCAAGCCAACGCCACATCTGCTGCCCTGAGTGATCTCCTAAAGGATGAGGAAACCACAAGACACGCATCGCTTCAGAACCGAGCCGCGATCGACTTCCTGCTCCTCCGCCACGGTCACGGATGCCAAGATTTGGATGGGATGTGTTGTTTTAATCTTTCTTCACGCTCGGAATCCATCCACGCAAACATCCAGAAATTGAAGGAACTTGTGAAGGACTTGAAAATAGAAAAGAACCCAGACTGGGTTAATGATCTTTTTGGTCAATGGGGAATGACAGGATGGGTTGCATCCTTGGTTAAAGGGATTCTGTGGATTTTCCTTGTAATTGTCATTGTGTTAGCTATGTTCTCATGCTTTGTCCATTGCTTTAAGAGAACTATTGGGAACACTTTTTATTTAAATACAGAAAGTGGAAATATTGCAGCTACGAGGCCTGCGAGGTGGTGAACCTCGATAAGGGTGAACATTTAACACGGAGCACTGGACTAACAATGACTTCATTTGCAACAAAATTACCTTGTTTATCTCACCATGGTCAGGGACACCTTCCACTAAACCAGGTTGCTCCTAGCCCCATCCAGCCTGGCCTTGGACATTTCCAGGAATGGGGCATCCACAGCTTCTCTGTGCCAGTGCCTCACAACCCTCAAAGAAGATGATTTATTCCCAATATCTAATCTGTTATAAATGAAAAGCAAAATATATTTAAAGGGATTTATTATGAAATCGAATTACAAAAATCCAAGAAAAGCCACAAGCAAAAATCAGTTCTGAGCCCAGGATCGGAGCTGGGTGAACCACAGACTCAGCCTCTATTGCACCAAGTCCCCCACGGTTCCCGAGTGCAGTCCTTTCAGTGACTGTTTTTATACACTTCTTCGGCTAGACAGCAAGTCGTTTCGCTTCTTCTTTGTCTAGTCCAGTTTCCTTGCATATTCATGTGGCTTCTTTTCTCTGAGGCCAGTCCATTGAACAGCTTTCTGGGAAAAGGTAAAGGCTTGATTTGATTTACTGGAATCGGGTATTGGGATGTTCACCCTTGACGAGCAGATAAGATGCATATCAGGTGATTGAGCAGATAAGATGCATATCAAGTATTGATCACCCGGTCGTTTGCTGGATTATCTCTGTGGCAGACCTATTCTCCTTTCAGCGACACCCTCTATTCTTGTGCTAAGAAGTCCCTTCCCGGGAAAGGGGTGGCATAGTTTCTGCTCACTCAACCGTGAGTGATTTTATACACTTTTGTTACAACATAACATGACTTATTACAATCAAACATAGATTTTCCAATAAAACACGAATTATTCCACAACATATTTAACATAATCTAAACCTACTCTCAGTTTGAAGCCATTTTCCCCCATCCTGTCACTAAAGTTCCAAATGAAGAGCCCCTCTCCATCTTCCTTGTAGTCCCCTCTCAGACACTGGAAGGCTGCTCACCAAGTGTCGCCCTGATTTTCAAAGCCTTCTGATGTTTACATTCTTGGAGTCAGAATTCCCACACTTTCTACCAAAACACTATATGTTTTTCACGTTCCTTCTTGGAGGAGGAGAAAATTGACAGACTGTTCACCTGGCCAGTGTGATTCAGAGGAGGTATATTATCCTCCAATCCACTCTCACTTTAGAGAATGTATAAATTCTAAAAACTGTAAATAAAGCTCTCTCTTTTGCCTTGGACGACTGAGCGTGTGCTGCGTGCTCATTTCGTGTCCCATCGTGACAGTTGGTGACCCCTCGTGGAACAGAGTTTGGTGCTCATCGGAGTGTGAGGCACTTTGGGTGAGATCGGTGATTTTAAACCCCTCCTCCTCCCTGCTTGTGTAGTGGCCGTTTGGCACTTTGCCTGCAGCTTTTGGGAAGATGCCAACCCTTGTGGCTTCTGTGGAGGACTCAGTGGTCCTCGATATCTGGAGAGATTTGCTGGCAAGGAGACAGGTTTCTGTCTCCCAGGGTGGCTTTGAGAAGCTCTTCCTATGGGCGAGAGGCCAAGGTTTTTTTTCAGATCCCGAGGAGGCTTTCTCCAGGGAGGAATGGTCTCTGCTGGGTGACCGCCTCCTAGAGGTCCTCTCCTTTGACTGTAATGCGGAACTCGCACAGCTTTTGCTTCACTGGAAAAGAGTTGATGGCTTTTTCCGCTGGTCTGACTGTTCCAGCCCCCAAGGTTCTGTTCGGGAGCTTGGCTCCCAGCTAGGTTCTCCCGTCCCGGAGGACGGAGGGGGTGAGGAGGAAGCCGAGGTCCTTTCAGAGGCGGGGGGGGATTTCGAGCCGCGGCAGGAGGCAGAGCTCTCCCCTCCCCCCCGCGGTGCTGTGAAGGGAGACGTTTCTGTCTCAGATCGCGGCCCCCGGGCACCCGGCCAGGGCGTGGGCGGCGCCCCGCAGCCTGCTGGAGGCTCCGTGGGGCCGGCGAAGCCGGCCCCGCCCCTCCCCGCGCCGCAAAAGCGGCAGAGCGCCCTCCCGGCGTTCGGGGGTGGGGAGGAGTCCCAGGATCGGTCTCTGCCTCTCCTTGGGCCGGACTCGGTAACAACGCTCTGCCCGAATTGTGGTGTTTCTACGACCCATCCTTTGGGGGCGGGAAAAGCAGGGCCGGCGCCTCTGCCGCCGGCCCCGGCGGGACCTCCACCAACCGCCCCTGCCTCCCTGCATCCTCATGGGCGTGCCTGGCCAGTGGAGGCAGGCGGGGATGGGGCGCTGACCGGCCTGTCAGGCCCCGCCCCGGTGGGCGGGCAGCCCACCCCGAACCTAGCGGGAGGGGCGTTGCCTGCGATGGGTCTCCGAGATACAAAAGGGATCCTTTTAGGGGCGGTTCCAGATCCCCCCTTCCCCGCGCTGCCCCCTCCGGGTGCGACGGGGGGTGGTGTTCTCGGCGCGGGGATGGCCTTGGGCTCGGGCGGGGCTGCGCAGCTGCCCGCTCCGCCCGCGCCGCTGCCCCCAGTTGCAGCGCGGGGCGGGGACGTGGCCCCGCAGGCCGCGCCTCTCTCTACGCCCCGATTCCTCCCCGCGCCGCGGGAGGCGGTGCCCGCAGCTGCGCCCGTCCCGTCCGCGGTGAGACGCACGCCGGCCGCTGCGGGGGCCCATGCCCGTGATGTGGCCGGAGCTGCTAGTTCCTCAGTGGGCGTGGGTTCGGCTGGAGCTGGCCTGGGCCCGGCGCTCCCCTTCTCTGCGGGTGCGGGCGACGCGATATCAGGTGGTGTCGAGATGGCCCCCGGTCAGGCACCTGACCCTGAGCCTGTGGGGTCCACGGGACGGGATCTAACAGGTGCTGCCGCCTCATCGGGGGGCTTCCAGGCTTTCCCTGTGCTTAGGGGTGTCACCCACAATACCTATCAACCCCTATCCTGGAAGGCTACAATGGAGCTCCGTGATCAGGCTGGCAAATATGGTCTGGGGTCTGAGCAGGTCATGCAGATGCTTCGTGTACTTGCTGCTGATCTGTTGACACCCTATGATATCCGAAGCATAGCTCGTGTTCTCTTTCCGCCTGTGGAATACGAGATCTTTGAGTCCATATGGACGGATTTAGCAGTCAGGGCCGTGCAGTGGAACGCCATGAGAGGTCCGGAGGACCCCAGGCGTGCGATCAGCACTGATGTGCTGCTGGGCACAGGCAATTATGCTGGCCCCAATGGACAGGCTGGCTTTGATCCCCTGGTGCTTAAGCAGTGCCAGGAAACAGGCATGGCAGCTGTCATCCAAACCATTGAAATGGCAGCTCCGAAGGAGTCCTTTGTGGCAGCTGTCCAGGGGGCTGATGAGCCTTTCCTGCAATTTGTGGGCAGGCTGACTGCTGCAGTGGAGAAACAGGTGGGAGATCCTGACGCAAGGCGGCATTTACTCAAGCACCTTGCGAGGCACAACTGCAACGCTGCCTGCAAAGCAGTCATAGAGGCCCTTCCTGGGGATCCTTCTGTCCCCCAGATGGCACGGGCCTGTGCGAGGTTGCGCACCTCAGGTCATAAGTTGGCTGCTGTGGCCACTGCCACGCAGCCTGCTATGACCACTGCCACGCAGCCTGCCATGACCACTGTCATGCAGCCTGCTCTGGCCCCTGCTGTGCAGCCAGTCTGGGCAGTGCCTCAGGGCAGGCAGCAGCAGAAAAGGATTGTGCAGGCCAGCAAGACACAGGGGAAGAAGCGAAAGAAGTCCACAATTCCCTTGTGTTTCTGTGGTCGCTGTGGCAGACCGAATCATCTGTCAAATGCGTGCAAGGCCACTGTTCATGTTAACGGTCAGGCCTTGCTGGGCTCGGGAAACGGAAAGCGAAGCGCGAAGGCGGGACGCGCTCAGACAAAAATCTCTCTCCAAGCCCCAGAGCCGATGGAGGTCTGCTCGGTCAACTTGCAGCCAGCACCCGCGGCTCAGCAGGTGTGGACGTCTGCACAGCAGACACGGTCGTGTTAGAGACCAGCGACGTGCACAAGGTCCCATTGGATGCCTTTGGCCCCTTGGGTGATGGTATGAGTGCTCTCCTTATGGGGACGTCTAGTACCACCCTTCAGGGTCTCATTGTGCACATGGGACTCATTGATGCGGATTTCACGGGACAAATTTGTGCCATGGTATCCACATCAAAACCCCCTGTCACTATCCCAAAAGGGACACGGCTTGCTCAACTTGTGCCTTTTAGATCCTCTGTTCGCAGGGCAGTTGACCGGTCGCGAGGAGACGGCGGCTTTGGGTCCACTGGATCGCCTCAAGTGCACTGGACCACTGTCCTGTCCGACGACCATCCCATAAAGCCGTGTACCCTGTCCATCCCTGGTGCGACACCTCCGGAAATTTGCCTCCGCGGACTGATTGACACCGGCGCTGACATCACGATCCTCTCGCTCGCTGCCTGGCCCCCAGAGTGGCCCTTGAGTCCAGTGCAGACGCCTGTTGCGGGACTGGGAGGAACGAAGCAATGCTACGTGAGCCAGCAGCCTGTGGTCATCACAAACTCAGAGGGACAGTCAGCTGTGGTCCGGCCTCATGTTACTTCGACTGAGGCTAACCTCTGGGGGAGGGATGTTCTGGCCGCGTGGGGGGTGCGCATCGGGACAGATTTTTAATGGGAGCCACTGTGACGAAGGGCGCAGACTGTCCTACGCCTCCTTTACGGTGGCTGGTGAGCAAACCGGTCTGGGAGAATCAGTGGCCCCTCCCTAAAGAAAAGCTCGTTGCCCTTCGAAATCTAGTGCAGGAGCAGTTGGACCAGGGTCATCTGGAGCCTTCTACCAGTCCCTGGAACACTCCTGTCTTCTGCATTAGAAAAAAAGTCTGGGAAATGGAGGTTGTTACAAGACCTCCAGAAAGTGAATGCCGTGATGGAAAGCATGGGAACGTTGCAGGCGGGCATGCCGTCGCCTACCATGCTTCCAGCGGATTGGCCGATCCTCATCGTGGATCTGAAGGATTGTTTCTTTACGATCCCTTTACATCCCGATGACAGACAAAAATTTGCCTTCACAGTGCCGGCAATTAACAATGCTGAGCCCGCACAGAGGTATCAATGGACGGTTTTGCCCCAGGGGATGCGGAATTCTCCTGCCATATGCCAATGGTATGTGGCCCGTGCCTTGTCTGGAGTTCGCAGGCAGTTTCCCGATGCCCATGTATATCACTACATGGACGACATTCTGGTGGCTGCACCCACCCAGGATGAACTGCTGAGGATACAGCCTCAGTTGATTGATGCTTTGCACGCTCATGGGCTGCAAGTGGCTCCAGAAAAGGTTCAACAACAGCCTCCTTGGAAGTATTTGGGGGTCAAGATTCTGGAACGGACAATCCGTCACCAGGAGGTGCAATTTGTGCGTTCGGTGAAAACACTGAACGACGCCCAGAAATTGGTAGGCGTCATCACGTGGTTACGTCCGTATTTGGGACTAACCAATGCACAACTGTCTCCTTTATATGATTTGTTAAAGGGAGACACCGATTTAAAGTCACCTCGTGAATTGACCCCTGAGGCACATAAGGCCCTGGAGGAGGTTCAGCAAGCTGTTTCTGCTTGCCAAGTGTACCACATTGACCCCTCCGTTGATATCACTGTGTTCATCACTGCTCCGGATTTACACCCTACAGGTATCATCGGCCAATGGAATGACAAATGGTCTGATCCCTTGCACATCTTGGAATGGGTCTTCCTGCCCCACCAGCCGCAGAAGACGGTAACTCCGTTAGCTGAGCTGGTTGCTCGATTGATGATCAAATGCCGACACCGGTGTTTGCAATTGATGGGAGCAGACCCCGCGAAGATCGTGATCCCAATTGATCAGGAAAGTTTTGACTGGAGCCTTGCAAACAGTGTTACTGTGCAGTGTGCTCTGGAAAATTTCACAGGGCAGATTGTTTATCATCTGCCCAGCCACAAGCTACTGCACGTGGCGAAAAATACACAGATTTCTTTGCGGCCCAAATGCAGCCAGGAACCGGTGCAAGGACCCACCGTCTTCACGGACGGTTCGGGAAAGACAGGGAAGGCCATTGTTACCTGGAAGGATGGAGCAGAGTGGCAGGTTGTGGAAGGTCATGAGGATGGTTCAGCCCAATTGGTTGAGCTAAAGGCTGCGGTCATGGCATTTGAGAAGTTTTCCCAGGAACCTTTCAACTTGGTCACGGATTCCGCCTATGTGGCTGACATCACACAGAGACTGGGTTATTCAGTTTTGAAGGAGGTCAGTAATCCTGCCCTGTTTCAGTTACTGAAGACCCTGTGGTGTGCCATCCAGGCCCGGGTTCACCCATACTATGTTCTGCACACTAGGAGCCACACTAATTTGCCAGGGTTTGTAGCGGAAGGTAACGCGAGGGCTGACAAGTTGGCTAACCCAGCGTGGGTAGCACCTCAGCCAGATGTACTCGCACAGGCCAAGGCATCACATGAGTTCTTCCACCAGAACGCACATACGTTGCAAAAGCAGTTTCAGTTGACAGCGACTGAGGCTCACAACATTGTTGAGTCATGTGACGACTGTCATGCCCTTGGTGCGCCTTTGCCGGCAGGGGTAAACCCCAGAGGCCTTAGGGCCTTGCAGCTTTGGCAGACCGATGTCACCCAGGTTGCCGAGTTTGGCCGGCTCAAGTATGTGCATGTCATGGTGGACACGTTCTCCTCTGCAATGTGGGCTTCTGCTCACACTGGAGAAAAGATCCATGATGTCATTGCCCATTGGAGGCAGGCCTTTTCCATTCTTGGTATACCTTCTGCTGTGAAAACCGACAATGGTCCTGCTTATGCATCAGGGAAGGTGCGGCAGTTCCTGCAATTGTGGGGTGTTTCACATAAGTTTGGTATCCCACATTCTCCGACTGGTCAAGCTATTGTAGAACGCGCTCATGGTACTCTGAAGCGGGTTCTACAAAAACAAAAACGGGGAATGCAGGGTGAAACCCCGCACAGTCGGTTGGCAAAGGCCTTGTACACCATCAATCATCTTACGGTGCCACAGAACTCAAATAACACTGTCATCTTGAATCACCATCTTTCGTTACAGGGTTCGGACGAGACACATCAGCCTCGAGCAAAGGTGCGAGTGAAAAATCTAGTCACCAAACAGTGGGAAGGTTCCTACGACCTTGTCATTTTGGGGCGTCGGTATGCGTGCGTGTCCACAGATACTGGGACACGCTGGGTACCTTCGAATTGTGTCCGTCCTGACCTGCAACCACAGAGACAGAACCCGGCCAACAGGCAAGATGGAAACCGTGACCAAACTGAAAGCCACCAAGCGGATGAACCGTCGAGTGATGACTCTGATGCAGACGATGCAAGTGATCACTCTGATGGTTCCTCCATGACTGAACCCTAAAACATTGTTCATTTCTTTTTTCTTTTCCTTTTTAACGGAAAAAGGGTGAGATGTCGCCCTGATTTTCAAAGCCTTCTGATGTTTACATTCTTGGAGTCAGAATTCCCACACTTTCTACCAAAACACTATGTGTTTTTCACATTCCTTCTTGGAGGAGGAGAAAATTGACAGACTGTTCACCTGGCCAGTGTGATTCAGAGGAGGTATATTATCCTCCAATCCACTCTCACTTTAGAGAATGTATAAATTCTAAAAACTGTAAATAAAGCTCTCTCTTTTGCCTTGGATGACTGAGCGTGTGCTGCGTGCTCATTTCGTGTCCCATCGTGACACACCAAGTCCTTGGTGGCCTAGGGAATGCAAGTGACAGATACACAAAAACATCTTGTGTTCTCCAGGGGATTCATTTGGGATCAGCAATATTACCAAGAGAAAGCCCAGCCCCAAGCTGCTCTCCCAACCATAGAGTTGGCTCCTGAAAAGCTCAGAATTGCTTCACCTGCCCCCATAACATTGGAGGATGCTAACCCAGTATTTTCTTCACAGTCTTCTCCTCTTTTTCATGTGGCCACATCTTTGATTTGGGAACTGCTGTTCTGCTGATCTGCCTGTATTGTTTCCTGTAAAAACCTTTAATTACTGAACACCCAACATTCAGCAAATTTTTAACTGCAGGTAATCTTAGGGCAAATAATGCCTTAGTTAAACTCAGTCAACCCTAATGAAGTTATAGGAATTTTAGCAATGCAATTGAGGGCAGAACTTGATGCAAAACTAATTATGAAACCATATGTAACCTTCCTGCCAAGACTGCAACCAACTCCTCATTCTTTTAACCCTGGAGGAAAAGTTGAACAGCCTATGAGACTGAGATAGATAAGCCTAAGACAAGGCAATTTTGTTGCAAATGAAGCCTTTGGTTAGTTCAGTGTTCCTTGTTAAATGTTCACACCCCCCCACACCCCCCCCCCCCCCCCCCCCCCGTTAATCACCATGCTATTCACCCCTTTGTTCTGTTCCCTTTTCTGTTGCCGAGTTGTCAGTTGTCGTCGAGCCCTGCCGCTGCCCCACCATGGCGACCAAAGAATAAGAGGAGGAGAAAACCGCAGACATGCAAATAGAGGGGATGCAGAGCCAGCTGAGAGAAAACTCGAGAAAAGATTGCTCCAAAGCAGAAAGACTTTAGACCGAGCCACCAAAACACATGGATGGACTATGCAAAGAGTAAGACTACCCCCTCCCAAGGTTGAGGAATTTTCACCCCCTCACCCTAACTCTCAAAGACATTGCTCAGAGAGGGACCCCTAGACTTTCAGAGCCAATGGGCCTCCTGAAGCTCCTGTGAGGACGGAAGACCTGGCTCTGCCTGCACTCCAGCGGACGAAGCTGCTACACACCTCCTCCTCCGAGTCACTTCTGGGCGCAGCGGTGGCGTGCACGCGACCCGTCGGGCCCCCACCCCGAGCTGATCCTAATAAAGGCTTTTAAAAGGAGAAAGAACTCCTGCCCTGTTTATTTCCGCTGGGGGCTTGTCCTGGATCACCATGCCTGAAGAGGAGCCCTGGAGAGGATGGCTGCCTGCTTCAAGGGACCCTCAGGAATCGCTGGTGACCCCCGGACCTGGATCAGAGAAGGACCAGCGACACAGAGGAGCGACGGATTGGTGAGAAAATCCAGTGGCGGGAGTAGAGGTGAGTGAGTGAGGTGTGAGTGAGACGGAGGCTGGCAGCTCGGATCCCCGAGGCGAGTGTTGACCCCCTATTGTAACGCGGTTCTGGACTCCCGCGAGGGGACTGGCCGGGAACGGGGGAAAGCGTGTGGCAGATGAGAGACTGAAGCGCCTCTAGGGACAGAGAGACCCCACCCTAAGCGTGCAGGGTAATTTGGCACACAACCTCTCTAGGTGTGTAGGGGGGTTAGGACGATTGACTCAAAGCCTAGGATCGAGTACCCTTGACATCGGAGAGTCTGAGCATCAGGCAAGGCGCAGGGGGCGGCATGGAGTCAGGTGGACTCCAGATTTGAAGGGTCAGGTGAGACCCAGGTTTTTTTTGAACCCCTTGGCGTCGGAGAGTCCGAGCATCGGGCGAGGTGCAGGGGGCAGCAGGGAGTCAGGTGAGTTCCAGATTTGAAGGATCAAGTCAGGTCCAAGACTGAAGCATAAATTAACATATAAGGAAAGCTTGTGTTCAGTTATCTTAAGTTCAGATAAGATATTGAAAAACAATATGTTACAGGAGGCCAGGAGAGTTTCAGTTGCCTTAAGATTTGTGTTGCCCGTCGTTAAGTCTCAGTTTGGGTAGGGGCACCTTCGTAGTTTAATTTACGGCCTAAGCTATGGGAAAGCACATAAGCAAAAGTGCAAGTACACTTCAAAACAAGGGGAAGAGGGTTAAGAATATTCCTCCCAATAGTCCCCTGGGAATGTTACTAGACAAATGGGACATCTGGGAAGTGACTAAAGAATTAGACAAAATGAAGATGATACACTTTTGTGTAGAAGACTAGCCAGAATTAGATTTGCAGGGAGAATGGCCTTGGGTAGGAACACAGGATAGATGGATGTGTAGACAGTTCAATGAATATTTGAAAGCAAGGGAAGAGCCTGATTTAGAAGAATTAAAGTATGCTGCTTGCTGGCTAAAACACGCTGGAAGAAACAAGGGGATGAAGGTCTGTAAACTACAAGAGAAAAACCACAAAGTTAAAGGAGAAAATGACAATTATGAGAAGTGGGATCCCCTTGAGAATTTACCCCCACCTACTGCCCACATACCGCTTGCCCCTCCCCCTCTCTATCCAGCACCTTCCCCAGTAAACCCTTTATCTCCCCCAATTGCCCCAGCAACCTGCTCTCTCCTAGTTAATCACACTTCTGCAGCACCTACTGTAACTTCAGCTATCATTCCTTTACCACCTCAACCTAACACCCCTTTCCCAAGCTACCCAAGTCCTCTAGCTTCTATGCTTCCAACCGCTCCTTTAACCCCATCACTGGTCTCCCCAGTTCTGTCTTCCATGACCTCTGCAACCAACTTAGTCCCTTTCCCTTCACCCACCACTGTCCCTCTACCTCCTCTCAACTGGGAGGTGAGTCCATCCCTAACTCAAGCCCCTCCCCAAGCAACCATCAAACTCCTGCAACCTCCACTCCTGATTTACCTGATGGCCTGTGCTGTAACATAAGGTCAAAGACAACAGAAGCAGAGAAGTTATATCCTCTTCGGGAAGTCCCAATGGGAGGGATAGCTGGAGGGGTGGGATTTGTGAATGCTCCATTGACAGCATCAGAAGTGAGGGGGTTCAAAAAGGATCTAGGAAATCTGGTAGAGGACCCTGTGGGCATATCAAACCAGGTGGACCAATTTTTAGGGACAAATATTTATACTTAGAGTGAATTAAATTCGATTCTAAATATACTGTTTTCTGCAGAGGAAGTAAGAATGATAAGAGCAACAGGCATGAGAATCTGGGAAAGAGAAAATAGGTTAGGACCCCCGGGAGACCACAAAATGCCTCTTGCAGAACCCAATTGGAACCCTAACGAGGAAGAAGGTAGACAAAACATGAGGGACTATCAGTCCCTCATAGTCAAGGGAATTAAAGAATCAGTACCCCGCGGAAACAATACAAGGCTAGCGTTTGATGGGTCCCAAGAGAAAGATGAGACTCCTGCCACTTGGCTAAATCGTCTTAAGAGAAATTTTCAATTGTACTCTAATATTGACCCTGACATCCCTGAGGGGCAGGTGTTGCTAAAGGTCTGGTTTGTTACTAAGTCATGGCCAGATAGCTGAAGAAAATTAGAAAAGATGGAAGACTGGCAAGAGAAGGGGACCAATGAGCTGTAAAGAGAAGCCCTTAGAGTTTACCTACAAAGAGAGGAGGAAAAAGCAAAAACTAAGGCTAAGATAATGGTAGCCATAGCTAGAGAAAGTGCTGGGGGAGGTAAGAAAAGGTCAGCACCCCTGCCTAAACCAGGAGAGAAGCCAGGGCCCTCACCCAGAAAACCCAAGAATGATGAACCCTTGCTACCTTGGGGAAATAAGCCAGGAGCCCCTGGTGACAACAGGAAGTGTTACTATTGTGGAGAGACAGGGCACATCAAAAGGAACTGTAGGAAACTCATTTGATGAAGCTGTAGCCAGAGAACAAGATCTCCTAGAGAAAATTCCAAAAGGAGACGATTAGGGGTGTCAGGGGCTCTATATGATTGAGGATCCCATGAAACACCTGACAGAGCCCTTGGCAAATTTTGAAGTGGGTCCATTAAGAGAAGAGTTTGAATTTTTAATAGATACTGGGGCTGAGAGGTCTAGTATAAACAAATTACCAATAGGGGTCACCTTAGGAAGGAGAACATGTGAGCTACTGGGGGCAGAAGGGAAGCCTTTTAGAGCCCCTGTGATTGAGAATGTAGAAATCAGAGGAAATTCAAAGCAGTGCTGGGTAGATCTTATTTATCTACCTAAGCTGGAGAGCAGATTACTAGGAAGAGACCTGCAAGTCCGTTTAGGAGTCAGAGTGATTCCAGAAGATGGCAAAATGGTAGTAAAGATTATGGCACTCACACAGTATGATTTAGCAGAAATTAATCCTGAAGTGTGGGCTGGGCAAGGAAAAAGAGGATTTTTAAAGATACCCCCGATAACAGTAGAAATGGAGGAGAACACTCCACCTGTGAGAGTTAAACAATACCCCATTTCGCCTGAAGGGAGAGAAGGGCTAGCCCAAATAATCAAGCAGTTGCTAATGGAGGGAATTTTAGAACCTTGTCTGTCCCCACATAATACTCCTATTCTAGCTGCAAAGAAGGCTGACAGGACTTACCAGCTGGTGCAGGACCTGCGAGAAGTAAATAAGAGAACAGTCTCAAGACACCCAGTGGTCCCAGATCCCTACACACTCCTTAGTAGGGTACTGAGGGAACACCAGTGGTTCACAACAATAGATCTTAAAGATGCCTTTTGGGCATGCCCCCTAGCAGAAGAGAGCAAAGATTGTTTCGCGTTTGAGTGGGAGGACCCTGGTATGAGGAGGAAGCAACAACTTAGGTGGACGCGCCTGTCTTGGTTTTGAAAGAAGACAGGTATCTGCTACAGAGAGGCAGGGCCTCTCTTGGAATGGATAATTCAAATCCCCTTCCCTCAAATTATTATAATTTAGAAAATTAAAACGGCTCTCAGGCAGAGATATGGGAATAGGAATAACAGTTCTTTACTGATAGGTATAACAAGGCAAACAAACAACAACTACAGCAATTAATAGCGAAAACAGAACCAGGGACCTTGACGGAGCTTGGTCCCACAAAACCCGGGGCAGTCTGGTCTCTGGGGGACTTCAAAGAAAAGTACCAAGCTGGAACGGTGGGGAATCCCGGGCTGGTGGATCGGATGAAGTTCAGAGCTCAGTCGGTGGTCACTGGAGGGCAGAGACGTCTGGCAAGAAGGCCAGCGCGGGCCCGCGGTGCAGCAGCTCCAAAACAACGCCGAGGCAGTGGGACAGGATGCCCAGCCGAGGCAGCTCCAGCAGGGCAGCAAAAAGAGGAATCCGGATCCGGGCACACGGGCAGACGACGGCAGCTCTCTCTCCAGGATCAGATCCCGTCGGTGCCAGTGAGAAACCCACACAGCAACGGCAACCGCGTCCGCCCCCGACACACAGACCACACCAAAAGTGAAGCTGCCCCCGTCTTTTTCTCTCCCCCCCCCCCCCCCCCCTCGGGGAAAAACTCCCGGAGACAAGGGTGTAGCTAAGTGCTACCTTCCATGCTTTTGTCTTCACCTGATCACTCATAAGTACCCGGCCATCCATTGCCTTGCAACTCTTGGGAAAAAATTCTATAGGTGAAAAAAGAAACAAGGCTAACCCCCAACAGCGCCTCCCTCAGGGATTCACAGAATCTCCAAACCTCTTCGGGCAATCTTTAGAAAAATTGTTAGAACAATTTGTCTCAGAAGAAGAAGTGCAAGTTCTCCAATATGTAGATGATTTATTGGTGTCAGGGGAAAATCAAGACCAATTAAAATGTACCAGTATCAGGCTTCTAAATTTCTTAGAGGGACAAGGACTAAAAGTATCCCAAAATAAATTGCAATTCGTCAAACCAGAGGTAAAATTCTTAGGGCACCTGATTGGAGGGGGGTACAAGAAATTAAGCCCAGAGAGGATTTCAGGGATTCTGTCTCTTGGAGCACCAAATACTAAAAGGGACATAAGGAAGCTGCTAGGATTGGTGGGGTATTGCAAGTTATGGATAGAGAAATATTCTGAGTGTGTGAAGTTCCTGTACAAAAAGTTAATTAGCCCAGATCCCATACACTGGACAATAAAAGATGAAAAGCAACTACAATCTCTGAAAAACAAATTGTCCACAGCCCCAGTCCTGAGCCTGCCCAATCTGAAAAAGGACTTTGACTTATTTGTAAATACAGAAGGAGGAGCAGCATATGGAGTATTGACCCAAGAGCGGGGGAATCGTAAGAAACCTATAGCATACCCCTCAAAGTTATTGGACCCAGAAGCAAGAGGGTGGCCAGTATGCATACAAGCCATAGCTGCGACTGCTGTCCTATTAGAAGAAGCCCAAAAACTAACACTATATGGGAGAGTAAAAGTGCATACCCCACATGACTTGAGAACTGTGCTCAGCCAACAAGCACAGCAGTGGCTGAAAGATGCCCGGATCCTGAGATATGAAGTAATTTTAATGAACACTGCAAACCTGGAAATAGTTACTTCTAAGTGTCTGAACCCAGCCCAGTTTCTTTCCGGAGAACCTCTGGAAGAATTAGAACATGACTGTATTGAGCTCATAGTATTACAGACAAAAGTAAGAAAAGATTTAGAGGACACACCTTTGCCCTATGGGGAAGTGATATTCACAGATGGGTCCTCTAGGATGATAGATGGGAAGAGAGCTTCAGGTTATGCAATTGCAGACGGGAGAGCCATGGAAGTGATAGAGACAGGAAAATTGCAACAAAACTGGTCAGCCCAAAGTTGTGAGTTATATGCCCTAAAAAGAGGACTGGAACTACTTGAGAAAAATTCAGGAAGAATTTACACTGACTCGCGGTATGCATTTGGAGTAGTTCATACGTTTGGGAAGATCTGGGAAGAGAGAGGCTATATAAATTATAAAGGAAAGAGTATAATTCATGAGAATCTAGTAAGACTGGTTCTAGAAGCCCTGAAAAAGCCAGCAGAAGTAGCAGTGGTCCACGTGAAAGGACATCAGAAGGGCAATACTCTAGAAGTAAGAAGAAATCAGCTAGCCGACCAAGCAGCGAAAGAGGCAGCGCTAAGACCAGGCGATCCAGTGAAAATCCACAAGCTAGGAGAGACATCTGGAGAAGAGAGGGGAGAGCCCATCTTTAGTGCCAGGGAGATGAGAGCAATTGAAGAATTGAAATTACACCCAGGGGAGGCGGGAAAGTGGTTGACCCCTGATGGGCATCAGTTTATAAATGAACCATTAGCCTGGAAAATACTCACTGAGCTACACGAGTCAACACACTGGGGTGTGCAAGGACTATGTGATCATTTCTTAAGAGAGAACTTATGCTCAAGGGTGTATAGTTTAGCTAAAGCTATCACTTAGGGGTGTGTAATTTGTCAAAAAGTCAATCAAAAAGTGATGAGGAACACTGAACCGGGAGGGAGAGAATTAGCCCAAAGACCATTCCAAAGTATACAAATAGACTTTACAGAAATGCCCTCACTGCAGGGCTACAAACACCTCTTAGTCATAGTTGACCACTTGACCTACTGGGTAGAAGCTTTTCCTACTAAAAAAAAAACAACCCACAAAACCTGCCCAAGTAGTAGCTAAAATCATTTTAGAAAACATTATTCCACGGTATGGGTTAGTGAATTATATAGACTCAGACCGAGGCCCACACTTTACCATGTAAATGTTGCAACAAGTCACTGAGGCATTGGGGATAAAGTAGAAACTACACACTCCATGGCACCCTCAAAGCTCCAGTAGAGTGGAGCACATGAATAAAACTTTAAAAAATGTGCTCACTAAATTACTTGAAGAAACAAAAATAAATTGGCTAAAATGTTTGCCCCTAGCCCTCCTGCGAATCCAAACAAAGCCCCGAGCTGACATAGGTGCTTCCCCATATGAGATGATGTTTGGGCTCCCCTTTCTTACAACCTCTTCTGGTGTTGGGACTTATTTAGATAGAGAAGCTGCCACCCAGAAATACTTAGAAGTTATTGGTAAGACTTTAGAGAACTTACGAAAGAGAGGATACCTCCCTCAAACTTCCCCGTTAGATGTGAAAGTACATGAGATCAATCCAGGGGACTGGGTGTTGATTAAATCATGGGATGTTGCTCCACTGACCCCTAAGTATGAAGGCCCTTTTCAGGCCCTCCTTACCACAAACACTGCAGTGAAAACACAAGAAAAAGGATGGACACACATCACAAGAGTAAAAGGGCCAGTAACATCCCCTGATCCGAGACAAGACCATCCCAAGTCAGCAGCAAAATCTCCTCAGTGGACAGTAACTAGAAACCCAGAGACTTTGAAATTAGCCTTTCAAAAGAAAGCTTCTGCCCAGTAAGAGACAAGAAGAGGCAGCAGCACTGCTGTATGTGTTTTCTTCCAGAGTGTAGTTGTCCCCTGTTAAAAGTTTTCCCCAGTTGCAGAGTTGTTGTAATAGTGTTCCATGAGTTTGTGAAGTGTTGTTGCTTGTTATAAGTTGTAATGACTGTTGAATTTCCTTCGGAAGTACTGAAAGCTAACTTTGTTTCCATTAACCTAAAGAGTGCTTTTAGTAAGCTGATACCAAAAAAAAAAAAAAAAAAATCTAATAAACTACCAGATACCCTTAGAGATTTAAGCCAATCTCCCACAGAGGACTCTCTTTTCCTTAAGGAAAATAGAAAGGGAACCCAAGACAGAAGGAACTTCTCCAGAGTGCTCCCCTGAGAAGGGAAATTCCAGGAGGCAAGACCGGGTAAGCTGATCTTGAAAGATGGTTTATACCGGACTCCTGAGAAGAGTAGCGCTGATTCTGTCCATCTAGACTTCCTTAGAAGATCCACCCAGACCATGTACTAAGTGCTATGAGCCACTCTACCACGAGGAGGAGATAAGTTCCTTACTGCAGATTCATACTAAGCTAAACCCAGCGTGTGTGAATTGTTCCCTAGCAGTACCATGCCAGGAAAATGGACAGCAGTACTAGATGATTAGAAATACTGCCACATATCGACAAAGATTGCTAGGAGAGTGCCCTGTGGGACAAAAGTGGCTGTGTTTTGAATATAACATGAATTCTAATAACCCCATAGACTTAATAAAAGAAAAAGAGATAACTGCCTCCAAAAGTATAAAATATAGATTAGAAATACCAAAAGGAAAGAATTTATTTGTGGACTTAGTAGAAGGAATTAAACATAACCAATTGTTAGGTATGTGGGAACACCCAAATGATGGACATCTGGCCATGGGAAGGTATCAGCTTAGGACCATTAGAGCTACTCAAGTGGAAACAAAGTACACCAGAACTTCCATCCATAGGGATGAGAAAGCAAGAGCAATGGAACTCGAAAACTAAGGTAATAGGTAAAGAATGTATTTTGAGGAGAGGGAAAAGATTTAACACCCCAGTAAGGAATATGGCCTGCGAGCCTTACCTAACGATTAAAGACACAGTAACCAGATGGATTCCTAGAGAGGAAATTTATATCAAGTTCCCAAAGTTAAAGATCTATAAAGATCTATTCTCAAGACCCTGAGATAGCAAATATATGCGGGTCTAAGCCCAATCAAAGAATTAGAGGGGAGACTGAGATAGATAAGCCTAAGACAAGGCAATTTTGTTGCAAATGAAGCCTTTGGTTAGTTCAATGTTCCTTGTTAAATGTTCACCCCCCCCCCCCCCCCATTAATCACCATGCTATTCACCCCTTTGTCGAGTTGTTGTTGAGCCCTGCTGCTGCCCCACCATGGCGACCAAAGAATAAGAGGAGGAGAAAACCGCAGACATGCAAATAGAGGGGATGCAGAGCCAGCTGAGAGAAAACTCGAGAAAAGATTGCTCCAAAGCAGAAAGACTTTAGACCGAGCCACCAAAACACATGGATGGACTATGCAAAGAGTAAGACTACCCCCTCCCAAGGTTGAGGAATTTTCACCCCCTCACCCTAACTCTCAAAGACATTGCTCAGAGAGGGACCCCTAGACTTTCAGAGCCAATGGGCCTCCTGAAGCTCCTGTGAGGACGGAAGACCTGGCTCTGCCTGCACTCCAGCGGACGAAGCTGCTGCACACCTCCTCCTCCGAGTCTCTTCTGGGCGCAGCGGCAGCGTGCACGCGACCTGTCAGGCCCCCACCCTGAGCTGATCCTAATAAAGGCTTTTAAAAGGAGAAAGAACTCCTGCCCTGTTTATTTCAGGTTTTGAGCAGAAATGTAGCAATGCATCTGTATAACAGGCCATTCCCATGCACCAGCCAAACTGTGTGTCAATAACAAGCCACCTGCTATCTTGTTTTTAGGGTTTCAGGAATTCATCAAGGTTACTGAGACAACAACAGGATGAAAGTGGGAATGAAGAGCCTGGGAAACTGCCTGGAAAAAATGCAAAACCTAGATAGAGGACACAGCGTGATGATGGATGCTTGACCAATTGGGTGTCCTGAAGGATTTGTTCCTGCCTTATGGATAAGTGACTTAGCCAATTGAGAGACACCTGTATGTGTGGACAGCAGGGCTAGAAACTATAACTGGGGTTTAATGTAAACAATAAATGGCTTCTGCTGAAATCATATTGATTCTATTATTCAGATACCCATTTTCACTCTGCACAGAAAGGCCCCAAAGATTGTGTCTTTGTCCTAATTTTACACTATTGGTTTCATACCCTTCCTTGTATTTTGAGGAGTGTTATTACAAGATATAAATAGCTGTGGCTGAGAACAGAGCAACAGCTTTATCTCTTTGGAGGCAGAGACAATAGTTATGGAGCATTAAGCAAGCAAAAACCAAACCACTTGAAATAATAAGCAAAACTGATGAGTTTCATTCACGCTTGTAAATACAATTACATTCTGTGATGGTACCTGTACTTTCAAATGAATCTCAGTCTAAAGCTGATGGGGATGCTAAGGGACCACTCTTCCCTGGAGTCCCTGTGAGCCCCATGCAGATGCCCAAAGCAGCAGAGTCAAACCCCTGCGATAATCCATTCTCCTCAAAGTGGGGCAAATGCTTAGAACAGAGATGTGAAAATATAAGAGCAACTCGAAACACTTCAAATTAATACAACCTCCCAGTATGGATGGAGCTCAGTGCTGGCGGATGGCTGCAGGGCAGGAGCATGTTGGTGCCTGTGGCCATTGGTTTAGCCATGCCTGAGATGAACAGGACAGAGGGAGCAGAGATCAAAGCATATTCCAGGTCAGAATCTCAAGGCTGACATACTACATCCTGTTTCTGACATCCTGCATTTTCCTCCATAGCCTTCTCCCTGCCTCTGTTGGCCACATTTGTCCTACTTGTTGGACTGTGCACTTTTAAATTCATTTTCTTTTAAAAATTGCAAGGAATTCCTATTTGAGAGCATAACCCCAAAAGCTGAAGCCATGGCATAGAAACTAAAAGCTTTTGTAGTGATGCCTGAAACTGAGGCAGAGGCAGAGGCCAGTCAGGGTAAGGTTGAAGTGAATTTTATTTTGGCCTTCAAGGCCAGCCCCGGCAGCCACAGCAGTGGCTGCCTGGGTCGCTCCCTGTATGCAAGCAAAAGGAGAGCGGGTTACAAAATCCCCCCCCTTTTCTAGGTTTCAGTCCATTTGCATATGCCCCATTCGTTGTCCAATCAACAGTTCCAAATGACGGTGTTCCATCCTTCTACGTTGTTTATCTTTGGGGCTCGGAGCTCGGAGAGAGAGTGTCCTTGAAGAGGTGAATCCTGTGCAGAAACCCAAACTACCCTGCCCCTATCACCCTGTGCTCAAGGCCCAGAACCACTGACTATCAAGCAGCCTACCCACTAGAACAAGACACTGAAACCCCAAACCCTGAGGCATCAGTAGAAATAATTTTTTAAATGTCCTTTTGCGGGCTAAGGCTGTAGAAGAAGCAGCAGCAAGAATTAGCAATGTCCCTCGTGGAGGCCTCAGCATAGTCTATAAAGTTTCTTGATGATTAGCCAACAACTGGAAAAATGGTTCCTGTTCCAACAGTAAAGCAAGACATACTGAGCAAGTTTTACTCTTTAATATAAAGTTTATTTTTATACTGTTATGACCTTCTTTAAACCAGGAAACTGGAAAACAGGAAAAACCAGGAAAACCAGAAAAATGGCTAGAAAATGTTTAGCAGTGGCACTGCTGGGCCTGTAGTGTTTGAGAATGGAAGTGTTTAATGAAGTTTCATGAAGACACAATTTCTTCTGTGACATTGATAGAGCTGGAAGAGCCAACATATTTTGCACAGATAACCCACACTTCAAGTCTAAAATAGCAGATAGAGTCTTCAAATGCAAATGGAGAAGTGTGCTGGGCTAACTGATGGTGATGGACAGTGGAACTGCCTGGAAAAAGAGAGGTCAGTCCCCATAGAGCAGCAGCCCTGCATGGTAGGGCAGCTGTGTTGCACTGCGGTGTTGCACCCACACTCACAATTTCACATGGACAAGTAATACAAATAAAGCCTGGTCAGAGGGCCACATCCCTGCTCTGCAGATGCTTTCAAAACTTTGGGAAAAAACCTTGACTTTTTCCATAGGGAAATGTGACTGTTCCTCCCAGGCCATGAGCACAGCTGCCAGAGCCCTTCCTCCTCCTCCTCCTCACCTGCTGTCACATGCAGGTGGGGGTGCAGAAGGGCCCTCTCCTGCTGCAGCTTGAGGGGACAGGGATGGAGCAGGGACAGATGTGGAGACTGCAATTACACCTTGTGGGAAGCAGCTTCTGCAAAGTCCAAATATCCCCTGTTGCTCCTGGTGAGCAGCAGATTCACATCAGCTGGTAGGTGTGACAGTGACTTCTCCTCTCAAGTACTACAGGAATCTTCTGGCAATGGGATACTCTCCTTTCTGAAACACAAAATCTAGAGACTATTTTTAACATTTTGATTTCAGGGGTCAGTATATTCAAATATTTATTGGATCTCCACTCTTGCAAGGGTGTGCCTATTTATTTATAGCTGCTTCATGTTTCTGATTGTGTTTTCTCTCGTTCTTATGTTGTTCCAGCTAAAACAGCAACTTTTACAACCCTCCTCTGCACGTTTTCCATGTTTATGTTGCACAGAATAACTGAGAACAACAGCACTCATGGTGAGAGTTAAATCACTCCTGGACCAGTGGATGCAGTTGCTGTAGCAGAAGTTTATATTAAATTGCTGTTTGGGAGGGACCAGGTCCTCCACTGATTCCCACAGTCACCAGAACCTCTCACATATCAGCAAGATGTCAGGGAGGCACCACAAGGCATCTTCACTGCCCTTTTCTCTGGGGTGCTGCATGCCCAAAAACCCCAGAGGCAAAGGGATGGGTGAATCAATTACCTTTTTGTTTCTGACACTTACGTTGTATTTGGCAGCACCAGGATGGAGTGACATTGCAAAACCCAGGCTTTCTCATAGATTCAGGTTACACTGCCACAATCCCTTGTTAGACTCAGGACTCACCTGGAAATCCTTGTCCTTATGTTATTCTCATCAAAATATAGGAAATGCATGTGGGCCAGCACTGCCAGCATCAGGCAGTGGTTTGAACATGTGTCACTGGGACAAGGTCCACTTCTCTGTGACCTGCCTGGGAAGTTGTACCAGGCTGCTGGCAGGGTCTCCCAGAGCCACAGGTGAAGACAGAGACAGAGGAGAGAATTGATCAGATTTCAGAGGTATGGTGGAACATCAACTCTAGAGTGAAACACTGAAATTTTATTTTAATGTCTTTCCACTTAGCTGCAGGCTACAATTCAATTAAAATTCAGATGCACTGTATTGAAGTGCAATTCCTCGCTACCCCTCAGGAGCTGCAAAGTAAAAAGCAGGCAGCATCCAGCATACCCGCTGCATTCCTGGGCATCAGCAGCACCACAGGCAACTAGGAAAGATGTGGTGAGGCAGAAGCAGTAATTATTTGTTCAGACATCCTGGATGATAATGTGGCAGGAACAGTAAAAATTGCTGCTGTCAGAAATGTGCATTTTTAATGCTAAGTTTGCTGATGAAAAAAATAGTCGTTGGAAGTACCTCAGTCTTTTTTCTCCTGAAAAGCCCATGGTATTTGGGAACTGCCTCTGGGGTACCACACACAAAGAGTTCATGCAAGGAGATTAAGAAAGGGTTAAGCAGCTCTGCAATGGTACCTTGAGACAGAGAAGCTCTGAGAATGGACATGATTTTTCTCATTTAATGAGAATCTTCATTTCATTTTTTCATAAACTGGCTCTCTGCCAGGAGGAGTCACAGAGAAGGCACAACCCCCCACTGGGACACATGGCCTGGCCAGAAAATGAAGTTGAATATAAAAAAAATATTACATGTATACTAAAACCAATGTTAAAATATGCTCTAAATTCCTCCCTGAATTAAAAAAAAAAAAAGGCAAAACCAAACTCAACCTCCAAAGTTATTTGGCATCCCTGCATGGCCCAGGACGGCTCTGAGCATCCCAGCAGGATGGAAACTGTATGTTGCAATTGCTGTTTTCCCCTGGCTTCACATCTGCCCACACAAGGAAAATTGACTGTTGGTGGTGTGCCCAGGACATGTGAGAGGAAAGAAACAGCAAAAGCCCCTCTGCCAGATAGTGACAAGTATGCCAAGGCAGGGAAGGGAGGCAGAGTGTTAAATGGGTGTGATACAATACATCCAGACACAACAGAGTGTTCAGCAGCCTCAGTAAGGCACCCGGGGCCTTCCTGAGGGATCAAGTGATCCTGCTCAGCTGTGGAATGGCAAAAGACCATTAACTGCATCCTTAATCATGGACTAGACAGGACAGCCTGCAAGGCATAGCCTGTGGACTGTGTGAGTTGCAACCTCTGCTCCTGAAGGGAAAAGAACCAGTTTTCTTTTCCCCTCTCTGCCTGACCACCTGAATTAGAGCTTCCCTAAGGATCTCTCCCTGGCACTGAAGGGATTGCTAGAGAGCAGCTATCTGGGGCACTTGAAAGAAAATAGAGTATCAGCCTCGTAAAGCTCCACAAATTCCTAGCTGTGCAGGCTCCAGTCATTGCATAAAAAACACTGTCACAGAGCCCAGACAACAAAACCCTGGAGAAAAGACACTCAAGACTCGCTCCTTTGCCTCTGGTTTTACTGGCACAAAGAGGAGTACTCACTGTGCTTGCTTGTCAGAAATTCACAACTATTTCCAGGAGCCTTTCAAGGATATTTTGAAAGCACTTTCAATATAGTTTCATAGAAATAATTTTCAATGATGTGTTGAGCCAAATGAAGCGCAGCTTCACTGACACAGACACCCCATCTTATTGTAATGCTTTCAAAACTGCATTTCCCTGTTTGGTGTAAGGGTTTGCCACTATACCCTATGGAAAAATGCTCTGTGGGATCTCCATCTCATTTTTCAAGGGCAATGTTTACAGCCATCGGAGCCTGCAGCTGGGGCCAGCAGTAAATAAGGAGTTTCAAAAGCAGTTGGCTGGGTTCACCTCCACTATTTATCCTGCTGCCAAACACCTATAATTTCCCTGCCAATACTGATGACCTGTTATTTACAACCCCCACTTTATGCTAATTTGTTTGGTCTCCTTGAAGGGAGACACACTGCTGAGAACTTCTTCCAGAACACAGAGAATCAAGTTTTGATATTAAAATAGTATGCCCTGTAATGAGATAGCTGGTGTCACTGTGTTCTGCTGATGCTGTGCGCACTGCAGCATCTCAGCGATGCAAGCACATTTCACAACAATTTGTTTATCTCTGTAGAAATAAACCCTTCACTGTTGCTGCAGTGCTGGTTAGCCTTACTAGAGGTGCCTGAATCTGCCTCAGGGCAGATTCCCTTGCCTTCAGGCATATCATGATGAGGCACGACATTTTATCCTGTGGCAATGTGAAACTTTTTTTTGAAGCATTGTTTTGGGAAATGGCCATTGGTGAAACGTGGGCGGAAATAAAACTCCACAACTAGTGATAGTTGTTAGAGCGGTATGTATTTAATCGGCACCGAGATGCGAGATGCGTGGGGAATAACTTTGCCAAAGACACACATACCCACCCGACGGTGTTTCCCTCTATTATTCCCCAGGGTCTTACATATGCATAATCTGCCTCATATATATTCATTCCCTAGCCCCGCCCATCCTCGCCTCGTATGGTAATTAACTCCACACCCATCTGGGCATGCTCAGTTTGTTGTGGTGGTCTTCTGGGGGTCCCAGGAGATGAAGGAACGGAGTCTTCTTCAATGAACTCTTCACCTTTATCTCTCTTGCGCGGCTTCTGGCTTTCTTTGGCATAGTTTCAAGGAAATATTCAGTTTATGCTAGCTAAGGGTCTGTGTCCTCCCTCTTTATCTGCATTCTCGGCCTTGTTGTCCCGGGATGTTTGCAATTTTCTCTCCACTATCACCAAGAAGTCCTAGATGCTTGTAACATGCAAAAGGTTAACAGACACAGTGTTCGGCATCCACTAAATGCCTTCTAAAATGGATTTAATATATATTCCAAAGCACTCTTTGAAATACATCCTAACATCTAGAGGCCTACTATAAAGGATCATCTGAAATTCTCACATCTCTGTGTCAATTGGGTAGTCCTGTGATATTCTCCTGTCCATATTTTGGCGTGGCTCAGAAGGTTTACTAAGATGCTTTACTGGTAGGTGAGCTCAGCTGATGGAGTCATTCCACACCACTGACAGTCACTAAATTTGCTCCACTTGGAACCATTGAGCTGCTCTTGCTTGGAGATGAATTTGTTAATGTATTTCCTGACATCGATCAATAATTTATTTTATACTCGTTGTGATCTCTAATTGGGAGTGAACCCTAAAGACAGATTGCTTTGATATAAGAACTATTGACTGCTGCAGAAAGCCCATTTAGCAGCTCACATTGTGGAGAATGAGAGCACACAGTTGCTTTCACTTCTTTTGTGATGTTAGGGGTGGTCAGAAACAGCTCTTCTGCCAGGACATGGCCAGGTTGTGTCACACTCAACTTTGGTCAGATCCTACAACTTTCAAAAGAACAGTGCTCCAGAGATCAGCATGAGTGTTTGCAAGAGGCCAGCAAAATCCAGCCTTTATTACCTTTCTTTTTGTGATAGGAAAAATAATACACAACAGAAGTTCATATCTTGTTTTGATATTGTAGTGATAAATGATAACTTATTAGGCATACAGGAGTTTCTAGAATTCCACATTTTCTATCCTTACTGCTAATTATAAAAAAACAAAGGTGCACTGCTTTCTTCACTATGGCAAGAAATTCCCAAGTATCAAACCAGCATATGGATTATGCCATGTGCAGTGAACAAATGAGGAGTGCAGTGCTGTATTGCAAGGCTCCACTGCTTCATCAAGAGCCACTGCTCTCCCTATTGCTCCAGGGGAAAATGTATTGTCCTAGGTTACAATGTAAAATTGTGCCCAAGGTATGTATTCTATCCCCATGAGCCGTTGGAGCCAAAGTGGAGCAGTGTTTTCCTTATCTTCTGTTAATGAGCCTAACAATGCCTTGCCACATGACTCATAGATAACTTCCTCTGGGAGTTATCTCTGTTTAATGGGCCATCAAGGACACACTGCATGACTCATAGAATGAGATCATCCCCATTGTGAGATGCTCCGCCCAGGGGGAGGAGCCAAGCATTCCCACCTGGATAAATCCAGGGTTTGGGACAGCACAGGCAGCTTTTATCCACTGGACTCCCAGAGGAGACAAGAGCTACCAGACGTTTCTACAGGATCACTGCTTCGACAAGACCATCTCATCTGGACTGCCACCACCACCCTAACTAACAGGGTGTCAGGTTGTATTCTGATTCTGTCAGTAGTTTGTTTTTGGGTTTTTTTGGTTTTTTTTTTTTTTTTTTTTTGTACTATTACTTTTATTTTCTTTTACTTTCCTTTATTTTCTTTTCATCTTATTAAATTGTGTTTCTGCCTTGGGATCCTTCACTGGTTTTGCTTTCAAACCAGCACATGTATATATAATCCCTCCATCTGGCACAGGCCACTTCTCCTGCATCTTGGCTGAACTGTGTTGGCTGAAGGAGTTTCCTCTGCTGGCACTTGTTCCCTGTTCATCCCCACCTGTGGGAAAGGAAAGGAAGATGAAAGTGATGTTATTTATCTGCATTCCTGGCAGTGTTAAACTCCCATTTCCTCTTGGTGATGAGAAAGACCTGTAATACCAGTTTTATGAGTTAAAAATAAGCTGGTTTTACTCAAATTGAGAAGTATTATTAGTGTTTTAAAATTCCTGTCATGTTCTGAAAGCTGCCCTGCAGTCATATGAAAGGAGTTAGAAACATTTGCCAGCAGGGAACAAAAGCATAAGCATGCAATGACAAATTTTTTAGCCTGGAGAATACACAGTCTACAGTGGTGGAAATAGTTATCTGTCGTGATTAGTAATTCTGTGCAAAATGTGTTGTTCCAGTTGTTGCCCAAGCTAGAAGAACAGTGAGAACTTGCAGAAGACATTGATTAACCCAACACTTCTGTTAGCTGTTAGAACTTGTATATGATGAATGCAAATGTAATTATTACATGAATCATAAAGTATCCCCATGCTGGCACTTCAAAGCTCAATGCTGCTGTACCGACATTAAAAAAAAAGATAAATAGATGGGAATGATTACAAACACCTTATTTTAGTGCATTTTGGAAATCTATCGGATTGAAAGAAAGTATTGTATTTTGCTTTTTTCCTCTGACATTTGTTGGAAGCACTTTCTGACTTGCACTACTTCACTTTTTGCCTAACGGTGAGAAAGAATTACATCTGGCTATTTTTTCCCACAACTGTAAAAGCTATAAAACAAGCCAAAGTTTAGAAAAGACACAATGAAGATACAAACCTGATATTACAAAAACCTGGATAATTGAGACTTTTTACTTGCTGATAATCTATAACTCAAACTTCAAATTCCTACCCCTCTCTGGACTGCCTCATAATGTGTATAGGAAATCAAGATAAAAGCAATGTAGAGAAATAATAAAACTAAAATATTGAGTTACTTCACTCTTCTTTATAAATTTGAATCTCAAAGAGAGCAAGCAAGGAAAGACTTTACAGGAAAATTCCTGTATTAAAAATTAAATCTGTTGTGGAAGAATACCTGAATTACCAAAGAAATGTCTTGACTGAATCTTGCACCAAGTTCAGGCACAACCTGCAGCCTGCCCCTGTTCCCAAATGGCTCTCTACCTCAGCTAAGGAAAAGCACTCTCTGATCTTCTGATAGTGATATTTTATTATAACATATTATAGCATGAAGAAATCTATTTTTAAAAAAGCTATTCCTCTAAATCTGAAATTCTGCTTCACTGATTTTCAGTGGAGGAAAAACATGATAAACTCCAAAATTACTTTGGAAGAAATTACAAGTTCCACTGTGTGGGGACTGACAGTGGTCAAAAAATAGATTTCTAGGCTTCAGGCACTAGCTTGAGGCCTGTGGGAATGCTAAGTACATAACTCTCTCAGCTCTGGCCTGGGAAATCCTAAGGAGGAACCCAAGCAATCCTTGTAGATATTTTTTCCCTGGCACCTGATGTTTTCCAACTTGCTTACTGGCAAAGATGTTTAGAAAGAGATGTCGGCTCTAACAACCAATCATGTCGCTTGTATCGAAACACTGTATAAAAAAATCTGTCTTTCCATAAACTTTCGCTATATGCCCTCCGATCAGAAGACTCAGAGTCTTGTATTGTTACCCCTGCCGTCCCGAATTGTAACAATACATACCACTGCTATTAATTTTTTGAGTGAAATCCTTTGAGGTAAGGAAGGACTTGGGGCTGGGGCTAGCAGACTGCAGCTGGTAAAGGTTGTTATTTGTCAGTGCTTATGTTCCCAAGGAAGGCTTCCAAAACAATTTAATCAACTGAAGATGAGGAAGTCCTTGCTACAAATGGAAATGTTGCAATCACACCCTGCAAGACAAAGTGGGTAAACCATTTTGTGTGTCTACCACAAGAAGCTATACCCTGGGCAATGGACCTCTGACTGTCTGATCCCCACTTCACCCTTTTATGCAAAGCTGGCGTGATACAGAATGTAAAATCTACTGGTATGTCTTGAAAAAAATAAGTCAATCAACAATCTTAGCATGTATGAGTTTTAAAAATAGCATTAAAATGTCAGTGTTGCTTTTATATCAGTCCTTCATGGCCTCAAACTACAGAGGTTATTGCTGCACTGAACAATGTAAGGATGTCAGTGATGTATTTAGGTCAGATTCTCTCTTTGTAGTTATTGGGTTAAATTTTAGAACCACTCTGAATCCTTGAGGCATTTTAATCTCCACCTGCTCTGGATGGCCTCCTTTCTGCCTGAATGCTAGTTACAGACTGTACTCCCTGCAGTCTTCTCTGATTTCCCCATCCTTCATTCCCCTCCCTTGACATTTCATTTGTCTTCCCGAACTCCTAAGATTTGGATCAATTGTAACCTAAATGTTTCTGCCTTTTTTTTTTTTTATTCCACATGATGAATTTTAATGCTCAGTGGCCAAAATAACTCCCCCTTCCTACATATTTTAATATTTTAACTATGTCTCTCCAGTGAGATGCTCCACTTACATTGGAAATGTTTCTCTGAGAGTAGCAATGCTGTTTGCTGATTTCTTCCCTGTTCTGTGGTGAGCTTGCCTGGTAGAGAAGGGCAGGCTGTCCAAGCTGTCTGTAATTCTCTGATGCCCCAGTAATTGACATTTCAGTGGTGGGTGACTGTGTGGAGGGCAAAGAGAGACAAAACATTAAGAGGGCAAAGAGAGATGAGGCATTCAAAGTGGTATCAAGAAAAATTAATCTTTAGATTGTTGTTTAGCCCTCATTTTTACATTTGTGAAAATGGTTGTGGATGATGAAAAAAGGTTGAAAACCAAGGCTTGCGTATGCAGGATTTATTGGTATTATAATTTAATTTAGAATGTTTTTGTGTGCCAGCACATACCAGACAACTATTTCCTCTTCCAAGCACTGGAAACTACTCTAATATCTGGTACTTTTGTAATGCAAAGGCACTGACTGTGCAAGGAGTGACATTTCAAATATCTTTTTGATAAAGCTTTAATATATATTTTAGTGTCACTTGCTTTTGAGGGCTGCCTGCAGCTGTCTGGGGAGGCATGACTGTGTCTCTGTGCACCTCAGCTGGCTCTGATCTGACCAGTGCTTGGGTGGTGAGGAAGCTAATACCCATTTCTCTGCCCTAAAGCATGAGGCTGGAAGGTGAAATTTCTGTTTTTCATGCTGGGCACCAAAAGTATCTCATGTTTGCATCTCAGGACAGGGAGAGAAGCTGCCAGGCTGTCTTTCTTACAGGAAATATCTGAGAAATTGGGAGGCTTTCCTTGCTGATGTTCCTGGAAACTGGCTGGTGTCTCCTGGGTGCTGTTGGAAGTGGAGATGGAGTAGGACAAAGCTGTAGAGCACTGCTATGCCCTCTAGGGATTTTTATTTTGATAACCTTCTGGGGGAAATTTCCAATTCACACCATGGGGAAACACCAAGAACAGGGTGTAGGTACACTCCACTCTGAATGAAGACTTTTTATGAGGCTTCACCAGCCTCAGCAAACGTGGTGTATTGCTGCTCAGATCCCTCTCTCTCTGCTGGAGGCTGTGCTCACAGAGCCCCTCCAGATGGTCAGTGCTGAGCTGTTCCATCTGCACGTCCCGGCCTTTGGAATGGGATGGCAGCCTGCAGGAACAGCCGGGAGCTCAGAACTGCCTGTACTCAGCAGATGTTCCTTTCTTCTCCAGCTCCATAGGATTTGTTGTGCATTAGAAGAAGCCAGAGTTGTCAGTGAACTTTGGAAATGCACTGTGCATGGCTGGAATCAAGCTGTCTTGATGGGAAAAGTCAGCTTTAAAAACACTTAAAATGAATGATTTTTTATCACAAAACATTTTCAGTGTTTACTGCTTGACAAATATGCACCTCACCTCTCATTTTAGAATGATTTTAATTTTGTGAGGCTGTTACTGTGGCATGAATATGCAGATCTATCCTACACAGAACATTTTCATTATAGAAAAGGTATAAATCCTGAAAGTAACTTTTTAAAATTGTGGAATAAAGAAACTAAGAGGAATTAAAAAGCATTCATGTAGCGGAGGAGCTCGCTTCACATCTGGAAGCACATAGATGCATCTCCATCCGTAGCCCTGCACTTGGAGAAGGGGTCATGGATGCTACAGTTCATTTTGGCAGGCAATGCTGGTTGAAAGAGCTGCAGAAATGCTGCCTTAAACACGTGTGGGTACTCACTACATGTGAGCTGCAGCTCCTCACATGCTCAAATCAAGTTCAACAGTAACTACCTGCAGAACTGCAAATAGTGAATCAATGTTGCCACAAGAGTTATAAATGACAATTTTCCCAATATTTATTGGTTAAGAAATTTATTGGAAAAAATGACAAAGTGAAAAATCAAGTAAAGCCACAATCAAAGACAGTTCTGACCCTGGGAATCAGACCTGGGTGAACCTGGGACACAGCCTCTCCAGACTAATGCCCCCCCCCCCCCCCCTTGGTTCACACCAGCCGTTTCTCAAAGCCAGGTTTTATATAGATTTTGTGCCCTGAGGCTTTTCCATTGTGTAGTCCAGTCTTTTGAATATGTAGATGGATATTCTTTCTTCAGGTGTGTATAGTGAACAGGATTCCGGTAAGGCTTGATCGCTTCTTCTCCAGGTGGTGTGCAGGGTTCCAGGAAGACAGGAAAAATGTCTTGATTGTATTATCCTTTGGCTGGATAAGGGATGAACGACCTTGATGCATGGCTTGATGCTTATCTATGGTGATGATCCTGGTCATTGATGTTATCTGACTCTCCCAAGTAGCGGTACACCCCGTATTGTTTTTGTGGAAATCTCCTTAATGTTCCTGCTTGGAGGAAGACATAGCTCCTGCCTATTCATCCATGAATTGATTTTGTACAGGGGGGTATCTTGGAAATACAGTTTGTCTTACACAGATATAAGGTTATTTAAAAACGCAAATTAACCATATATTTATAACACAAGCAATTGAAACTTAACAGAGCGTAGTTTCTCCTTTACCCAAGTTCTGTGTTCTGCTTTGTGACAGATTCTGTTACAATTTATGGCAAATGCTCAGAGTGAATTTTTTCGAGCTCAGGTGGTAGTGGGTACGTGTTTTCTTTTGAGATAAAATCGAGTTGTATAATTTCTGAACAGGAAATACTGTTGCTTAATGGATATTGCTCTCTCTAATCTGTAATATCAATGCAAAGTGATTGTGAGGTGGATATAAACCTGCTCTGCATGAACTGGTAATTGTTCATTTTTATACTGTTCTTAGATGCTGTAAACATGTATTATCACACCAAATTATGTTCAGTACAATTATCAAATTGTATCAGATTTGTCAGCATAGATACTTAGAATGCTGTTCTGAAAGGAACTATTCTGTAAGTAGACTTATGTAAGAAATGTTTGTGAATACTGCCTTGCTGTAATAAATTATGTAATACATATTATAATTACATATAAAAATTACTTTGTAAATTGCTTTGTATTAGTAATTTTGTTTATTTGTCTTGTACTGTGTTTATACTTTGAGATGCCTGACAGAGTCTACAGCAAATTTCAGGTGGATTTCTTGCAGAGAAATACATAACAAGTGAAATGAATAGGGCAGGAGTTCTTTCTCCTTTTAAAAGCCTTTATTAGGATCAGCTCAGGGTGGGGGCCTGACAGGTCGCGTGCACGCTGCCGCTGCGCCCAGAAGAGACTCGGAGGAGGAGGTGTGCAGCAGCTTCGTCCGCTGGAGTGCAGGCAGAGCCAGGTCTTCCGTCCTCACAGGAGCTTCAGGAGGCCCATTGGCTCTGAAAGTCTAGGGGTCCCTCTGAGCAATGTCTTTGAGAGTTAGGGTGAGGGGGTGAAAATTCCTCAACCTTGGGAGGGGGTAGTCTTACTCTTTGCATAGTCCATCCATGTGTTTTGGTGGCTCGGTCTAAAGTCTTTCTGCTTTGGAGCAATCTTTTCTCGAGTTTTCTCTCAGCTGGCTCTGCATCCCCTCTATTTGCATGTCTGCGGTTTTCTCCTCCTCTTATTCTTTGGTCGCCATGGTGGGGCAGCGGCAGGGCTCGACGACAACTGACAACTCGGCAACAGAAAAGGGAACAGAACAAAGGGGTGAATAGCATGGTGATTAACGGGGGGGCGGGGGGGGGGGGTGAACATTTAACAAGGAACATTGAACTAACCAAAGGCTTCATTTGCAACAAAATTGCCTTGTCTTAGGCTTATCTGTCTTAAAACCTGTCATTAACATTAACACCTCACTTTTGTTTTCTCTGCTGGATTGCTCCCCTGCAATCCCTCAGCCAAGATGGTCTTTAATCCTGTTTATTTGAGCTTAATTCAGATCAAAAGGAGTCCATGTCTTTGGGGACATCAATCCCACTTTCAGCACTAGACAGTGCTGACACCTCTGAGAGCCCAGTGATAACAAACGGTTTAAGAACCTCTAAATGTTGGGGAAAGCAGAGCCAGCACCAGTCAGGTCACACCCAACTCTGCCTATATTGCAGTTCTCCCTGTGTGGCCACTATGGGCTGGACATATCCCAGACTCCTGGCTGGTCTCCCTTTGCTGTGGAGAGATCCCCAAGGGAGCAAAGGGAGAAGAGGCTGGTAGAAATCCAGACACATCTGAGCACTTGGCAGGTACTTACTGTGCCTTTTGAAATGTTTCCTCTAACTTTGAAATCACAGCTTGTCTTTTCAGGAGTTTGTTGAGATACTGTTTTTCTGCCCCTTGGATGTTTTTCCCTTAATGATTCCCTGAGTAGAATTGGCTGACAAAAATAAGTACTTAGTAATTCTTTGGAAATCAGATGTGGATGTGATTCCCTTAAATCTCCACTGCCAAAATACAGGTATTTGTAGCATATATAGAATTCCTTGTACCCTCTTGTATTCAGATGATTTTCTAATTGTTTCCCTTGCTATGAGCCTGTCTGCAAAGGATTCACAAACATTAGAGGTCCCACTCCTTCACAAAAAAAGTCTGTCCTAAAAATGACTTGTAACCAGATGTGCCACAGTCTGTTACACACTGTCCTATTTTTATCCCTCCCTGTTTTCATCAGTGATTAAAGCTTTCATGATGTAACCCAGCACTTTGAAAGGGCTTCTGATGTTCCACACCGCAGCTCAGTGCTCCATCCCATGTTAATCTCTCCCTGATTGCAGGGAGATGCTGCCCCAGACGCTCTGGGAGACAGAGCTGTGCTTGAGAGCAGCTGCCACCGCCTTCAGTGGATTTTGTTTTGAGAGGTGTCTCCTCTGGATAGGGATGAGAGGAATGACAAGATTTGTCTTTACAAACAAGTGGTGGGTCTGCTGGTAGATAAAACTAGCACTGAGGGATAAGAGAAACAATGGGAAGGATTCTACTGATTGATAAATGGAAAAGAAGATATTTGCCTTTACAAACAAACTGTAGGTGTTATGAATGTATGGTTAATTCACGTTTTATTAAAGCAACCTTATATCTGTATAAAGCAAATTGTATCCCCAAAGATACCCCCTGTACAGAATCAGTTCACAGATGAGTGAACAGGAGCAATGTTTTCCTCCCCCAAGCAGGAGATTCCCCAACACAATACAGGGTGTATTGAAACTTGAGACAATTAGATAAAAGCAAGGACCGGGCCATCACAAAAGATAAGCATCTCATCCGCTCATCAAGGTCATTCATCCCCTACTCAGCCAAGAGAAGATGTAATCAAGACAGTTCCTGCCTTCCCAGAACCCTGTCCACCACCTGAGGAATATGCAAGCAGGATTTGTTTGCCTTCCTGGAATCCTGTTCACCATACACATCTGAAGAAAAGAATATCCATCTACATATCCAAAAGGCTGGACTGAACAATAGACAAGCCTCAGGGCACAAAAACTGTATAAAACCCGGCTTTGGGAAACGGCTGATCGTGAACCGGGGGGGGGGGGGCATCAGTCCGGAGAGGCTGTGTCCCAGGTTCACCCAGGTCTGATTCCTGGGGTCAGAACTGTTCTTTGATTGTGGCTTTACTCGATTTCTCACTTTGTCATTTTTCCAATAAATTTCTTAACCAATAAATATTGGGGAAATTGTCATTTATAACAGTAGGTTTGCTGATAAATGAAATTGGATATTGAAAGATGAAAGAAACAATGGGAGAAAACCCATAAATCCCATAAAAATTAAAAATTGGGGGGGTTATACATTAAAAGGGGAATTTAGGGTATTAGGCATTCCAGGAAGTTTGTACCTCTCAAGTACCTTAGCCAATGGGGAAAGAGAGAGGGAAATGCGGCCGGGAAATTAGGATAAAAAGGAGGCTGCGTCCTCCAAAAATTTGAGAGACCCCAGGGGAAATGCCCCATGGCCTCTCCCTTTATTTGAATAAAGTAAAAGGACTCCTCTGTCTCCTTTTTGGACATAAACCTCTGGCGTTTGTGGATTAATTTTCCTAACACGGATGAGCTGTCTGGGGTGGTTTTCCAGGTCCCTCTGGGCCTGAAGGAAGACAGTTCAGGCCAGGAGATATAGGGGATGTTCCCAGCCTGCCCTTGCTTTGTGCTTGCTTGCCAGTTGTGCCCCCAACATCACTTACTGGCCAAACAGCTCTGCAGTTGCTGGGAGAGTGAACCTCACATCTTTCCCTTCCTCTTTTTCCTACATTTCTCCCTTCCGAATATATGCAAAGGTTGACTGAAATTGTACATGGTTAAAAAAAAAATGACATTACCTGATAAATTTTTCAGAAAAACGTGAATTAAAACTCCCACCGTATTATGTAGGATTTTTAGAAAAACACATTTTAAATAAGCCCAAACAGCTGCCCATATTTCAAACCCCAATGTCTGTGACCAGGATCAGGGAGCAGAACTGTGCTTATTTGTTTCCCGGTGCATTCCCTTTGCCTGCAAGCAGCATGCCTGGGGCTGGCGAGCCGCTCCTGGACCCATCTGCACTTCCCTGGCTTCTCCCAGTGCTTAGAGCTGCTGCCTCAGCACTCGCAACAGGAGGGAGTGCATTGGATCTAGATAAGAAATACGCCTTCTTCAACAAACATTTGGCTAGAAATGCAGACAGCATAATCAAGATACTCATCTGCTTCAGAAAAGGCTTCTGAGGAGTTAAGTTACGCCCTTGCTACATCATATATTCAATTATAATTCAGCTACCTCCCCCTGGGAATTAGCATAGAAGCTAATCACTATGCAAACTTCAGAATGTGTGGAAAATTTTCTTTTATCAGTGCCAGTGTTACCCCTGGGAATGGGAGGATTCAGGCACCAGTATGCTCCCTGTAGCAATTCTGTCTGCTGCTCCTGGATGCTGGGTGTTTGGGGTTTTTCCGTGCCCCAAGCCCCGTGGGGTGGACACCACAGTCCCCTGACATGGCTGTGTTCTAAAGTCAGGTCTGCTTCTCACTGTAGGTGGGGAAAAAAAAGATGCCAGAGCTGGTGGCACCTGAGAACCTTGCAGAGAGTGACACAGATGGACAAGGAGCCAAACTGGGAGGAAAGCTCCAGCCACCAGGGCTGACCTGCTCCTGGTGCACTTTGGGACACACACACACATACATCCCACCTCCCACCCAGAAGGGCAGATTAATTCACCCTGAGCATCACCAGAGCTTCTGTATGTCAGAACCCAGGACATCCCTCTGGGTGCTCTGGGTGATCCAAGACCCTGGCAAGGGATCCAGAGACAAGCCACAAGAGTTTGATTAGTATAATATTAATTTATCACTGGGTGTAGATGTAGAATTTTGGGGTTTAATGAGGGTTAAGAAGGCAAGATGGAGGAATTTGGGCATGTCCCTGTCCTTCTGCTTCTTCTTCTTCTTTCCCTCCATCTTCTGCTGTGGTGGTGGCACTTTTGGATTGGTTTAGCATAGAAGTGCACTGTCTAACATAGGTGATAGGTATTGGTATTTATCTGTAAACATAGGACACGTAGTTCATAGTATAAAAGATTACGACCACCCTCTGGGTGGGCAGTCAGAGACGACCAGCACTGTAGTTAGCACCCTTGTCGGGTGAGACCAGAATGTACCTAGATAAGAAATAATAAACATCCTTGAAGACTGAGACAGACGCATCCTGACTCTCTCTTCTGGCACCGGGGCTTGGGAGAAGGACTTTTAGACAACATTCTCAGAGGGTTATGAGCCCGAGAACTGAGACTGTAATCCCCACCACCAGGGGCCAGGGCAAACTGTTGCTCTGTAGATAAAGACGAGTCATTCCCTTCCAGAGCAGCAGCTTCCAAGTTACCAGACAGGATTAATTTTTTTGGGGGGGTTGTTGTTTTTTTTTTTTTTTTCAATCATGTTGAGTTTTTTACTTACTCTTAAAAGGTGCAACTGCAAGAGTACAAAACAAATCTACACATATGTGAGAAGATGGTGCAACTTCATTTTGAGCAAGCCCTGGGAAGTCTCCATTTCTGTCCCAAAGCAGTGCTGAAAAGTTTTGCCATTTCCCAGTTTACTCTTTCTCTTTAATTTAACATTTAACAAAGGCACAACATGTGCCCCGTAACCTGTGCCCGTCACTGCTGAGCTTTGCTGAGCAAAGAGCTGCCCAAGCTTCATGCCTTGAGACAGCTCTCAGCTCCCATGAGGCTGTTCAGGCTGAACCTACGAACTGGGACTTGAGCTTCGCTGATGGACAGTGAGGCCCAGAGTATGGTGGCATTGGGGACGGATGGGTGTCAGCTTACCAGGATATCTGGAAGGACATTTGGAAGAGGATATGGGTGCCTTTGTACACTGTTACATTACAGAAAATCTGTGGGTCATGTTCTGTGATTCCTGAAGTCACTCTGCAGAGCTGTCTTTGTCTATTTACAGCCAGGTATAATTTGTGGTTTCTTGTTGCTAGTATTGGCCCACAGCAAATAAGCAGCAAAAGTCCCATTAGCATTTTCCCACAACAGCCTCCTCGGAGATAGGACTGTGGTGTTATCTGCATTGGAGCAGCAGCCAGTCCCTGAGCCAGAGCCCTGATGTTCCCCTTGATTAGGGCCATGGTGCTGTACCAAGGATGCCTGTGCACTGCTGCACCAGAAAGCCCTGGAATGAGCAGCCAGGCACAGTTCCATGCCAGAACACTTCACATTAGTGGGCTCAAAGCAAATATTGCCATAGTTTCACATTCCTGACTGATTTTGTGTCAGAGTATATCAGCATAAAGAATTGTATGAGCCCTCATGTTGAAGCAAGATGGTTGTTATTTAGATCTAATGAACTGCAATAAGTAGAAATACATAAATAATTCCTGGTCAAGGAGTAAATCAAATGCAAGTGGCTGAGATGACACTGGACCCTGAATTTCAATCTGCTGAGGGCCAGATGCATCCAACAAGAGTACAAGCTCTGTGATTCCCGACAAGCTTCTTTTCCCAGCACCCGAGTTAAATGCTTTAAAACACTGACTGACCTAGGCTTTCTGCTGAGACCTTGGCTCTGGGACAGCCACTCCTGTGAAAGTCTCTGACTTGACTATCACCTATATGAAGGTGAACAATCATTTCTACCTGTAATGTGGACAGTTCCTATGCTGTGTAGGGTTTTACATGGGCTTTCAGCCTCACTGAGCTTCCTTTATTCAGTTTTTAATTAATGGGAAGTAATTTGAACACTGGTGTAACCCCTGGATTCAGCAGAACTGCTGACACAGACAGGGCTGGATCTGGCCTGACCCTCATTAGCAGGAAAAAGGACAGATCATCACAGTTGCCATCAGAAGTCCTCACCTGGCCCTGCCACTGCACCTCAAAGGTTTCCATCTTGGATAAATAATAAATGCAAAAGCCAGCCTCACATCTTCCCCTTAAAGACTAGACGAAGCTGTGTTCAAACAAATTAAATCTACTTTCTCTTTTGGTGATGAACTTGAGGCTGATGAAAGTGAACTATTTTTAATCCTAGCTAGAGGCACAAGTGAATGGCTGGCAAAGCATGGAGTGCACTTCCCTGCCCTGCCAGTGCATCCAGCCAGGACTGCACCACCCAGGCACAAAGGACACCAAGAGCCTTGATGCCATGCTGTTGGGGGTTAGACTTGTTTATCCTTTTCACCTATAGAATTTTTTCTCAAGAGTTGCAAGGCAACTGATTGCCGGGTACTTATGAGTGCTCAGGTGAAAACAAAGCATAGAAGCTAGCACTTGGCTACACCCTTTGTCTCTGAGAGTTTCCCCCCGAGGGGTGGGGGGGGGGGGAGAGAAAGACGGGGTTGGAGGGGGGGGCAGCTTCACTTTTTGGTGTGGTCTGTGTCGGGAGCGGACGGGGGCTGCCCTTGCTGCGTGAGTTTCTCACGGCACCACCGGGATCTGATCCTGGAGAGAGAGAGCTACTATCATCTGCTCGTGTGCCCAGATCCGGATTCTTCTTTTTGCTGCCCTGCTAGAGCTGCCTCGGCTGGGCATCCTGCCCCACTGCCTCAGCGTTGTTTTAGAGCTGCTGCACCGCGGGCCCGCACTAGCCTCCCTGCCAGACCCCTTTGCCTTCTAGTGACTACTGACAGAGCTCTGAACTTCATCTGATCCACCAGCCCGGGATTCCCCCCCGTTCCAGCTTAGTACTTTTCTTTAGAGTCTCCCAGAGACCAGACTGCCCCAGGTTTTGTGAGACCAAGCTCTATCAAGGTCCCTGGTTCTGTTTTTTTGCTATTAATTGCTGTAGTTGTTGTTGTTTGTTTGCCTTGTTATACTTATTAGTAAAGAACTGTTATTCCTATTCCCATATCTCTGCCTGAGAGCCGTTTTAATTTTCTAAATTATAATAATTTGAGGGAAGGGGATTTGAATTATCCATTCTAAGAGAGGCCCTGCCTCTCTTTAGCAGATACCTGTCTTCTTTCAAAACCAAGACAGATTTTGGCGCCTAATGTGGGGCTTGAGGGCATTGAGAGAAAAAAGGGAATAACAGTTCTTAAGTGACCTAATTTCTTGTTCATTCTTGTTCACTAGATATAGAAACCTTGATAGGTAACACCATGTGGTCTAACTTATCCTGGTTCAGGTGGCATGTGGTTGTGGCTTTATTTTGCCCATTTGCAGGCCCTTTCCTAAACATGGGCCCTATAACAAAAGCTACTGTGGCTGTTATCCAGTTTGTTTTATGGGCTGATAAAGTGAGGAATTCACTGATTTTTAACTTGCTCTGGACAGCAGGCACGTAGATACATGGCTATCACATACTAAGTAGGTGTATTTGGGGTTACTTTAAGAATAGTACTTTCTGTGAGGAAATGACAGTGAGAGAAGTTTTCCAGACCTTTAGCCAGTTCCTTATGCCTACTCCACCAGCTTTTGAAGAGTTCAAATTTCCTCTAGAAACTAACCAAATGTTGCTGATGATCCTAGCTTATTTAGCTTTCAAAGATAAGGTGAGGTCAATTTGGAGCACTGCACAGACTAGGGATATTGCTGTGAGGCCTGACACTGCCCCAGAGGCTAGAGATACTGCTGTAGAGCCTGATACTGCCCCAGAAGCTGAGAATGCTGCCATAGAGCCTGATACTGCCCCAGAGACTGGGGATGCTAGCCCACTGCCTGACCCTGCCCCGCAGCCCACCCCAGAAATGAACCACCCCAGTTGGGTGGAGGTTCTAGTGAAAGAGATACGTGAGATGAGCCAAGTGCTGAAAGAATACACTTCCCCAGCTGGTGAGAAGCCCTCCCCTTGCCCTGAAAAAGGAGAATCCGATAGTGCAGCAGTAGAACCCACAGAAGTTACAACCGTCCAGGTTCCAGCCGAACCACAAGACCAGTCACAACCAGCTGCAGTTGCCCCTGTAGAAACAAAGAAGTATAAGATGAAATCAGAGCACCCAGGTAATAAGGATAAGAAAGGAGGGCCCTCACAGCCCACAGGAGAACCAGAAGTTGAGATTACCATCGAGTCCCTGACTTATGAAAGCCTACGTAATCTGCAAAAAGATATTGCACGACAGAGACGTGAGGCTTATACAACTTAGTTACTTCAGGTTTGAGACCTTATAGGTACAGGCGTGCAACTGGACAGTAGTGAGGCAAGGAACTTGGGACCCTTGACCCAGGACTCAGGGGTGAATCAAGTATTTGTAAAAGAGCAAAAGCCCCTTCCCCTCTGAGAGCGACTTCTAATGAGTGTAAAGGAGAAGTTTGTCCACAGAGACAGAATGCAAGAGCACCATCATAGAAGTCAGTAGAAGACCCTTGAGGAAGAGATCCAACAGCTGAAGGAAGTAGCCATATTAGAAGTACTCTTTAGGAGAGGTAGACAGCATGACAATGACCCTGACAAGGTCAGATGCACAGGGCAGATGTTGTAGAACCTAGCAAGTAAAAGGCCATCTCAATACACCACCTTCATTGCAATGATCAATCCTGATAGCAACCGAGAGACAGTAAGTTCTGTCGCCAGCAGGCTCAGAAATTATGAGAGCATAGTCAGTAGCCCAATGCAAGCTCAAGTCTCTGCTGTGATTAAAGAACTCAGAGAAGAGATGAGTGAGATGAGGGAGGAGATGAAGAAGAACAGTTCCCATGCAGCACCGGTGCGAGTCACAGGCCCCAGAGCCAGAGCCCAACGCCCTCCAGCTAGAGAGAGAAAGTACACCCCAAAGGCTGACCTGTAGTTTTTCTTGCGTGACCATAGGGAAGACATGGGAAGGTGGGATGGAAAACCCACTTCTGCCCTGGCAGCACGGGTGCGTGAGCTCAAGGAGAGAAACACTAACCGAGGGGGTCCCACTAAAATGAAAATAGCCTCAACCTCCCATGACCGAGCCACCAGGTATTATAGAAGTGAAGATGATATGTCAGATCCCCTTGAAAGAGCCTCTACAATGTATGCCCAGGAAGAGAATAATAACCAGTGCTAGAGGGGCCCTGCCTCTAGCCAGGAAGAGGCACGGGAAAACCGAGTCTTTTAGACTGTGTAGATTCGATGGCCTGGCACATCAGAGCCACAGAAATATGAAGCTTTAGTAGATACTGGTGCGCAGTGTACCCTGATGCCATCGAGACATGTAGAGGCAGAACCCATTTCCATTGCTGGAGTGACAAAGAGATCACAGCAACTGACTCTGGTAGAAGCCGAGGTGAGCCTGACCAAGAAAGAGTAGCAGAAACATCTGATTGCAACCGGCCCAAAGGCCCCGTGTATCCTGGGCATTGACTTCCTCCAGAATAGGTATTACAAAGACCCTAAAAGACTCAGATGAGCTTTTAGAATAGCTGCTGTAGAGGCAGAGAGCATCAAGAAATTGAACACCTTGCCTAGACTGTCAGAGAACCCATCTGCAGTAAGACACCTGAAGTAGAAGAACAACGAGTACCAGTTGCCACCTCGACGGTGCACCGCCGGCAGTATCAGACCAATCGAGATGCCGTGATCCCCATCCACAAGATGATCCGGGAGCTAGAGAGCCAAGGGTGGTCAGCAAAACCCACTCACCCTTCAACAGCCCCATCTGGCCTGTGCGCAAGTCTGATGGAGAATAGAGACTGACTGTAGACTATCGTGCATTGAATGAGGTGACACCACCGCTGAGCGCTGCTGTGCCGGACATGCTGGAACTCCAGTACGAGCTAGAGTCCAAGGCAGCGAAGTGGTATGCCACTATTGACATTGCTAATGCATTTTTCTCCATTCCTCTGGCGCAGAGTGCAAGCCTCAGTTTGCGTTCACATAGAGGGGCGTGCAGTACACCTAGAACCGACTGCCCCAGAGGTAGAAGCACAGTCCCACCATCTGCCATAGACTGATCCAGGCTGCACTAGAAAAAGAGAAGCTCCAGAACATCTGCAGTACATCGATGACATCATTGTCTAAGAGAACACGGCAATAGAAGTATTTGAGAAAAGGGAGAAGATCATCCAGATTCTCCTAGAAGCCAGCTTTGCCATCAAGAAGAGCAAGGTCAAGAGACCTGCCCGAGAGATCCAGTTCTTAAGAGTAAAGTGGCAAGATAGACGTCGCCAGATACCCACAGAAGTAATCAACAGATCACCGCAATGTCTCCACCGACCAGCAAGAAAGAAACACAAGCTTTCCTAAGTGCCATAAGCTTTTAGAGAATGCACATTCCCTAGTACAGCCAGATTGTGAGCCCTCTCTACCTAGTTACCCGCAAGAAGAACGATTTCCACTGGGGCCCTGAACAGCAGCAAGCCTTTGCCCAGATCAAGCAAGAGATCGCTCATGCAGTAGCCCTTAGCCCAGTGAAGACGAGACCAGATGTGAAGAATGTGCTCTACTCAGCAGCCGAGAACAATAGCCTGTCCTAGAGCCTATGGCAGAAAGTGCCGAGTGAGACTCGAAGCTGACCACTGAGATTCTAGAGGCGAAGCTACAGAGGGTCTGAAGCCAACTATACTCCCACAGAGAAAGAAATCTTAGCCGCCTATGAAAGAGTTCAAGCCGCCTCAGAAGTGATTAGTACAGAAGCGCAACTCCTCCTGGCACCCCGACTGCCTGTGCTGAGTAGATGTTTAAAGGAAAAGTTCCCTCTACCCACCATGCCACCGACGCCACATAGAGCAAATAGATTGCCCTCATCACACAGTGCGCCCGTATTAGAAACCCAAACCGCCCTGAGATTTTAGAAGTTATTACCAACTGGCCGGAAAGTGAAAGCTTTAGTCTCATAGATGAAGAAGAGCAAGAACAAGTGACACAAGCTGAAGAAGCACCACCGTACAACCAACTGCCAGTAGAAGAGACACAGTACGCTCTTTCACTGATAGTTCCTGTCGCATTGTAAGCCTGAACCAGAAATAGAAGGCAGCTGTATAGAGCCCCACACGACAGTTGCACAAGCCACTGAAAGAGAAGTAGATCGAGTCAACTTGCTGAACTCAAAGCCATTCAGTTAGCCCTAGACATTGCTGAAAGAGAGAAGTGGCCAAAGCTCTACCTCTACACTGATTCGTAGATAGTAGCCAATGCTCTGTGAGTTAGCTAGAAAAGTAGAAAAAGGCCAACTAGCAGCGTCAGGAAAACCAATCTAAGCTGCTGATGAGTAGAAAGACATTGCCACTCAGGTAGAGAAGCTACCTGTGAAAGTCCGCCATGTAGATGCCCATGTCCCCAAGAGCAGAGCTAATGAAGAGCACCGAAACAATGAGCAAGTAGATCAGCTGCCAAGATAGAAGTATCAAAGATAGACTTAGACTGGCAGCACAAAAGAGAGCTGTTCCTAGCTCGATGGGCCCATGATGCTTCAAACATCAAGGCAGAAATGCCACCTATAAGTAGGCACGAGACCGAGAGTAGATCTAACCATAGACAGTATCTCCCAAGTTATCCATGACTGTGAGACATGTGCTGCCATCAAACAAGCCAAGCGAGTAAAGCCCCTATAGTATAGGGGACGGTAGTCTAAATATAAGTATGGAGAAGCCTGGCAGATTGACTACATCACCCTTCCCCAGACCCGCCAAGGCAAGCGCTACGTGCTGACCATAGTAGAAGCCACCACTAGATAGCTAGAGACCTACCCTGTGCCCCATGCGACTGCCCGGAATACCATCCTAGGCCTTGAAAAACAAGTCCTTTAGAGACATAGCACCCCTGAGAGAATTGAGTCAGACAATGAGACCCATTTCAAGAACAGCCTTGTAAACACCTAGGCTAGAAAACATGGCATTGAATAGATATATCACATCCCTTATCATGCACCAGCTGCCGAGAAAGTTGAACGATGCAATAGCCTGCTTAAAACCACCTTGAAGGCACTGAGTGGGAAGTCCTTCAAGAACTGAGAGATTAATTTAGCAAAGGCCACATGGTTAGTGAACACCAGAGTTCCAGCAACCGAGCAAGCCCAGCCCAGTCTGAGCCCCTGAGAACAATAGATAGAGATAAAGTTCCAGTGGTACACATAAGAAGTATGCTAAGAAAAGCTGTTTGAGTTAATCCTGCCTCCAGCAAAGACAATCCCATCCGTGGGGTTGTCTTCGCTCAGGGACCAGGTTGCACTTAGTGAGTAATGCAAAAAGATAGACAGACCCGATGCATACCTCAAAGAGACCTTGTTTTAAAGTGAACTACCCATGCCACTGTATCCGTACCCACATCTGCATGTATATATGTATATAATTAAAGTAGTGCATGTATGTATATAGTTTAGCAGTTTAAATTCAAATGTAATATGTTAGTATAAGAAAAAATTCGGGTAGATTAATGTTGGGGTTAGACTTGTTTATCCTTTTCACCTATAGAATTTTTTCCCAAGGGTTGCAAGGCAACTGATTGCCAGGTACTTATGAGTGCTCAGGTGAAAACAAAGCATAGAAGCTAGCACTTGGCTACACCCTTGTCTCCGGGAGTTTCCCCCCGAGGGTGGGGGGGGGGGAGAAAGACGGGGCTGGGGGGGGGGCAGCTTCACTTTTTAGTGTAGTCTGCGTCGGAACAGACGGGGGCTGCCATTGCTGCGTGAGTTTCTCACGGCACCACCGGGATCTGATCCTGGAGAGAGAGAGCTACCATCATCTGCTCGTGTGCCCAGATCCAGATTCTCTTTTTGCTGCCCTGCTAGAGCTGCCTCGGCTGAGCATCCTGTCCCACTGCCTCGGCGCTGTTTTAGAGCTGCACTGCACCGCGGGCCCGCACTGGCCTCCCTGCCAGACCCCTTTGCCTTCTAGTGACTACTGACGAGCTCTGAACTTCATCTGATCCACCAGCCCGGATTCCCCACTGTTCCAGCTTAGTACTTTTCTTCAGAGTCCCCAGAGACCAGACTGCCCCGGTTTTGTGGACCAAGCTCCTCAAGGTCCCTGGTTCTGTTTTTTCGCTATTAATTGCTGTAGTTGTTGTGTTTGTTTGCCTGTTATACCTATTAGTAAAGAACTGTTATTCTATTCCATATCTCTGCCTGAGAGCCGTTTTAATTTTCTAAATTATAATAATTTCAGGGAAGGGGATTTGAATTATCCATTCCAAGAGAGGCCCTGCCTCTCTTAGCAGATACCTGTCTTCTTTCAAACTGAGACAGATTTGGTGCCCCAAGAAAACCGAGTTTTTAGACTGTGTAGATTCGATACCTAGCAATCAGAGCCACAGAAATATGAAGCTTTAGTAGATACTAGTGCGCAGTGTACCCTGATGCCATCGAGACATTGAAGGAGAACCCATTTCCATTGCTAGAGTGAAGGAAGATCACGCACTGACTCTAGTAGAAGCCGAAGTGGAGCCTGACCAAGAAAGATGGCAGAAACATCTGATTGCAACGGCCAAAGGCCCGTGTATCCTGGGCATTGACTCCTCCAGAATGAGTATTACAAAGACCCTTAAAAGACTCAGATGGGCTTTTAGAATAGTGCTGTAGAGGCAGAGGCATCAAGAAATTGAATACCTTGCCTAGACTGTCAGAGAACCATCTGCAGTAAGACACCTGAAAGTAGAAGACAACGAGTACCAGTTGCACCTCGACGGTGCACGCGGCAGTATCAGACCATCGAGATGCTGATCCCATCCACAAGATGATCCGAGAGCTAGAGAGCCAAAAGGTAGTCAGCAAAAACTCACCTTCAACAGCCCATCTAGCTGTGCGCAGTCTGATAGAGAATGAGACTGACCGTAGACTATGTGCATTGAATGAGTGACACCACCGCTGAGCGCTGCTGTGCAGACATGCTGGAACTCCAGTACGAGCTGGAGTCAGGCGCGAAGTAGTATGCCTATTGACATTGCAAATGCATTTTTCTCCATTCCTTAGCTGCAGAGTGCAGGCCTAGTTTGCGTTACATAGAGAGGCGTGCAGTACACCTAGAACCGACTGCCCAGGGGTAGAAGCACAGTCCCACCATCTGCATAGACTGATCCAAGCTGACTAGAAAAGAGAGAAGCTCCAGAACATCTGCAGTACATCGATGACATCATTGTGTGAGAGAACACAGCAATAGAAGTGTTTGAGAAAAGAGAGAAAATCATCCAGATTCTCCTAGAGCCAGCTTGCCATCAAGAAGAGCAGGTCAAGAGCCTGCCCGAGAGATCCAGTTCTTAAGAGTAAATAGCAAAGATAGACGTCGCCAGATACCCACAGAAGTAATCAACAAGATCACCGCATGTCTCACGACCAGCAAGAAAGAAACCAAGCTTTCCTAAGTGCCATAGGCTTTTAGAGAATGCACTTCCCGAGTACAGCCAGATGTGAGCCCTCTTACTAGTTACCCGAAGAAGAATGATTTCCATGAAGCCCTGACAGCAGCAAGCCTTTGCCCAGATCAAGCAGGAGATCGCTCATGCAGTAGCCCTTAGCCCAGTGAAGACAAGACCAGATGTGAAGAATGTTCTCTACTCAGCAGCAGAACAATAGCCTGTCTAGAGCTATGCAGAAGTGCCAGTGAGACTCGAAGCCGACCACTGAGATTCTAGAGCCGAAGTACAGAGGTCTGAAGCCAACTATATACAGAGGAACTTAGCCCCTATGAAGAGTTCAAGCCGCTCAGAAGTGATTAGTACAGAAGCGCAACTCCTCCTGGCACCCCGACTAAGGTAGATGTTCCTTTTCACCTATAGAATTTTTTCTCAAGAGTTGCAAGGCAACTGATTGCCGGGTACTTATGAGTGCTCAGGTGAAAACAAAGCATAGAAGCTAGCACTTGGCTACACCCTTTGTCTCTGAGAGTTTCCCCCCGAGGGGTGGGGGGGGGGGAGAGAAAGACGGGGTTGGAGGGGGGGGCAGCTTCACTTTTTGGTGTGGTCTGTGTCGGGAGCGGACGGGGGCTGCCCTTGCTGCGTGAGTTTCTCACGGCACCACCGGGATCTGATCCTGGAGAGAGAGAGCTACTATCATCTGCTCGTGTGCCCAGATCCGGATTCTTCTTTTTGCTGCCCTGCTAGAGCTGCCTCGGCTGGGCATCCTGCCCCACTGCCTCAGCGTTGTTTTAGAGCTGCTGCACCGCGGGCCCGCACTAGCCTCCCTGCCAGACCCCTTTGCCTTCTAGTGACTACTGACAGAGCTCTGAACTTCATCTGATCCACCAGCCCGGGATTCCCCCCCGTTCCAGCTTAGTACTTTTCTTTAGAGTCTCCCAGAGACCAGACTGCCCCAGGTTTTGTGAGACCAAGCTCTATCAAGGTCCCTGGTTCTGTTTTTTTGCTATTAATTGCTGTAGTTGTTGTTGTTTGTTTGCCTTGTTATACTTATTAGTAAAGAACTGTTATTCCTATTCCCATATCTCTGCCTGAGAGCCGTTTTAATTTTCTAAATTATAATAATTTGAGGGAAGGGGATTTGAATTATCCATTCTAAGAGAGGCCCTGCCTCTCTTTAGCAGATACCTGTCTTCTTTCAAAACCAAGACAGATTTTGGCGCCTAATGTGGGGCTTGAGGGCATTGAGAGAAAAAAGGGAATAACAGTTCTTAAGTGACCTAATTTCTTGTTCATTCTTGTTCACTAGATATAGAAACCTTGATAGGTAACACCATGTGGTCTAACTTATCCTGGTTCAGGTGGCATGTGGTTGTGGCTTTATTTTGCCCATTTGCAGGCCCTTTCCTAAACATGGGCCCTATAACAAAAGCTACTGTGGCTGTTATCCAGTTTGTTTTATGGGCTGATAAAGTGAGGAATTCACTGATTTTTAACTTGCTCTGGACAGCAGGCACGTAGATACATGGCTATCACATACTAAGTAGGTGTATTTGGGGTTACTTTAAGAATAGTACTTTCTGTGAGGAAATGACAGTGAGAGAAGTTTTCCAGACCTTTAGCCAGTTCCTTATGCCTACTCCACCAGCTTTTGAAGAGTTCAAATTTCCTCTAGAAACTAACCAAATGTTGCTGATGATCCTAGCTTATTTAGCTTTCAAAGATAAGGTGAGGTCAATTTGGAGCACTGCACAGACTAGGGATATTGCTGTGAGGCCTGACACTGCCCCAGAGGCTAGAGATACTGCTGTAGAGCCTGATACTGCCCCAGAAGCTGAGAATGCTGCCATAGAGCCTGATACTGCCCCAGAGACTGGGGATGCTAGCCCACTGCCTGACCCTGCCCCGCAGCCCACCCCAGAAATGAACCACCCCAGTTGGGTGGAGGTTCTAGTGAAAGAGATACGTGAGATGAGCCAAGTGCTGAAAGAATACACTTCCCCAGCTGGTGAGAAGCCCTCCCCTTGCCCTGAAAAAGGAGAATCCGATAGTGCAGCAGTAGAACCCACAGAAGTTACAACCGTCCAGGTTCCAGCCGAACCACAAGACCAGTCACAACCAGCTGCAGTTGCCCCTGTAGAAACAAAGAAGTATAAGATGAAATCAGAGCACCCAGGTAATAAGGATAAGAAAGGAGGGCCCTCACAGCCCACAGGAGAACCAGAAGTTGAGATTACCATCGAGTCCCTGACTTATGAAAGCCTACGTAATCTGCAAAAAGATATTGCACGACAGAGACGTGAGGCTTATACAACTTAGTTACTTCAGGTTTGAGACCTTATAGGTACAGGCGTGCAACTGGACAGTAGTGAGGCAAGGAACTTGGGACCCTTGACCCAGGACTCAGGGGTGAATCAAGTATTTGTAAAAGAGCAAAAGCCCCTTCCCCTCTGAGAGCGACTTCTAATGAGTGTAAAGGAGAAGTTTGTCCACAGAGACAGAATGCAAGAGCACCATCATAGAAGTCAGTAGAAGACCCTTGAGGAAGAGATCCAACAGCTGAAGGAAGTAGCCATATTAGAAGTACTCTTTAGGAGAGGTAGACAGCATGACAATGACCCTGACAAGGTCAGATGCACAGGGCAGATGTTGTAGAACCTAGCAAGTAAAAGGCCATCTCAATACACCACCTTCATTGCAATGATCAATCCTGATAGCAACCGAGAGACAGTAAGTTCTGTCGCCAGCAGGCTCAGAAATTATGAGAGCATAGTCAGTAGCCCAATGCAAGCTCAAGTCTCTGCTGTGATTAAAGAACTCAGAGAAGAGATGAGTGAGATGAGGGAGGAGATGAAGAAGAACAGTTCCCATGCAGCACCGGTGCGAGTCACAGGCCCCAGAGCCAGAGCCCAACGCCCTCCAGCTAGAGAGAGAAAGTACACCCCAAAGGCTGACCTGTAGTTTTTCTTGCGTGACCATAGGGAAGACATGGGAAGGTGGGATGGAAAACCCACTTCTGCCCTGGCAGCACGGGTGCGTGAGCTCAAGGAGAGAAACACTAACCGAGGGGTCCCACTAAAATGAAAATAGCCTCAACCTCCCATGACCGAGCCACCAGGTATTATAGAAGTGAAGATGATATGTCAGATCCCCTTGAAAGAGCCTCTACAATGTATGCCCAGGAAGAGAATAATAACCAGTGCTAGAGGGGCCCTGCCTCTAGCCAGGAAGAGGCACGGGAAAACCGAGTCTTTTAGACTGTGTAGATTCGATGGCCTGGCACATCAGAGCCACAGAAATATGAAGCTTTAGTAGATACTGGTGCGCAGTGTACCCTGATGCCATCGAGACATGTAGAGGCAGAACCCATTTCCATTGCTGGAGTGACAAAGAGATCACAGCAACTGACTCTGGTAGAAGCCGAGGTGAGCCTGACCAAGAAAGAGTAGCAGAAACATCTGATTGCAACCGGCCCAAAGGCCCCGTGTATCCTGGGCATTGACTTCCTCCAGAATAGGTATTACAAAGACCCTAAAAGACTCAGATGAGCTTTTAGAATAGCTGCTGTAGAGGCAGAGAGCATCAAGAAATTGAACACCTTGCCTAGACTGTCAGAGAACCCATCTGCAGTAAGACACCTGAAGGTAGAAGAACAACGAGTACCAGTTGCCACCTCGACGGTGCACCGCCGGCAGTATCAGACCAATCGAGATGCCGTGATCCCCATCCACAAGATGATCCGGGAGCTAGAGAGCCAAGGGGTGGTCAGCAAAACCCACTCACCCTTCAACAGCCCCATCTGGCCTGTGCGCAAGTCTGATGGAGAATAGAGACTGACTGTAGACTATCGTGCATTGAATGAGGTGACACCACCGCTGAGCGCTGCTGTGCCGGACATGCTGGAACTCCAGTACGAGCTAGAGTCCAAGGCAGCGAAGTGGTATGCCACTATTGACATTGCTAATGCATTTTTCTCCATTCCTCTGGCCGCAGAGTGCAAGCCTCAGTTTGCGTTCACATAGAGGGGCGTGCAGTACACCTAGAACCGACTGCCCCAGAGGTAGAAGCACAGTCCCACCATCTGCCATAGACTGATCCAGGCTGCACTAGAAAAAAGAGAAGCTCCAGAACATCTGCAGTACATCGATGACATCATTGTCTAAGAGAACACGGCAATAGAAGTATTTGAGAAAAGGGAGAAGATCATCCAGATTCTCCTAGAAGCCAGCTTTGCCATCAAGAAGAGCAAGGTCAAGAGACCTGCCCGAGAGATCCAGTTCTTAAGAGTAAAGTGGCAAGATAGACGTCGCCAGATACCCACAGAAGTAATCAACAAGATCACCGCAATGTCTCCACCGACCAGCAAGAAAGAAACACAAGCTTTCCTAAGTGCCATAAGCTTTTAGAGAATGCACATTCCCTAGTACAGCCAGATTGTGAGCCCTCTCTACCTAGTTACCCGCAAGAAGAACGATTTCCACTGGGGCCCTGAACAGCAGCAAGCCTTTGCCCAGATCAAGCAAGAGATCGCTCATGCAGTAGCCCTTAGCCCAGTGAAGACGAGACCAGATGTGAAGAATGTGCTCTACTCAGCAGCCGAGAACAATAGCCTGTCCTAGAGCCTATGGCAGAAAGTGCCGAGTGAGACTCGAAGCTGACCACTGAGATTCTAGAGGCGAAGCTACAGAGGGTCTGAAGCCAACTATACTCCCACAGAGAAAGAAATCTTAGCCGCCTATGAAAGAGTTCAAGCCGCCTCAGAAGTGATTAGTACAGAAGCGCAACTCCTCCTGGCACCCCGACTGCCTGTGCTGAGGTAGATGTTTAAAGGAAAAGTTCCCTCTACCCACCATGCCACCGACGCCACATAGAGCAAATAGATTGCCCTCATCACACAGTGCGCCCGTATTAGAAACCCAAACCGCCCTGAGATTTTAGAAGTTATTACCAACTGGCCGGAAAGTGAAAGCTTTAGTCTCATAGATGAAGAAGAGCAAGAACAAGTGACACAAGCTGAAGAAGCACCACCGTACAACCAACTGCCAGTAGAAGAGACACAGTACGCTCTTTTCACTGATAGTTCCTGTCGCATTGTAAGCCTGAACCAGAAATAGAAGGCAGCTGTATAGAGCCCCACACGACAAGTTGCACAAGCCACTGAAAGAGAAGGTAGATCGAGTCAACTTGCTGAACTCAAAGCCATTCAGTTAGCCCTAGACATTGCTGAAAGAGAGAAGTGGCCAAAGCTCTACCTCTACACTGATTCGTAGATAGTAGCCAATGCTCTGTGGAGTTAGCTAGAAAAGTAGAAAAAGGCCAACTAGCAGCGTCAGGGAAAACCAATCTAAGCTGCTGATGAGTAGAAAGACATTGCCACTCGGGTAGAGAAGCTACCTGTGAAAGTCCGCCATGTAGATGCCCATGTCCCCAAGAGCAGAGCTAATGAAGAGCACCGAAACAATGAGCAAGTAGATCAAGCTGCCAAGATAGAAGTATCAAAGATAGACTTAGACTAGCAGCACAAAAGAGAGCTGTTCCTAGCTCGATGGGCCCATGATGCTTCAAAACATCAAGGCAGAAATGCCACCTATAAGTAGGCACGAGACCGAGAAGTAGATCTAACCATGGACAGTATCTCCCAAGTTATCCATGACTGTGAGACATGTGCTGCCATCAAACAAGCCAAGCGAGTAAAGCCCCTATAGAATAGAAGACGGTAGTCTAAATATAAGTATGGAGAAGCCTGGCAGATTGATTACATCACCCTTCCCCAGACCCGCCAAGGCAAGCGCTACGTGCTGACCATAGTAGAAGCCACCACTAGATAGCTAGAGACCTACCCTGTGCTCCATGCGACTGCCCGGAATACCATCCTAGGCCTTGAAAAACAAGTCCTTTGGAGACATAGCACCCCTGAGAGAATTGAGTCAGACAATGAGACCCATTTCAAGAACAGCCTTGTAAACACCTGGGCTAGAAAACATGGCATTGAATAGATATATCACATCCCTTATCATGCACCAGCTGCCGAGAAAGTTGAACGATGCAATAGCCTGCTTAAAACCACCTTGAAGGCACTGAGTAGAAAGTCTTTCAAGAACTGAGAGATTAATTTAGCAAAGGCCACATGGTTAGTGAACACCAGAGGTTCCAGCAACCGAGCAAGCCCAGCCCAGTCTGAGCCCCTGAGAACAATAGATAGAGATAAGGTTCCAGTGGTACACATGAGAAGTATGCTGAGAAAAACTGTTTAGGTTAATCCTGCCTCCAGCAAAGACAATCCCATCCGTGGAGTTGTCTTCGCTCAGAGACCAAGTTGCACTTAGTAGGTAATGCAAAAAGATAAACAGACCCGATGCATACCTCAAAGAGACCTTGTTTTAAAGTGAACTACCCATGCCACTGTATCCGTACCCACATCTGCATGTATATATGTATATAATTAAAGTAGTGCATGTATGTATATAGTTTAGCAGTTTAAATTCAAATGTAATATGTTAGTATAAGAAAAAATTCAGGGTAGAATAATGTTGGGGGTTAGACTTGTTTATCCTTTTCACCTATAGAATTTTTTCCCAAGAGTTGCAAGGCAACTGATTGCCGGGTACTTATGAGTGCTCAGGTGAAAACAAAGCATAGAAGCTAGCACTTGGCTACACCCTTTGTCTCTGAGAGTTTCCCCCCGAGGGGTGGGGGGGGGGGAGAGAAAGACGGGGTTGGAGGGGGGGGCAGCTTCACTTTTTGGTGTGGTCTGTGTCGGGAGCGGACGGGGGCTGCCCTTGCTGCGTGAGTTTCTCACGGCACCACCGGGATCTGATCCTGGAGAGAGAGAGCTACTATCATCTGCTCGTGTGCCCAGATCCGGATTCTTCTTTTTGCTGCCCTGCTAGAGCTGCCTCGGCTGGGCATCCTGCCCCACTGCCTCAGCGTTGTTTTAGAGCTGCTGCACCGCGGGCCCGCACTAGCCTCCCTGCCAGACCCCTTTGCCTTCTAGTGACTACTGACAGAGCTCTGAACTTCATCTGATCCACCAGCCCGGGATTCCCCACCGTTCCAGCTTAGTACTTTTCTTTAGAGTCTCCCAGAGACCAGACTGCCCCAGGTTTTGTGAGACCAAGCTCCATCAAGGTCCCTGGTTCTGTTTTTTCGCTATTAATTGCTGTAGTTGTTGTTGTTTGTTTGCCTTGTTATACCTATTAGTAAAGAACTGTTATTCCTATTCCCATATCTCTGCCTGAGAGCCGTTTTAATTTTCTAAATTATAATAATTTGAGGGAAGGGGATTTGAATTATCCATTCCAAGAGAGGCCCTGCCTCTCTCTAGCAGATACCTGTCTTCTTTCAAAACCAAGACACATGCTCTGCCTTGCCCCCTTTTATTTAGAATATGCTCTGCAATTCCTGTTTCACAAGGAGAGGCTCCTTCCAGCTCAGACTCCCCTTGGGTAGGTGAGTGCCTGCCTTTCTTAGTGCCAGGGGATACATTGCTGTGTTCAGCATTGGAGTGCTGGCATGTGATCCCAACAGTTCTACTCTTGAGGCAACACTGCTTTTCTGCCTTGGAGCAGCTCAGTGGGAAATGCCCCAGGTGTAGCTGCCTGTGCTGTGAGGCACCACTGTGACAGCACTGCCACAGACAGGAGAAGGAGGAGGAATCTTCTACCTTTGGTTCAGGGCTGCCAATAGTAGCACAGGCATCTAAATTGGCTTCTGCTGCACATCCTGCATCTCGCACCATGGGATGGGGGAGATGTCAGTACTGGATGAGCTTCTATTTCCTCCAAGTGCTCTGAGGGCTTCTGCTGATTTCAGATTTACTTTCTATAATGTGTCCTTTACTGTGGTCATGTGTCTTGTTCTTTAAAGGCTACAGTCTGACATTTGGTCTTTACTGGATTCCACATTGCTTGTGAGCATAAAGGTCCTGTCTGCTTAAATAAAGTTTTATCCAACATGATATTTACAAGTTTCTCCAAAATGCTAATATTTGCTTTCCTGCAAGCTAGCAGGGTATATCACACTTCCTGCTGGATAGCAGTGTCACACTGAGACACGAAATGAACACACACCACACGCTCAGTCGCCCAAGGCAAAAAAGAGAGCTTTATTTACAGTTTTTCAGAATTTATAGATTCTCTAAAGTGAGAGTGGATTGGAGGATAACATCCCTCCTTTAAACCACACTGACCAGGTGAACAGTCTGTCAATTTTCTCCTCCTCCAAGAAGGGATGTGCAAAACACATAGTGTTTTGGTAAAATGTGTGGGAACTCTTGACACCAAGAATGTAAACATCAGAAGGCTTCGAAAACCAGGGTGACAGCACAGCAAACTGCAGGTGCTCAGTGTCCGGATGGTGTTTCTGAGCCCTCAGAGAGTCTTTCTGGTGGCTGATGTCCTGGGGAGCTGCCTCCTGCACATCCAGCTGTGGCTCCTCCAGTAAGGATCTGGCCTCTTTTTTTCAAAGTTTATACTAACAGTTACTCATTGGGCTTTTTATACACAGATATCTCTTAAACTGTTTTCTTCTGTTCCTTGACATATTTATTTGTGCTGCATGCATGGAGCTTTTCTGTCTGGGATATATACTTGAAGCAGAATTGGGCAAGTCTTTCTTTATGGCCTTGGTAGAGTCAGCTACTCATTTGGCTGTTGTAAAAACAAATGAGGAGTTTAAATCTGCAAGACAGGAAGATCCTGTCTTGTGTTTTCAAGCACTGAGTGAGCAGGACCCTATTAGAGATGGTGGCCCCAATGGCCAGAGGGAGCTGCGAGTGTGAAACAGGGTCCCTGCCTATAGCAGCTGCAGATCCAGGCCAGCAAAGGCAGGCTTATCTGCCTAAAAGCACAGCAGGAACATTGCTCCATGGGCTGCAGCAGTGCCTAGTCTCCTGGTGCCAGCATCGCCCTGCACGCACTGTGCCAGGGAGGGACAGGTCTCCATGGCTTTGCAAACTGCCTTCCAAACCAGGTATTCAGACAAAGCTCCAGCAGCCTATGTGCCAAATGCTTGGGAGCCTCATGCTGCTTTGGCTCTGGAGGCAACAGGACTGCAGAGGTCTAGCAGCAGACATCCCCCTGCCTGCAGAGTGACCCTTGCACTCACACATGCTCGGTTCTCTGCAGCAGTGCCATGTGCTGTGGAAATGCCCAAACTCCAATGGCAGAAGGGGGAGATGAGCTATGGGTGCGGTCCTCATCACAGCACCCAATACCAGTCACAACCTTGCCCCTGCTAGCCAGGGTCTGCTCTGCCTCAGCACCAAGGAAGGGGGGATCTGTTTCCATTGCAACAAATTGCACCTGTTTCCCCACAGCATTATGCTAGTCCAAGTCATTCCTCCAGAAGCAATAGTGCTTTTCTGTTATACCAGAATGCCCTTCCACTGCTGCCTGAGGAAAGGGGTAGTGAACTGTTGTTTGCTCTGCTTTAAGACACGGTGAGGGGAGATAAGCACCAGACAGCAAACTAAGCAACACAGCAAGCTCTTCCCAATAGACACTGGCCTGCACTAGAACTCTGCTTTGTGTGATGAATCAGTGTCCTTAACAGAGATATAAAACATTATTTCCTTAATTCCACAGTATTCAGGATACAGAGCTAAACTTGCAGGACTTAATCTATTTAAATTGTCCTGTGATATATATTCAAGAAAACAGAGGTACATTCATAAGAGTTAATCCATTTAAAATTGATTTTGCCTCTCAGCCTTTGTGAAATATCTGTGCAGGAGAGCCTGGGGGCTTTCTGCATTTTTCAATTAGGAAAGAGACCAGCCAAGTCAACCAGGCACAGGGCAGATCTCAGCTTGCTTTATTGCAAACATGCTATATCTAGTATTTCAACTAGTACCTAAGAACCAAAATGTTGGAAAGGAGCTGGAGAAAGCCACCAGAATCTTATTTCTTGCAAAGAAGATCAAAACAACCCCTGAGAATTGCTGCAAAGACAAGCAAGTGGAAAGGTCTCAAGGGAGTGAGCATGCTAAAGCTCAGCTCTCATTTAGAGACAAATAAATGGCTTTAAACTGATTCCTTTGTCAATCCCTGGATGGAGACATAATCACAGAATGCTTTGAGTTGGAAGGGACCTTAAGGACCATCGAGTTCCAATCTGCCTGCCATGGGCACCTCCCACAAGACCAGGTTGCTCAAAGGCCCATCGAAATTGGCCTTGAACACTTCCAGGGATGGGGCATAATTCATTTTCCCCTAAGGATGGCTTTAGCTGTTGGATACAGTGGCAAGACATGGTGCCTTTCACCTTGGAGGATCAAACCTGTGTAGATGCAGGGGAAGTAGTGGCCCCAAAGCCTCCATCAGGATTTGATACCGGGGCTTCACTGTGCGGCTCAATCGAGAGAAGCCAGGCTCTATGGAGTCCCCCGCAGCCGCTGTGCATCACTTAAGGGCTCTGCGGGCACCCCGGGGCAGCGCACACCCCGCGGAGCTCCTCGCTGCCCGGTGCCACCGGCCTGGAGCCGGTAGCTGCCAGCTGCGCACGGCGGGGCCCCAGCGCCACCCTCTGGGGTCGCGGCCGCAGCCGCGTGGTCCCTGCTGCTCTCCCGACCCCGCTTCCCCCTGCCTGCAGGGCCTTTGCTTCCCTCTTCAGCGCTCTTCAGCGCTATTTCAGAGTTCAGCCCGTGCGGAGCATCAGGGGCCGGGGATGGGGCTCGGTGCAGGATGCGGCTGCGGCTTCCCGGCAGCGGTGGGGATTGAGCCACTGCACCTTTGTGCTGCCTTTTCAGCAGTGGAAAGAGGATATTTATTGGTCATTTCAGAGTCAGCTGTTAAGAAAAGGTGTATTTAAAAGATTCTTAAATCTCCCTCTCTCGGTTAAGAATCTCAACCTTTGGTTTGATCTTTTCACATAAAATGAGTTTGTTTGGGGTTTTTTTCTGTTCATTTCCTGATCAGCTCCATCCAGCTCAGGAGAATCACCTCCAGGAGGAAGAACAGGACACTGCTGCAGAGGAAACCTTGAAGGAGAAGTGAGACATTCTGTAGCACAGGCCTGTCCAAGTGCTGCCTCATACCAATAGATATTCTGACAACAAATTACCATGTAAGTTTAGTAACATGTTACGGATGTGAGTACTTCATGTCTGCATATAAAGGATTCTTCTTGTTATTTATTGTCCCTTTCAGGATTAGCTGAGGAAGGAAATGGGAAATTGTACTCTCTGGCATGTCATGGAACTGGCTGAGGGGCTGAGGAGGAAATGAAGCAGAAGCCAGCTAAGAACAGCACCTTGCCATCAAACGCCACAGGGTGGTTTTGGTGCACGTGAGGAGCAAGGCAGCTTTGACTCAGCATTCCTTGGGCGAAAGTTTAAAATCAAATCAGCACAGTAGTGAGCATTTTTGCTGCTTCCTCCCATAACCACCAACTCCTGCCCAGTCACAAGCTTGGATGGAGGATCCCACTGCAAGCTGAAGATGGTGAAAGGCTCCTGGTTGCCCCAGACCAACAGTGACATATGTGCCATGTTCTCCCCAAAATTCAGCAGTGATGTGTTTCTTCCCACTCTCATGAAGGTCACTGGTGTTCTGCATGCTGGGACACTTTCATAGTAGGATACGAAAGGAACACAAGGAGTCTAGTTGCATTGGAGAACAACAGAAGGCTGAAAACTTTATAATTTCTTTCGTCCCTTTTATAGCATGCTTCGCTAAAAGGGTATTCATTGGTCAGAAGGACTGACACTTCTCCCCCTTTGGTAAACAACAGCTGAGGAAGACTGTTTTGAAAAAAATCTTGAGAAGAACAGCTGCCCACATAGAAATATTTTGAAAAACAGGGAAGGATGTTTTGGGAAAGGAAACTGTTGAAAGTTTTCCCTTGGGAAAGGAGCCTGCAAGTCAGCAAGCTGAGAATTCTCTCAGGCCCAGAAAATACTGAGCCCACAGGACACAGAGAAAGGAAGGTCAAACATGCTGCCTTCCTGCTGAAGAGGACATTTCCCTCCTATACTAAATATGGAAGCAGGCATAAGTACCCCTCTTGTTTTTCCTGGGGTCATCTGAGGCACAGAAAATTCTGGAGGAGGCTGTTCCTTAGTCTCCACTCCTGACTGCTTCCCTCCCACTGTTGGCAGAGCCAGAGCTGGCAGAATGGGCAGGGCTGGCCTTGAACACCCTACTGCTCCCACAGAACACCCACCTGAGTGGGTGCCCGGCCTCTGGGCAGCCTCTGTGCGGGGGACTTGATGGATAGTCACAAAGAGGTATTTGAGTGGGGTTTCTTTCCCTAACCAAATGAACATTTGCCAGAACTCTGACCCTGCATTGTAGTATAACCATTGGCAGGGCAGTGATTGTTGTGGTGCCTTGGGAAGGCTGACCTGGAACAGAGACTGAACAGAGCTAGAGAATAAAGTAGATATTTATTGAGAGGCCTTTAAGGGTACACCTTGGGCAGGACAAGAGCCTGACCAGGGCTACACCCAAGGTGGACTTAAAATGGTCACAAAATGGATGACTGGTCACGAGGTCTTACACTTTTATAAGTTTTGGTCCATTTCATATTGAGTTTAGTAGTCCAATTACAGCTTTGGGTTGTGAAGTCTCATCCTTCTTGTTTTCTTTCTTCGGTCCACTGTTTATGCTTTTGGGCCTGAAACTTGTACTCGTTGTCCTTGGTCTTCATCAGAGAAGGGATTTGTTTTGTCTACCTACTCTGTGAAGAGAGCTTACTAACACTTATTATGAGGCTCAGAACTACACACTTAGCACAGAATCTGAAAAACATGAAAGCTAAAACTTAAGGCATCAGTTGTGGGTATGAGCTCCTCAATCACTGTAAGAGTCAGCCCGAAGACCCTTTTACAATGTCTCACGCTTATTCATCATGGAAGATGACTTTGGGGGAAGTATGGGGGTTTTTGGACTCTTGGTGCTAACAGGAACTACATCCGCCCAGGTGTTTACTTGGGAATGTGTGAAGCCGGATTTTGTATCCTGTTCGAAACAATGGAATCATGAAGCGTTGCCTTCTCTCAGGTGAAACAATCGCACCTGCATCGAAGAGGCCAGCTTGCCCCGCTTCTCCCCCATTGTGTATGGGCCTGGACTTCATCACGGGACTTCTCCCCCCTCTCCTTGTGCATTGGGCCTAGACTCACGAGATTTCTCCCCCACTCTGGCTGATTGCCTCTCGCCTCGGAAAGAACTATATATTCAGCCTCAGAAGAGACCCCTTTCGAGGACCCCCCCACAGAAGACGAAATCTATCAGCTCCACGAGGGTCCTGCGGCGTCAATCGTGGCCACGAGTGTTGCCGTTTCTTTCTGCAACGGCGGTGGCCTGGTCTAGGAATGGCAGCACGGCGACCACATGCTTGTGTGTCACTCGGGCATTGTAACAGACGCTTACACCAGTGTGGTGGACGGTTACAAGCATTTATTATCTCAAACATGCAGTTTATATACTCTGGGGTTCTTCACTACGTCAGAGGGGTATTGCCACACTTCCTGAGTTAGTAGGGAGAGTGGAAAAGTACTCGCACGTTGTTAGTGGGGGTTACATTCCGAGGGTGATAGCTTATCTTGGGGGGTTGGGGAGTCCTGTGGTCTTTCCGTTACAACCGACATCTTCCGAGTGCCTGTCCCTATGCGACTACACACGAGCCACGAGGATTGCGAAGGTGGACCTATTGGACAGCTGCGAGGATTCCGTCTCTCTCACTGTGGTAATTATCCTATCTTTCCTATCTCTCCTTTTCCCTCTTGCTTTCATCTCTATAGCTTTCTTTCCTCTGTCTCTTTCCCTTGTTATTGCATATCATTTTGGTGGGTATATTAAATAAAGCATATCAGTTTTTGGTGGATATATATTGAATAAAGTATACTGATTTTTTTGGTTAAACATCATTTTTTGGTCTCCTTTGTACTCTAAGAACTAAATACGAACTCAGTTCACTTTGAACGGGTCGTAACAATCACTTACAGCAAGAAAGAGAGAGGTGATTGCACAGCTTTTGCTGCTTTTCTGAAAGCCTTGGCCAGTCCCACCAAATCAAGCACTGCAGGCTATCTGGAATGAAAACATCAGATCCACACAGGGTCCAGGCATCATCCCTGGGATGCACCCCAGCCCTAAGCCATCAGAGCCCAGGGCTTTAGCACGAGCTGTTTCCTTCCAGGAGAACACTGGATCTAAAAGAAGTTACATTTCCTTCATTGTTTCTTGACTTGAACTTCTAAAAGTTCAAACTGTTTGTTTTCCTGATGTTAATCATGTACACAGATTGGGAGCTTAACCTGTAATTCTGGCTTTGCTGCTACTATAAAACATTCACACTGGGTTCTTCTAAACCAGGAGCAGAAACCTTCAATTTCATTCCACTAGAGGAATTTAATCTAGGACTATGACATTTCAATTACTTAGTAATACATATTTACCACTCTCAAAATTAAACCAAGAGAAGGAAAAATGTTGTATATAAGCAAATACAAGGATTTTATTTACAGCCAGTAAAAGCTCTAAATTTAGAACAAAGATCTAAACAAAGACCTTATAGTATCTCCTGTCTGTTAGCCTGAATAGTTTAGGGACTTCTGTTCAAAACCTAATGTCTGAGACTTTCATTTCTCCTTAGTTTGAATTTTTGGCTGATAAGGGGCAGAAAAGTGTAAAATATTGAAAATTTCCCCAAGATGGTGATAGTATAGGGTTACATTTTAGTTGTATGGGGATAGAATGCTTCTAAAATCATGAGAATAGATTCGGGGGGGGGGGCAAATGGAAAGATTGGGCCTGGGAAAGAGAACTGGAACTGGGTAGGCCCTGGGAACGGGGGGGGGGGGGGGGGGGGGTGTTAGCTTTGTCTTTAGTAAATAATGTGGTGGGTCATGTGCTTACTGCACCTGCATGGGTAAACGATATGATTGTTACATGTAATGATTATTGATGATTGAATATAATTATTGTTTAATCAGAATCACGAGAAATGATGCAATCATGAGAAAGAATGTTTTTGGGGTCTGGGAATTCATGCTTGGATAGAATCAATGTATACCATAGAACAATACTAGTTTAATAATTAGTAAATTTATGTAACCGAAAAGAGTATAAAACATGCCCAGCTCAAATGTAATGTCAGAGTCTGATTTGGGTCTGTTACCCCAGGCTCTCAGAGCTCTTCAATAAAAAGCACCGCATATAATCATCTCTGATTATGTGTTTTTGACGCTAACAGTGGGAAAACCATTTCTGCAGGATGCTGGTCTGTAAGAGTTGGGACTTGGTGGTCCCTGGTTTTGCCTCATGACCCTTCGTCAAGGAAGAAGGCAAGGGGATCGGGCACCTAAGCCACGGTGTGTGTTTGGCAAGCATTGAACTGCAGGTATGTCCACTGGACCGGAGCTGGCTGCTCCCATGGGAACTTGCATGAAGACAATGGACAGTTTGGACAGCCTGTGCTTACCAGCAGTTAAGGCTAAGAACTGCTTGTCCCAAACCTGCTTGATCGAACTCTGAACAGTTGCACCTGGTTCCCAGAGCAACGGGCCTCTGCACAATGACTCTCAGGTGCCCCTCGCTTCTGAGATGACTATAAAAGCTGCCCCTCTGTAACTCACACTTGGAGAGCTCCTCACAGAAGATGATGGATCCATTGGCACAATGCCATGAGGATGCTGCTCAGCTGTGGTAGCTATATACCCCCTGCCCCCTCTTTCCTTGCTCTGTATTCTGTTTCCTTTCTCGTTCCCTCTATCACAAGTGTTGTTGGCATCAATAAAGGTGCATTTGTGTGTGTAATTAAATATTTGTCCCCTTGCGTGCTCTTTGCACTCTAAGATCACACGAACCTATCACAATTCCTTTTTGGATCGTGGCATGGTCCTACTCTGGAGCACACAGATATTTCTCATCTGCAGGGGTTCAGTGCAGCTCCCTCTTTGTCTTTATTTTCTGGTAGCTATAGGTTCTCTCTTGGTCTTCAGTGGGGCTGTGAATTCCCTTGGGCAGGGTGTTTCTCACTGCCCGATGCTGGTCCAGCAAGGTGCTGGTCTAGAGCTTGGCAGTGCTGTACTGCAGTATAGGAAGCGCTCCATGGCTTGGCTCTCTTGAATAACTGTGTCACTAAGAAATACATTCAGTTTTATATTCTTTAACATTGCTGCTTTCTGTGCCTCCATAGATGGTTATTACCCACAGCCAGGGATGGTTTTGCTCCTCAGCACAATAAATCAGGCTCTTTTTAGCACAGCCTCAAGAATTCCTGGAGTGGTTTCAGCTCCCCCAGAACCACAGTGTGACTCAACATACTGAACAGAAAACCAGACTTTCCCAATAAACTCCAGTTTCTGCACAGAAGTTATTGCTGTATATGGGTTGGTTTCTTTTTCATGGTTGTTGGTACTGGGGATCTTAAGCCTCTGGATTAACATTGGAGCAAAGCATTGCAGGAGAAGCAGGAGGCAGTCCTGGCCCTGGAGATCCCACAGAATGGGTGCCAGGTGGGCTGCAGTGGTTGGCAAGCAGGGGAGAGGTGATGAACAGCCAATGGATAAAGGAAAAAATCCTGCCAGGCTGCAGGGATTTGGAGGCAGCTGTTCAGGGAGGTGAGGAGCTTCCTGGCTTGGGCTAATGCACACACACTGGCCCATCATGTGCAGGATGCAGCTGGGTTTCTGCACTTCCTAAATATTTCTGGGATTATTATTATTATTATTATTATTACTATTATTTAATCAATGCAGGGAATTAATGGAGGTGAGAATGGAAGTGCAGGTGTCAGCAAATGAGCTGCTTTGTTATTTTTGACACGGCACAGCAGGGACCTGGAGCTGTTGGATAAACCACAACAATATCAACAATAGCCTTGGAGCTTCTTTTTTTATAAATTACTGCTGATGTCTCTATCAGCTTCCACAGCAGATATCAACACCTGTAGCAGGAAAGAGATTTATACCCACTAATAATGAATTCTCTGTTAGCAATGGGGACTAACTCAAATACTATTAGCTTTGCCTAACAATAAAACATAGAGGTGACATAGTGCCCTTTGAAAGCTCTGATGTGACCATTGTGCTAAACCCACCATACTGCTCTCCTGCCTGCCAGAGCACACGACAATGTTAATGTGGTCCTTGGCAGTCTTTAGAGGAAAAGTAAATGCTGAACTTCATTAAATATAATAGCATATAATAAGGTGATATTCGTTTACTTAATGCTCATGCTATGAATAGCAGATATTGGCCCAAATGTGAGAATAGCCTTATCCAGTGTTCTATTTTCTTGGGTTATGTAACCAAAAATGTGTATTCTATTTCATCTGTTGAAAGCAGTTGAGATGGTTTTCTTTATCTCTTGTAACTCCAGGGGGAGGGAGGCAGATGCCTTCTGATAATGGGCCAGCTGTTAAAACCAGGTGGGGCAGTGTTTCTTATCTCCTTCACCACCCGTCCATCCTCCGGGGGATATCTTCTGATAATGGGCCATTAAGGCTCACCAATGACATGACACGTTACATCATTCCATTGTGAGTCGCTCCACCCAGTGTGGGGGGAGCCAACTGTTCCTACCTGGATAAAAACTGAGACTCAGGAAGACCAGGCATCTGGGGATCCAGCTTTCCACTGGGCTCCAGGAGGAAGACCAGACCTATCTCGCCACCACTGGACTTTCTACGGGATTATCTTCTACAGCATCATCTCCACTCCACAGAACCACATCTGTTGCTCCAGGGGGATTTATTTGGACTGCTTCCAACAACCTGACCAACAGTGTGTCAGGTGATATCCCTGACCCTGTCAGGGTTTTTTCCCAGGACTTTTGTTTGCTTGCTTGCTTGTGTTTTTTTGTACTACTACATTTGTATTTTCTTCTTTAAAAAAAAATATTCCTAGTAAAGAACCGTTACTCCTATTCCCATATCTTTGCCTAAAAGCCCCTAATTGCAAAATTATAATAATTTGGCAGGGAGGGGGTTTACATTTTCCACTCCAAGAGAAGCTCTAGCTTTCCCTGGCAGACAACTGTCTTTCAAAACAGAGACATCTATCACCTAACATTAATCTTTATCAGCTTTGTGGTCATGTTCAGAGATCTCCCCTGGGTATGTTTCCTGGCCACTGTTGAACAAATAAATTGCTTCTGCTGCCTATAATTAAAGACATATATTCAGCAGCAAAGAGGCACAAATGGAAGTGTACAGCAGAAAATTGCTGCACCCTGAGTTATCCTTCACTGTTACAATTCTGCATGAGGCCAGCGTGTTATGAGCCCCACGAAGGTGTATCAAGCTCTAAGGGTTAACGAGGAACCTCCCAGAAATTGCTTAATAATAATTTGCAAGATGGTTTGATCAGAGGTGTTTTGAAAAAGCAAAAAGGTTTTAATAAAAGAGAAAATAACAAAGACAAAAGAATAAAAACTGTGCACAGTGCAGGCAAGTCCCTTACACCTGCAAAGACACCCTGAAAAAGCCCCGAGAATCTCCGTGCTTTCTTTTTTGTACTTAATGATTTAAGAGGTTTTTTTGGCAAGCTGCCCAATAGAAAATAGCTACATTCTTTGAAGAACAGCTAAAAGGTCCAACAGGTGCCTTTGTCCTGGCACTGAGCCAATTATGGTGTGAGAAGCATAGAAGATTGTGGTTCTTCTTCCTTAAAAGTTCATGGGGTGTAACTTAAACTTTTCCTAATATGGAAACACCCACTCAGGTGTGGGGGTGCAATGCAACACTTCACATAGACAATGATGGCAGAATAAGACACGTTCCCTGCTGGCAAGGAAAAAAACAGAAAGGAGAATGAGATTAAACACTGACAAGCTGCAGTACAGCCTCTGGGGTGCCCTAGGGTTACCACATCAAATACTTCAATATATCAGCAAATACTCCTGATCTGGGAGAGATCAGGCTCATTTGACCCCAACACCACTGTTATTCCAGCTTTTACTGCCACCCTGTATTGACACATCTCTGCTACCACCACTACCACCACCACCACATCACCACCTCTCTCCCCATTCCTGTGCTCTGTTGACACCACTTCTTGCACCAGAGAGTAAAGCTCATTCCCAGCAATGGGGCAGGTGGCTCAATAAGTGGAGTTTTTTGGTACATTCTTTCCATAAAAACGCAGAAGGCCCATTTCAGACTTTTCTCCCACATCTGTCCACCCAGGTTCAAAGATATTCACTGTTATAAACAACAATTCTCCAATTTTTCGGTAAGGAAATTTATTGGAAAATAGAAATATGAAAATCCGAGAAGAGCCACAACCAAAGTCAGTTCCAAGCCCAGGAATAGGAGCTGGGTGAAACCATGGACACGGCCTCTATCGCACCAAGTCCCACACGGTTCACACCGGCAGTTTTCCGATGCTGGCTTTTATACAGTTTTCTGGTGAAACTGCGGGTTTTGTTGCTTCCCTTTGTCTTGTCCTGCTCTTCTTGCATATTCATACAGTTCCTTTACATTATTGTTAGTTCGTTCTACAGTGTTCCGGGAAAAGGGTGCAGTCTTGATTGGATTTCTTGGGCAGGGCATTGGGATGCAACTCCTTGACGAGCCAAGATGTTTATCTGGTATTGATCATCAGGTCGTTGCATTGCCCATCTCCTGCTGAAGGCCTGCACCTCCCTGTATTCTTCTGTTAATTCACTCAAATTACGGGAGAAGGATGGCATAGCTTCTGCTCACTCAACCATGAGCTGATTTATATACAGTGGGTTATAATGAAATACAATTTGTTACAGTAAAATACAGAGTTATTTTAACAAAAAACATGAATTAATCTACAACATATATAACATTCACCACGTGTTCTTTCTGGGCACTGGAAAGAGCAGCAATGAACAATTTCATTTCCTCTGGTACCCAGAGTCCATCAAGAGAAAAAGCAGCAGAACAAGTCACTAGAAGTAAATAGTAATTATCATCAAAAGCGCAGATTAGCTATCTATCTATCTATCTATCTATCTGTCTGTCTGTCTGTCTGTCTCTAGATAGATAAAACTTGGGTTAAACTAATCCAAAGTGTTAGGCAGAAAACCATGAAAGCAGAATTCAAAGCTGAGGCTGCCATGGCAAACCTGACTCATGCCATCGTGGTTGGGCATTGCAGCATCTCCCTGGGACCTCCTAGCAAGTGCTGATGTGTACTCTGCATTTTATGGGCATTCTGTGGACAGGTAATGGAGCTGGAGAAAGCAGCTGGTACGTTTGTGGAAGAGGATGCAAGTTTTGAGGGAAGAACTGGAAACCCAGATCTGGAGAGTACCAATATAGGCTGTCTTGGTTTGAAAGACAGGTGTCTGCTAGGGAGGGCAGAGCATCCCTTGGAATGGAGAATTCAAACCCCCTCCCTCCAAATCATGATAATTTCTAAAACTGAGTGGGCTCTCAGGCAAAGATATGGGGACAGGAATAACAGTTATTTCCTGTAGAAGAGTTTCTTAGGGAACAAGGGCACGATGTACTTTGTGACTGGGCCTGAGCTATCCCAAGCTGGGCCTCAGATTTGGGCCTGTGTGGTAGTTAGTAAGCCTGTGGCGCAGCAAGAAATTAGATTAAGGTGTGCTTAGTGTTAATTAATGTAGTTACAGTGAATTTACGGTGGCTGCCTTAAAGTTGAGATTGTTTGCATTCTTTTCTGTCTGAATACCAATTAGAAAGCACCTGTAACTGTAAACTATGAAACTGTATTTAACCTGCCATTTTGAGACAATAAAATTAGAACGCATGATATAATCATATGGGTTGGACCTTGCGTTGCTCTGTCCAGTTTTCCCATGTACTAGGTGGATCCCTGGCTTTATGTGGCGCCCAAAGCCGGGACCCAGTCACTTAAATGCGGTTGCTACGATGCAGAAATTTTTTATTTAGATATAAGTCGCTTAGATGCTGAGTTTGTTCTTCGATGCTGGGGTTTTTTTTAATGCTTAGATGCAGACTCGCTTTGATGTGGTTTTTCGCTTGAATGCGGTGAAAATTTGGAAGTCTCTGAGCTTGTCCCTGAGCCTGGACTGAGTTTGGAACCAAGCCTTTTCCCGGACCGTGAACAGGACCCCCGGAGACGAGCAAATCAGAGCTGGGAGCTGGAAGCGTGGTTCGCTTGGTTTCATTTGGAGAGAAACAGCGGCACGCAGTGGAGGGAAGAGAGGTAAGCAGCCCGTGGAACAAAGGGAAGGAAAAAAAATGGAAACTGAATTCCACGGCTTCTCGCAAATATTGTCTCAAAACGGGGTGAAAAACTTGAGGAAAGTGAATTAGAACAGTTGACCCTGTGGGCCAGAAAGAGAGGAAAGTTAAGCAAACCTTCGCTTCTGTTTTGCGAAGAGGAATGGAAAGAAATAGGCGAAATGTTGTGGCATTCTGCCATTGCCGGGGGGAATGATGGAAAGTCAGCGCCCGAACTTGGTGCGGTTTGGAAAAAAATCTTAAGTACCTTGGAAGTCTTGTCTGCCGAGCGGAAGGCTGCCCAAGTTGCAATCCAAGCTCTCGAGGAAGGTGCTGGGGAGCCAAAAGAAATACAAAAATCCTCTAAAATAGCAAGGTTCTTCGGCATTGATAGCACTCGCCTGGTGAGAGGAAATGCAGCCCCTGTTTGCCCCACTTTGCAAGATGTAATGAATTCCATGGCAGAGCACGTGGTTCGGATGCCAGAAGTTTCCCCGTTGGCGTCCAGGCAGACTGAGATAGAACAGGAAGCGCTGCATCCGGCAGACTGAGGGCGTGGTGAAAGATGAGATAGCAGGCGGGGCCGAGGGTGGAGCGGGTCTGGCACAAGAGATGAAACAGAGGGGCGGGGACCGGGGCGGTAACGAAGGCGAAACCGCGTGGATTCCCCCCCCACTGGAAAACAAAGCAGCAAGCCCGTCCAGTTTTCCCATGTACTAGCTGGATCCCTGGCTTTACTAGTATGTATAACAAGGCAAACAAACAATAACAACTACAGCATTAACAACAAAACAGAACCAGGAACCTCAAGGGGCTTTGCTTCCCAAAGACCGGGGCAGGCTGACTCTGAGAGCACCAAGCTGGAACGGTGGAAAATCCCGGGCTGGTGGATGAGATAGATCAGAAGCTCCATCGGTGGTAGCTGGAATGGCAGAGGTGTCCCGGCAGGGCAGTGCGGGGCCACAGCATAGCAAAAAGCCTCAAAGCAGTGCCAAGGAAGTGGCGGCGGTGGGATAGGGCTGGCCCAGCTCCAACAGGGCAGGGGGAGGCGAGCTCAGAATTCTGGGGCACACAGGCAGATGGTGGTAGATTTCCCAGGACTGGGCTTGGTGACAGTGAACTCCTCCCGCAGCAAGCAACAGCCTGGCCATCCTCTCTACGATGCCGAGAGCAAGAGATCGCCTAGCTGCCCCCACCCTCATCCTTTACCTGCCCCCAAACCTCGAGGTATCTTTTCCCCTCCAAGAGAAAACTCCCAGAGACCAAAAAAGGTGTATCCCGGTGCTATACTCTCCTTTGGCCACTTCTTTGTTTTCCTCAAGCACCCATAAGTACTTAGTAGTTAGTTTCCTGGCAATTTATGGGAAAAATTCTGTAAGAAAAAAAAAAATCTAACCCCCAACATAGGCACAGGTAAATCTGGGCTCACAAGTGAGGTTGCACATGAACTCCTGAGCCCACAGCCCCAGCAAGCCATGGGACCATGAGGAGCTGGTCAGGAAGACAAAAGTTTTAGTAGTGAAGCTTAGAATACTGAAATCCCACCTGTGAACCCTAAATCAGTGCCAGCTCTAGCATGGGTCCTGCCCACAGGGCTACAACTTCAGGGTCCTGCTCTGCCCAGCAGGTACCTCTGTGCAACAGGACAGCTCCATTTACCTCCAAGTAAAATTTCTTACAGTCATGTGTCCTGGGTTGGCAGGCGACTTCTACTCTATATCCTACATCGTGGGGCTCTATTGTGTCTAGCAGATGTTTCTCTTCCCCTTCGGCGAGGACTGTGGCTGATAGGTGGGCCCTCGCTGGGGGGGGGGGACGGCTGCGGGCTTTTTTACTTTCACTTTTGGCTGGCGGCTTGCTCTGCTTGGCGTGCTTGCTGTTTTGCTTGCTATTCTCGCTATTCTTTGCTTGTTTTTTTCTCTTCCTTTTTTTCTTTCCCCTTCCCGAAGAGTAGGACCAGCTCTGGACTGACCTGACCTGCCTGACCTGAGGAAGTTCAGGAATTTCTAGGGCTCGACACAGAAGATCGGCGCCTCTTCCCACACAGTATCTGTTTCCCTCTTTTTTTTTCCTTTTCTGTGGGGAGTGTTGTTAATAAAATAGGTTTTTCCACTTTCCCTCCAAGGAGTTTTTCTTCCCTCCTGAACCCAGGTCTGGGAGTGGGGGAACGGTGGTGGAGGTTTGTCTTGGGGGTTCTCCCCCTAATCTGTTCCAAACTGGGACATCATGGAAGCCCCTTCAAACTGCTTCCCATTTGCAGTTATTCTGTGGAGGAATTGAGTCTTAACCAGAGACCAAGGGCTGATAAGATCTCAGTTAAAAACAGTTTGACCTGCTGTCTTGGTTTTGAAAGAAGACAGGTATCTGCTAAAGAGAGGCAGGGCCTCTCTTGGAATGGATAATTCAAATCTCCTTCTCTCAAATTATTATAATTTAGAAAATTAAAACGGCTCTCAGGCAGAGATATGGGAATAGGAATAACAGTTCTTTACTAATAGGTATAACAAGGCAAACAAACAACAACAACTACAGCAATTAATAGCAAAAACAGAACTAGGGACTTTGACGGAGCTTGGTCTTACAAAACCCGGGGCAGTCTGGTCTCTGGGGGACTCCAAAGAAAAGTACTAAGCTGGAACGATGAGGAATCTCGGGCTGGTGGATCGGATGAAGTTCGGAGCTCAGTCGGTGGTCACTGGAGGGCAGGGATGTCTGGAGGGAGGCTAGTGCGGGCTTGCGGTGCAGCAGCTCTAAAACAACGCCGAGGCAGTGGGACAGGATGCCTAGCCGAGGCAGCTCTAGCAGGGCAGCAAAAAGAGGAATACGGATCTGGGCACACGAGCAGACGATGGCAGCTCTCTCTCTAGGATCAGATCTCGGTGGTGCCAGTGAGAAACTCACACAGCAACGGCAGCCGCGTCTGCTCTCGACGCAGACTACACTAAAAGTGAAGCTGCCCCCCCCCAGCCCCCGTCTTTCTCTCCCCCCCCCCCCCCCCCTCGGGGAAAAAAAACTCTCGGAGACAAGGGTGTAGCTAAGTGCTACTTTCTATGCTTTTGTCTTCACTTGATCACTCATAAGTACCCGGCTATCAATTGCCTTGCAACTCTTGGGAAAAAATTCTATAGGTGAAAAAAGAAACAAGGCTAACCTCTAACATTAATCCACCCTGAATTTTTTCTCATACTAACATATTACATTGAATTTAAACTTCTAAACTATATACATACATGCACTGCTTCAATTATATACATATATACATGCAGATGTGGGTACGAATACAGTGGCATGGGTAGTTCACCTTAAAACAAGGTCTCCTTGAGGTATGCATCGGGTCTGTCTATCTTTTTGCATTACCTACTAAGTGCAACCTGGTCTCTGAGCGAAGACAACCCCACGGATGGGATTGTCTTTGCTGGAGGCAGAATTAACTCAAACAGTTTTTCTCAGCATACTTCTCATGTGTACTACTGGAACTTTATCTATTGTTCTCAGGGGCTCAGACTGGGCAGGGCCTGCTCGGTTGGTGGAACCTCTGGTGTTCACTAACTATGTGGCTTTTGCTAAATTAATCTCTCAGTTCTTGAAAGACTTCCTACCCAGTGCCTTCAAGGTGGTTTTAAGCAGGCTATTGCATCGTTCAACTTTCTCGGCAGCTGGTGCATGATAAGGGATGTGATATATCTATTCGATGCCATGTTCTCTAGCCCAGGTGTTTACAAGGCTGTTCTTGAAATGGGTCTCATTGTCTGACTCAATTCTCTCAGGGGTGCTATGTCTCTAAAGAACTTGTTTTTCAAGGCTCAGGATGGTATTCTGGGCAGTAGCATGGGGCACAGGGTAGGTCTCTAGCTATCTAGTGGTGGCTTCTACTATGGTCAGCACGTAGCGCTTGCTTTGGCGGGTCTGGGGAAGGGTGATGTAGTCAATCTGCTAGGCTTCTCTATACTTATATTTAGACTACTGTCTCTTATACTATAGCGGCTTCACTCGCTTGGCTTGTTTGATGGCAGCACATGTCTCACAGTCATGGATAACCTGGGAGATACTGTCCATGGTTAGATCTCCCCTTCGGTCTCGTGCTTACTTATAGGTGGCATCTCTGCCTTGATGTCTTGAAGCATCATGGGCTCATCGAGCTAGGAACAGCTCTCTTTTGTGCTGCCAGTCTAAGTCTATCTTTGATACTTCTATCTTGGCAGCCTGATCTACTTGCTCGTTGTTCCGGTGCTCTTCATTAGCTCTGCTCTTGGGGACATGGGCATCTACATGGCGGACTTTCACAGGTAGCTTCTCTACCCGAGTGGCAATGTCTTTCTACTCATTAGCAGCCCAGATTGGTTTTCTTTGACGCTGCTAGTTGGCCTTTTTCTACTTTTCTAGCTAACTCTACAGAGCATTGGCTACTATCTACGAATCAGTGTAGAGGTAGAGCTTTGGCTACTTCTCTCTTTCAGCAATGTCTAGGGCTAACTGAATGGCTTTGAGTTCAGCAAGTTGATCTACCTTCTCTTTCAGTGGCTTGTGCAACCTGTCGTGTGGGGCTCTATACAGCTGCTTTCTATTTCTGGTTCATGCTTACAATGCGACAGGAACTATCAGTGAAAAGAGCGTACTGTGTCTCTTCCACTGGCAGTTGGTTGTACGGTGGTGCTTCTTCAGCTTGTGTCACTTGTTCTTGCTCTTCTTCATCTATGAGACTAAAGCTTTCACTTTCTGGCTAGTTGGTAATAACTTCTAAAATCTCAGGGAGGTTTGGGTTTCTAATACAGGCATGCTGTGTGATGAGGGCAATCTATTTGCTCTATGTGGTGTCGGTGGCATGGTGGGTAGAGGGAACTTTTCTTTTAAACATCTACTTCGGCACAGGCAGTCGGGGTGCCAGGAGGAGTTGCGCTTCTGTACTAATCACCTCCGAGGCGGCTTGAACTCTTTCATAGGCAGCTAAGATTTCTTTCTCTGTGGGAGTATAGTTGGCTTCAGACCCTCTGTAGCTTCGGCTCTAGAATCTCAGTGGTCGGCCTCGAGTCTCACCCGGCACTTTCTGCTATAGGCTCTAGGACAGGCCATTGTTCTTGGCTGCTGAGTAGAGCACATTCTTCACATCTGGTCTTGTCTTCACTGGGCTAAGGGCTACCGCATGAGCGATCTCCTGCTTGATCTGGGCAAAGGCTTGCTGCTGTTCAGGGCCCCAGTGGAAATCGTTCTTCTTGCGAGTACCTAGGTAGAGAGGACTCACAATCTGGCTGTACTCGGGAATGTGCATTCTCTAAAAGCTTATGGCGCTTAGGAAAGCTTGTGTTTCTTTCTTGCTGGTTGGTGGAGACATTGCGGTGATCTTGTTGATTACTTCTGTGGGTATCTGGCGACGTCTATCTTGCTACTTTACTTCTAAGAACTGGATCTCTCGGGCAGGTCCTTTGACTTTGCTCTTCTTGATGGCAAAGCCGGCTTCTAGGAGAATCTGGATGATCTTTTCTTTTTTCTCAAACACTTCCATTGCTGTGTTCTCCTACACAATGATGTCATCAATATACTGCAGATGTTCTGGAGCTTCTCTTTTTTCTAGTGCAGCCTGGATCAGTCTATGGCAGATGGTGGGACTGTGCTTCCACTCCTGGGGCAGTCGGTTCTAGGTGTACTGCACGCCCCTCTATGTGAACGCAAACTGAGGCCTGCACTCTGCAGCCAGAGGAATGGAGAAAAATGCATTAGCAATGTCAATAGTGGCATACTACTTCGCTGCCTTGGACTCCAGCTCGTACTGGAGTTCTAGCATGTCTGGCACAGCAGCGCTCAGTGGTGGTGTCACTTCATTCAATGCACGATAGTCTACAGTCAGTCTCTATTCTCTATCAGACTTGCGCACAGGCCAGATGGGGCTGTTGAAGGGTGAGTGGGTTTTGCTGACCACCCCTTGGCTCTCTAGCTCTTGGATCATCTTGTGGATGGGGATCACGGCATCTCGATTGGTCTGATACTGCCGGCGGTGCACCGTCGAGGTGGCAACTGGTACTCGTTGTTCTTTTACCTTCAGGTGTCTTACTGCAGATGGGTTCTCTGACAGTCTAGGCAAGGTGTTCAATTTCTTGATGCCTTCTGCTTCTACAGCAGCTATTCTAAAAGCTTATCTGAGTCTCTTAGGGTCTTTGTAATACCCATTCCGGAGGAAGTCAATGCCCAGGATACACGGGGCTTTTGGGCCGGTTGCAATCAGATGTTTCTGCTACTCTTTCTTGGTCAGGCTCACTTCGGCTTCTACTAGAGTCAGTTGCTGTGATCTTCTTGTCACTCTAGCAATGGAAATGGGTTCTGCCCTTACATGTCTCGATGGCATCAGGGTACACTGCGCACCAGTATCTACTAAAGCTTCATATTTCTGTGGCTCTGATGTGCCAGGCCATCGAATCTACACAGTCTAAAAGACTCGGTTTTCCCGTGCCTCTTCCTGGCTAGAGGCAGGGCCCCTCTAGCACTGGTTATTATTCTCTTCCTGGGCATACATTGTAGAGGCTCTTTCAAGGGGATCTGACATATCATCTTCACTTCTATAATACCTGGTGGCTCGGTCCTGGGAGGTTGAGGCTACTTTCATTTTAGTGGGACCCCCTCGGTTAGTGTTTCTCTCCTTGAGCTCACGCACCCGTGCTGCCAGGGCAGAAGTGGGTTTTCCATCCCACCTTCCCATGTCTTCCCTATGGTCACGCAAGAAAAACTACAGGTCAGCCCTTAGGGTGTATCTTCTCTCTCTAGCTGGAGGGCGTTGGGCTCTGGCTCTGGGGCCTGTGACTCGCACCGGTGCTGCATGGGAACTGTTCTTCTTCATCTCTTCCTTCACTTCTTCTCTCACTTCTCTTATTACTTCTTCTTTGAGTTCTTTAACTACAGCAGAGACCTGAGCCTGCATTGGGCTACTGACCATGCTCTCATAATTTCTGAGCCTGTTGGCGACAGAACCTACTGTCTCTCGGTTGCTATCAGGATTGATCATTGCAATGAAAGTGGTGTATTGAGATGGCCCCTTACTTGCTAGGTTCTACAACATCTGCCCTGTGCATCTGACCTTGTCAGGGTCATTGTCATGCTGTCTACCCCTCCCAAAGAGTACTTCTAATATTGCTACTTCTTTCAGCTGTTGGATCTTTTCTTCAAGGGTCTTCTACTGACTTCTATGATGGTGCTCTTGCATTCTGTCTCTGTGGACAAACTTCTCCTTTACACTCATTAGAAGTCGCTCTCAGAGGGGAAGGGGCCCTTGCTCTCTTACAAATACTTGATTCACTCTTGAGTCTTGGGTCAAGGGTCTCAGGTTCTTTGCCTCACTACTATCTAGTTGCACGCTTGTACTTATAAGGTCTCAAACTCGAAGAAACTAAGTTGTATAAGCCTCACGTCTTCGTCGTGCAATATCTTTTTGCAGATTACGTAGGCTTTCATAAGTCAGGGACTCGATGGTAATCTCAACTTCTGGTTCCCCTGTGGGCTGTGAGGGCTTTCTTTTCTTATCTTATTACCTGGGTGCTCTGATTTCATCTTATACTTCTTTGTTTTTACAGGGGCAACTGCAGCTGGTTGTGATTGGTCCTGTGGTTCAGCTGGAACCTGGACGGTTGTAACCTCTGTGGGTTCTACTGCTGCACTATCGGATTCTCCCCTTTCAGGGCAAGGGGAGGGCTTCTCACCAGCTGGGGAAGTGTATTCTTTCAGCACTTGGCCTATCTCACGTATCTCTTTCACTAGCACCCCCACCCAACTGGGGTGGTTCATTTCTGGGGTGGGCTGCGGGGCAGGGTCAGGCAGTGGGCCAGCATCTCTAGTCTCTGGGGCAGTATCAGGCTCCACAGCAATATCTCTAGTCTGTGCAGTGCTCTAAATTGACTTCACTTTATCTTTGAAAGCTAAATAAGCTAGGATCATCAGCAACATTTGGTTAGTTTCTAGAGGAAATTTGAACTCTTCAAAAGCTGGTGGAGTAGGCATAAGGAACTGGCTAAAGGTCTGGAAAACTTCTCTCACTGTCATTTCTTCACAGAAAGTACCATTCTTAAAGTAACTCTAAATACACCCACTTAGTATGTGATAGCCATGTATCTACGTGCCTGCTGTCCAGAGCAAGTTAAAAATCAGTGAATTCTTCACCTTATCAGCCCATAAAACAAACTGGATAACAGCCACAGTAGCTTTTGTTATAGGGCCCATGTTTAGGTAAGGGCCTGCAAATGGGCAAAATAAAACCACAACCACATGCCACCTGAACCAGGATAAGTTAGACCACATGGCGTTACTTATCAAGGTTTCTATATCCAGTGAACAAGAATGAACAAGAAATTAGGTTACTTAAGAACTGTTATTCCCTTTTTTCTCTCAATGCCCTCAAGCCCCACGTTGGGCGCCAAAATCTGCCTTGGTTTTGAAAGAAGACAGGTATCTGCTAAAGAGAGGCAGGGCCTCTCTTGGAATGGATAATTCAAATCCCCTTCCCTCAAATTATTATAATTTAGAAAATTAAAACGGCTCTCAGGCAGAGATATGGGAATAGGAATAACAGTTCTTTACTAATAGGTATAACAAGGCAAACAAACAACAACTACAGCAATTAATAGCGAAAACAGAACCAGGGACCTTGATGGAGCTTGGTACCACAAAACCCGGGGCAGTCTGGTCTCTGGGGGACTCCAAAGAAAAGTACTAAGCTGGAACGGTGGGGAATCCCGGGCTGGTGGATCGGATGAAGTTCGGAGCTCAGTCGGTGGTCACTGGAGGGCAGGGATGTCTGGAGGGAGGCTAGTGCGGGCCCGCGGTGCAGCAGCTCTAAAACAATGCCGAGGCAGTGGGACAGGATGCCCAGCCGAGGCAGCTCCAGCAGGGCAGCAAAAAGAGGAATACGGATCTGGGCACATGAGCAGACGATGGCAGCTCTCTCTCTAGGATCAGATCCCGGTGGTGCCAGTGAGAAACTCACACAGCAACGGGAGCCGCGTCCGCTCCCGACGCAGACTACACCAAAAGTGAAGCTGCCCCCCCCCAGTCCCCGTCTTTCTCTCCCCCCTCCCCTCGGGGAAAAAAAACTCCCGGAGACAAGGGTGTAGCTAAGTGCTACCCTCTATGCTTTTGTCTTCACCTGATCACTCATAAGTACCCGGCCATCAATTGCCTTGCAACTCTTGGGAAAAAATTCTATAGGTGAAAAAAGAAACAAGGCTAACCCCCAACACCTGCTGGCTGTAGGCCAGGAGAGTCTGGGCCCTCACTGTGCACATCAGAGAGGCAGTGCCCAGGAAAGCCAGCTACAGGTTATTAAATAGAGGTGTGATGACCAGGAGTTGGAGAAGATGCTTTCTTAACCTCAACTGGCTTCATGTTAATTGTATATATAAAGTTATAACTTCCAGGCTCCTCAATGTCTTTAGAAATCAGACTGATTTGTGAACATTTTTAGAATGCAGCTGTTTCAGAATGAAATTTGTCCAATACAGAAAATGTATGCAACATAATTCCTCCACTGTAATGTTATTATCTTTTCTATTTCTCTTTCCCTTTCAATATAAGTGTTCTGTAAAATCATGTTAGTAAAAAATATGTATTTGTTTCTCTTTAAACACTTACATTGATTTTGGATTTTTTTAATCTTCACAAGTAACAAATTACCTTTTAAAATCTGACAAAATTAACTTCAAAGCAAGCCACTCTCAGTTGTTCCTCACAAAAACAGCCAATGCACTCTTGTCTTGGTTTGGAAAGACAGGTGTCTGCCAGGGAAAGACAGAGTTTCCCTTGGAATGAAGAATGTAAACCCCGTCCCTCTGAATTATTATAATTTTGAAATTAAGAGGCTTTCAGGCAAAGATATGGGAATAGGAATAACAGTTATTTACTAGGAATATCAAAAATAAAAAATGCAGTAGTACAAAAAAGCAAACAAACAAAAAAAGAAAACACTGACAGAGTCACAATACAACCTGACACCCTGTTGGTCAGGGTGTTGGTAGCAGTCCAATTAAGTCCTCCTGAAGTGACAGATGTGGTTCTGTTGGAGCAGAGATGATCCTGTAGAAGGGTGTAGTTTTCCTCTGAAGGTCTAGTGGTGGTGAGATGAGGCCAGTCTTCCTCTGGGAAATCCAGTGGAAACAGGCTGTTCTGGTGTTCTGAATCTCAGCGTTTATCCAGGTAGGAATGCTTGGCTCCTCCCCCTAGATGGAGCATCTCACAATGGGATGATGTAATTTTATCAGTCATGCAGTGAGCCTTAATGGCCCATTAACAGAAGATATCCTCCTGGAGGGAGGATGGGTCGTGGAAGAGATAAAGAACACTGCCCCGCCTGGTTTTAACAGCTGGCCCATTAACAGAAGACACCCGCCCCCTCCCCCCCCGGAGTTATGAGGGTCATAGAAGAGATAAAGAAAAACATCTCCCCAAACAGTTTCAACAGATGGCAATAGAATACATACTTTTGGTTACATCTTGCATTACAACCCAAGACAACTCTCTTTCAGCGTGCATGCTAGCATTCATTGCTTTGATCATGATTTTTGGTGAGTTGCAATGAAGAACAAAAGTAGATGTTCAGAGAAAAGCACAACTCCCAGCTCTGCTATACATTGATACACCAAGCCTGATTCATAAAATAGCAGAGCGCTTTTAGGCATCTAGAGACAGAGTATAGAGAAAACAAAAATGTAACAATTGTATATGAATCCTCTGAACATCTTCAGACAAAAATAAAACATGGAAATTTGGAGGACAGAGCATTTGCATTTGCAAAGCTGAGACACAACTCATCTGCACATGCAGGAACTGTCAGCATGCCAGGAAGAGCAATTAAACAGCATGTCTGTGTAGTTAAATTGTTTTGTTTGTGAGAGCAGATGATATAGTGCAAATCAGAGCAGCAGGAAAATTCTTTGAATAGAAAGCCATGCACAGTCTGAGTTTTGAGAGACCACCTCAAAAGACAAATGGGGCTTTCTCAACTGTTTCTTAATCCATTCAGCAGGCATTGAGTCTTCACCTCACCTTTGATTTAGTAGCTGCACTTCATCCTGCTTCACAGTTTGGGTAACTGACCATGAAAATAACAAGGTTTGAAAATATCCCTCGAGCCCGGCTGGAAAGTGGCTTCCAGCTGTTGCCGGCTAGCCCTGGCTCGGGATACTTCCAAACTCGGTTGGTAGCAGCAGGCGGACCGGCTGCCACCCCCCCGGTGGGTCAGAGCTGCACGAGAGATGTCGGTGAGGCTTGACGAAGGTAGGAAGCGAGGAGGTTACTTTGTGGCTAGATGGTTTTTATTGTCACCTGCTATTCGCAGGGGAGCCACGCTTCTCTCTGAGCCTCTCTCGAGAGTGTCCCCGCCCGAGGCGTGGTTACAACTTATACGGGGTCGGGAGAAGGGGGTGGACACAAGAGGGAAAGCCAATCGGGGAATTAGGGATATCACACAGACAGCGAATGGGAAACGAGGGGTGGGGGTTCCCCAGCCTGCTCCAATCTGGGACTGAGTCTCTCCGAACACTCTGGAAGAAGAGGAGAGGCTTCCCAGAGAGTGACAGGCTGTGAAGAACAAAGGCAGGGGGAAACCAAATGGGGAGAAATACAGGGGAGAACTTGGGAGAAACCATTACAGAACTTATTAATATTAACAATAAATAAAAAGGTATAAAACATGCCGCTACAAAGGTTATTTAACTTCCAACAGAAAACTTTTATGCTCTGCTTCTGGAAGCAGGGAAACCCCGCAGGCATTGCCAGTTTTGCTCAGGCCGTCCTGGCTCTTCCTTGCCAGGGACCAGTCACTCCTGTTCAGTTCCAGGTACCGTGTCCTTACACCTGTGGGATGGAGGCAGGGATGGAGGCAGGATCTAGACTGGGCATACCCTGTGTTTGGAGCAAAAGGGCACCAACCTCTCAGTAGACATTAAACCTCTTCTTCCCACCTTTTGAGCCATGGAAAGGAGCCTCACTGCTGGATTTTCCCAGGGTGGATCTGGCCTTTGCAGAGAAGAAACAAGCTAGCCCCTTCAGTTGCATAAAGCACACCCTGCTGGGCACTGCCAGGCATGGGAAGTTGTGCTGGTTTTAACTAGGAAGTGAGTTTTTCAGGAAGTTCAGGAAAGAACCAATTGAAAGTAGTTACGTCTCTGTGGACATACAGGGTTTAAATATCAGGGAGGTCGGGAGAAACTCCCTTTTTTCCTTCCAGTCAAGAACATAGGTGTTATGAATGAATTAGCTGGATTGTTTTATATAAAGAAATTTATTAATAACAATTTGGCTATAAAGAAATAAAATCCACCACCAAAATAAAAATTAAAAAAAGGAGATGCCGAGCCCAGGGGTCGACACCGGTGAACAGGGGCAGCGATCTCTCTAGCCAACAGCCCTCTCCCCTAGTTCACGATATACTGCGGCCGAAGCCTGGGTTTTATACAGTTTTTGTGCCCTCAGGCTGGATTCGGTAATGCAAATCTATTCAACTGTCCGGTATCAGTGTTCATGGCCGGTTTCTATTCTTCTCTCCTTGCGTTGAATAGTCCTTCCTGGCACAGATGGTAATCTTCCTGAGCTTACAGGGAAACCCTTTGAATTTCCATCACCGGTGATGTCGTCCAGATGGTATCATGATCTTGTCATCGAGGAGATGATCGTCCTTATCTGAGTCGTTATGGCGTTGCCCGGTCCAAAAGGTGTTACTTTGCCCTGAGCCTTCAAAGGCTAATGGAGTTTTCCCCGAGTTTGGGTTTTGCAATCTGACTTTTACAAGAGCAAGGAGTGTAGAATATGTTTAATACATTTAACTTTTAATGATTTATATAAAATATTATCACAGGCATGAATTAATTCTTAGCTCTCCTTATAACAATAGGTAACATTCCCTAGTTGGCGGGGGACCTCGGGCCAGGCACTGCCGCCCTCTGGGTGGCTGAGGTTGGGCCTGGCCGGGTGAGCCTGAGATAAACAAGGTAATTTTGTTGCAAATTAAATCATTGTTAGCCCAGTGCTCCTTGTTAAATGTTCACCCCCACCCTGTTAATCACCTCTTTTGTTCCCTTTCTGCTGCACCTTCAAGCTGAGCCCCCTGGCTACCCCAACACCCAACATAGCAACCAAAGAAGCCAGGAGGAGGAGAAATCCAGCAGACATGCAAATAGAAGAGATGCAGTGCCAGCTGGGAGAAGAAATTATTGCTCCGGACCAGAAAAACTTTATTAGACTGAACCACCAAGACACATAGATGGACCATGCAAGGAGTGAGACTGCCTCCTCCCAAAGCTGAGCGGTTTTCACCCCTTGCCCTGACTCTCAGAGACGTGGCCCAGAGAGGGACCCCCTAGAATTTCAGAGCAAGCCAAGCCTTCAGGACCGGGGGTGAGGACCGTGAACCCGACTCTGCCTGTACTCCAGTGAATGAGGCTGCTGCACACCTCCCCCCTCTGAGTTGCTTCTGGGAGCAGCTGCGGCGTGCACTCGACCCATCGGGCCCCCACCATGATCTGATCACAATAAAGGCTTTTAAAAGGAGAAAGAACTCCTGCCCTGTTTAAAACATGCTGAGCCTGGCCTGTGCAGGCAGGCTTCTTCTCCCCCCCCTCCCCGGCTGCCGCAGGGAGGGAGAGAGAGAGAAAGCTACAGCCCAGGGCCGCGAGTGCAGGCCCTGGCTGGGCCATGGCCTGGGCCCTGGTTTTCTGGTGCCGCTGGCCTGGGGGGAGGAGATCTCTCCCCCCACCACCACCCCTGGGCCCCAAGAAGCAAGTCTGATGCTGGGTCTGCTTTGGATCGGAGCAGGGGTGGGGGAAGTGATACATCATCCCTTCCTGAGCCTGTTCCCCCCCCCCCCCGCACCCCCCATCACCAGTGTGGGCCTTGCATTCTAACATCTGCGAGCTGCAGCAAGAGAGAAAGACCTTGGACAGATTTAACCCTTTCCTGGCAACATGAAGCTTTCAGAACTCCAACCCTTTCCCAGAGGGAGAGAAGGAGATCAGAGTGCTTTAAAATGTAGAGAGACAGCATGATACAGAGTCAGTGAAAGAACTGATAAAGGTTATCTGGAAGAAGGGATTGAGGAAGTGGACATTTTTGTCTGGACTTCTCTAGATGTAAACCATGGAGAAATAGACTATTCCTTGTAATATATTAGTGCTGTTTTGGGGGACTGCTGTTCTAGCTGAAGGTAATGGACTGATGTAATTGAGATTTCATTGAGAAAATTGTAAGAGTAAGTTTCCCAGCTCCTGGGATAAAAGGAGGCCTCAGCTGTCTGAGATGCAGATTTGGCCCTTTGGCTCTGGTAAAAGGAGGTAGAGAGAGAGAGAGAGACAATTTTAAGGATAGAAGAAGAGAATCTTTGTGGTATACTAGAAAAAGCATTCTTAAACAAATACCCCAAATATGCTGAGAGGCCCATGAGTAGCCAGGCTGCTAATGGGTGAGATGGCAAAATCTGCAAAATTCCGGGTGGTTGCAGGTTTGTGACATTGGGAGCCACCAGACTGTTTGTTTCTTGTGGCAAATGTCTTCATGGACTCCAGGAAGACTCCTCTCCCAAGGTGATGAAAGATTATGTTTAAATGGTTGAAACTGACTGAAAATCATAGTTTTGTCTCTCTGTTGGTTGTGGGAAAGGGAAGTGTTTTGAAGTCTCAATTTTTTTTCCCCTTTTTTCTTTAGAGAGTGTAAATAAACAGTCTTTGTAACTTTTAAAGTTCAGGCCTGTTTTGCTTTTTATTTTCTCCTAGTCAAACCATCACAAATTTAGTGCATTGGCCAGGAAAGGTCAGAATTAGCGAACGTGAAACCACTGCAGAAGTGCATCTCCATAAGAAAGGAGTGCAGGGGCACTTCTCACTAGTTTGCTCAATGCCTCATCCAACCTGGCCTTGACACTGCCAGAGATTGGACATCCATAACTTCTCTGGGCAACCTGTTCCTGTGCCTCATCACCCTCACAGTAAATAATTTCTCCTGTATATCGAAATTAAATCTCTTCTTTCAGTTTGAACCCATTACTGCTTAGTACCTCCCATTAGTCCTATCGCTACAGCTCCTGATGAAGAACCTTCAGAAAAAATAAGTCAGAAGACTTTTCCCTCTTAACCACAACAGGAAATGACTGCCCAGTCCATTCAGGGAAAATATTTTCCAGATCTGCTTTTCAGTTACATGGGATACTTTCTTTCCGACAGCATGCCTTGTGCTAAGCATTTCCCATGCTCGCAGAAAGGAAAGGCATGTGTTATAGCACCGTGTGCTCCCTATCAGTCTCATAACCTGCATGAAGACAAACCTGTTTCATAGCTGCTGGTGTAAATAGCCCAGGCACAGGGCTTGCAGTGTGACTTAGTAATCAGCAGCTGGCAAATGCCACTGTTTCCACACATGACACATACAGCCACAGACAACCTTGCCATATCTCTCTTCCCTGCCACACCTTCTTCAGGAACATTTTGTTTGATATGCTTTTGTCAGTGTGTTTTCTATGATCTGATTTGCTATTTATGGGGTTTTCATCACTGTTGCTACCTGGTTGCCCAGGGAAGACTGTGTGGGAGCTGGGTACAGAGCATTTCCCAGTGCAGATTTTCCACTCCCCTGTTCCTGGAGGTGGGTGTTGGACCACACTCTACCAGTGCCTTGGTTTTGAAAGACAGTTGTCTGCCAGGGAAAACTAGAGCTTCCCTTGGAATGGAGAATGTAAACCCCCTTCCCTCCAAATTATTGTAATTCTACAATTAGGGGCTTTCAGGCAAAGTTATGGGAATAGGAGTAACAGTTCTTTACTAGGAATATTAAAAAAAAAAAAAAGAAAGAAAGAAAATATAAATGTAGTAGTACAAAGACAAGCAAGCAAACAAAAGTCCTGGAAAATCCTGACAGGGTCAGGGATACGACCTGACACCCTATTGGTTAGGGTGTTGGAAGCAGTCCAAATAAATCCTCCTGGAGTAACAGATGTAGTTCTGTGGAGTGGAGATGATCTGGTAGAAAAAAGTCCAGTGGTGGCGAGATGGGTCTGGTCTTCCTCCTGGAGCCCAGTGGAGAGGCCAGATTCCCAGAGATTCCCAGAATTGGCAACTGTTCCTGAGTCTCAGTTTTTATCCAGGTAGGAACAGTTGGCTCCCCCCACACTGGGTGGAGCGACTCACAATGGAATGATGTAATGTGTCATGTCATTGGTGAGCCTTAATGGCGCATTACCAGAAGATATCTCCCTGGAGGATGGACGGGTGGTGAAGGAGATAAGAAACACTGCCCCACCTGGTTTTAACAGCTGGCCCATTATCAGAAGGCATCTGCCTCCCTCCCCCATGGAGTTATAAGAGATGAAGAAAAAACTGCTTTCAACAGATGAAATAGAATACACATATTTTGGTTACCTAACCCAAGACAACCAGTTATCCCTGTGTTTGCATTTCTGAGTGCATTTCTTCACCCCCTTGAAGGATGATTTGAGTTCCCTCATAACATTTTGCTAGCTGGGATCCTCCTTCCCTCCTCCCCTGGTTCCTCTCTTTGCCAATACTTGCCAAAGTTGCTCGCCCCTCCTCATCCTCCTGTGACCCTCCTGGCACTTCTGCACCATTCTGGGTGCACTTTGCATCCTGTGTAACCACCTTTCACACAAATCTGCCTATGCAAGACAGTTGTCAACACACCAAACCTCCCAGCAAGCTCCCCCTGGGACAGCACAGGGCCAAGGTGACACTCTGATGACTGTGATGGCAGGTGCCAAGGGAAGGTGCCTGAGTGGCAGCAGTGCGTCAACAGTGGTTTGCAGCACTGGGCAAGAGTAGTTCTCACAAAGAGAACCAGAAATCATGATTTGCATCAATGGCTGGTCAGACAAGTTGGCAAAAATAGATGCTCCTACATGGTGCTCAAGGTATGTAGCTTTTCCTGTTTCCCTGCCTCTCTCAGAAAAGCACAGGCTTGGTGCTCAGGATTTTCAATCAAAGGGACTTAACCTGTTTTATCTGACCAGTGATGTCATTCACAGTTCCACATAATTGTATTTTCTGGTTGTCTTGGTCTCTTCTACTCTCACCAAACTCTGTATTCCTAGGGAGCAAGGGTCACGCAGAGAAGCATCTCCAAGCCCCAGGATGCCATGCAGGAAACCCTGGTGTAATTCTTGGTTCAGCCAGATGTTTTGGGTTTCACTTTGACTGTCTTCATCCTATGGTAGACCTGCGACCAGCAGTTCTTCCAGCACTTGTGCCCCTTGCTTCTCCCTGTGCCTAGAGGGCACACAGGAGATCACCCACTGTCTATGCTGCAGAATGGAATCAGCTCCAAGTTATCCCTGACATGGAGATGTGAGAATTTCAGATGATCCTTTATAGTAGGCCTCTAGATGTTAGGATGTATTTCAAAGAGTGTTTTGGAATATATATTAAATCCATTTTAGAAGGCATTTAGTGGATGCCGAACACTGTGTCTGTTAACCTTTTGCATGTTACAAGCATCTAGGACTTCTTGGTGATAGTGGAGAGAAAATTGCAAACATCCCGGGACAACAAGGCCGAGAATGCAGATAAAGAGGGAGGACACAGACCCTTAGCTAGCATAAACTGAATATTTCCTTGAAACTATGCCAAATAGAGCCAGAAGCCGTGCAGGAGAGATAAAGGTGAAGAGTTCATTGAAGAAGATTCCGTTCCTTCATTGCCCGGGACCCCCAGAAGACCACCACAACAAACTGAGCATGCCCAGATGGGCGTGGAGTTAATTACCATACGAGGTGAGGATGGGCGGGGCCAGGGAATGAATATGTATGAGGCAGATTATGCATATGTAAGACCCTGGGGAATAATAGAGGGAAACACCGTCGGGTGGGTATGCGTGCCTTTGGAGGAATTATCCCCCACGCATCTCGGTGCCGATTAAATACATACCACTCTAACAACTATCACTAGTTGTGGAGTTTTATTTCCGCCCACGTTTCAATCCCTAAAAATACTTTTTGCCCTTATTTTTTTTAATGCAATGATAAAAACCAATTTTGCTTTAAAACCTTATGTCCCTAGGTGACCAGATGAATCAAGAGACAGGTGATATTTTGCAGAGGCTGCAAATCTACTCTGTATCTGTCTGCAGTGAGTATATAAAGATTTAGTGGAGCCAAGACCTATCTGCCAATATCAGCAGTGCTAGCAAATGAGCTAGGAAGCAACAGAGAGGGACTCCTGAACTTTCTGAGCCTCTGAACCACAAAAGCAGCAGCAAAGTCACTCAAAAAGACACAAACCTTTATGCTTGAAGTCAGCCTGGCCATGGCAAAACACCAGGAAACTTCCACACATCAGCAGTGATTTTGATAAGATGGTCCTGCTGACACCACAGAGTGCTTGGGACAAGCTGATGCATGAGCTCTGATTCATGGGAGGCCCTGGGAGAAGTCCATGTCCAAGCTAAAGAAGATAAAAACTCTCATTACCTGGTCAAGATCAGAGAGGGTATGAAGAACCTTCAGCTGCTGGGCACGGGGCTCAGCCATGGTGTACTGGGGAAACACTGGGATCAGTTTGTGCTCACTTGGGTGTGAAATGCATAGACTAATAGTTGAGCAGGACATGGAAGTCAGAAAACAATTCAAGTAATTCAATTGTGTATGATTTTATGTTAGCAAATCCTAACAAATGTACAATCTGCTATGTCAAGGAGTCTGCCATTCATAAGGATTTTACCTATAATCTCATCTTCTTCCTCATGTGGGTTTGGTTTTGAGAAAACTGGGCCAGGGGCAATATTGGCTATAAGTCTGAGGATTTAACAGCTCCTTACAGAGCTGGCCATTGCAGTCCCTCCAAGCCAACACATTTCACTTCTATGGAAAGGTGAGATGAGCCCTCACTGCCATCCTGGTGCTCATCCTTGCCTGCAGCCTGGGAAAGAGCTGTGCAAGTTCAGGGGAGAAAGCAGCCAGGTTACTTGCAAACACTAATTATGACCTTTATCTTCTGTATCGGGAAACTTTGTCCCTGTTACATCCAATCATCTTCTTGCTGATCTTTATGAGCAGAGGAGATAACAGCAGTCAGTCAGCCTGAAAACACTGCACAGCCCCAGCAACACCCTGAAGAGGCAGCAGGCAGTATAACTCCACCAGGAACAAGTCCTTGTTCTGGCTCTGTCTTGGCCGGTGGGTTTCCTGATGCTTAGAGAACACCTTAGTAGCCACTATTATGTTTGTCTCCATGGACAAATCAGGCTGGGCTGTGTCACTGTGGAGCTGTGGTTATAATCCTCCTGATCTAGGGGCTCTATCAACCTCTGAGAAGCCACTCTGATGCAAAAAACAAGTGGGTTTGGAGTGAAAAGGTCAAGACCACTGCAGTAAAGCTGAATTTTAATCATCACGTAAGACCTGACTAAATACCAAAACTGGGCTTTTTTTTAAATGTTCCTTAATTCTGCAATGACATAATTTCCTCTGCTTAATAAAACATGAAGTCATGCAGGTGCCATGAGTGACAAACTGATAAACAGTTCAAGATGCTTTTCAATAGCATTTTTCTCCAGTTTCCAGTCATCTGCCTTCCCCAGCTAAGGTTACATTATTACTGACTTTAATAATTTTTTACTTATTCTAATGCAATTGTCATGTTTGGCTGTCAGAGCAGAAACAGTGTGCAATGAATAAAGTCATAAATTTTCTGTACTAATTATTTATTCAAATTCTTCAACATTGAGAGCTTAAGGTGTATGCTAGGCTCATTCTTCTTTATTTTTAAAAAGAATCAGAAGAATTGCTCATACATTTCCAGTGTGTTTCCTTCCGAAAACGCATCATCAGTGTCATGCCAGCACCTCTGGTTTGGCTGAGAAGCATCGTGATTTTTTAAGGGAACCGGAGGATGTGGCCTCATGTCACCTGCATGTGCAAGGACAGGTATGCATGTACATGCCTTCATGTGCACAACCACCTCTGTGTTGACCATTTGACAACAGTATCTGTCTCAAATACGTTAAGCCTTTACTCATTAAAAAAAAAATAGACAGAGAACTCCAGTTTGTGTCAGTGCTTTGGGAGACTATGCTTGTTAAAAGTCAGAAAAAGAACTGTAGCTGAGCTGAGCCAAAGGGCAAGGGGAACAGGAGGTCAGTGCAGAGAATGTGGAGGGAAGCCTAAATTTATGCTCAGCCTGCCACCGTCACATGTACTGATTAAGTGTTTTGGCTCAGGAACAGGCACATATTGCTGAGCAAATATTAAAAGCAATGCAGGTTTCAAGGGGAAGCCTCTTTCCCCTGGGAGTTACTGTTGATCATTCATTATTAGATGGGAGGTCAAAACTGACCAGAAGATTGGATGAAAATTTATGGATGGAAAATATGAGGAAAAACAAAAAAGGAACCATATTAATTAATTCCTGCTGCTGGTTTCAAACATTCATTACAGAAATTAATGAGAAAAAATGTTTAGAAAGTTCCTGTCATTTTGTTTATCTAGTAGACTATCTCAATTCTCAATCACCTGATTGTATCACAGAATCTTTTGGCTGGAAAAGATCCAGGTGGGGGTCAGGCTCTTCTCCCAGGGAACCAGCAACAGGACAAGGGGACGAAGTCTTAAGTTGCGCCAGGGGAGGTTTAGGTTGGACGTTAGGAAGAATTTCTTCACAGAAAGGGTGATTAGAGATTGGAACAGGCAACCCGGGGAGGTGGTGGTGTCATCGTCCCTGGAGGAAAGACTGAACGTGGCACTCGGTGCTATGGTCTGGTTGACAAGGTGGTGTTGGGCCATGGGTTGGACTCGATGACCTCAGAGGTCTTTTCCAACCTATTCGATTCCGTGATTTTGCGATCCGGTGGTTCCGTAAGGGCCGAGAGGCGGCAGCTCCCCCTCACCCACCTGACCGCGGCCGCCAGGGGGCGCTGCAGCGAGCGGGGGGGACCCCCTCCCGCAGTTCCGCGCGGGCGGGGGCGGGGCTGGGTCGCTCTCGCGATACCCGCGCGGCCCGCGGTGCCTGGAGGTGGCGGCCCGGCCCGGCCATGGCGTCCGACAGCGACACCGAGGAGTTCTACGATGCGCCCGAGGACGTGCATCCCGCGGGCTCCCCTGCGCCGTGAGTTCGCCCGGCCCTGCCCTTCCTCCTTCCTTCTCTCAGCGTGGCCCTGCGGTCCCTGGGCAGCTCCCGGGGGTGGGGGAAGCGGGGTCAGCGCGGGGCCGCGGCCCCCCGAGAGGTCGGGGTCTGCCCGGGGCGCGGAGGGTGCGGGGAACCGAGCGGGGCTTACTCGGCGCTCGGGGCTGGTGCGAACGGCAGTGGCCGTGAGAGGATGAGATCATACCTGCCTTCCTGAGGCGGGAGCGGGTGTAGTGCTGGGAGAAGACGTTCGGAGATGGCATCGGTGTCGACAGAAGTAATCTCTGAAATGCGATAGAAGTAACAGATTTTCTGAGGAAGGAGAAGCGAGCGAGCTTCGACAGCAGCAGGCAGCTGTTGCTGCGTGAAGAACAACTTCTGGTGTGCTGTTTTTAGTGATGTCTTTAATACTTTTACTGTTTTTCATGGGGATTGGACTAGATGATCTCCAGAGGTCCCTTCCAACCCTAACAAATCTGTGATTCTGTGTCGCTTTGATGCTTCTTGCCTTTAGCCAGTTGGTTCCAGTAGTGAAGATTTAACGTTTTGTGAAGTAGATCCCAGTGCTGCGGCCTCAGAACTAACCCTGACACCGTGTTGTTGGTGTCAGCCAAATGTGCTCCCTCTTGTTGTAAATCTCTCTTTCTGGTTGTGTGCTGGACAGGTTATGGCTTGTATCAGTTCTGGGTTTTGTGTAGCCTGAACCAAACCCCTGCATTATTTTACTTGGTAGGATGAGATTTCGCATGGCTTGTTTATAGAGTAATAGATATGGATTGTGGGATCCATGCATTTGAAGCTTTAATAATGGACTAAGGAGCTTGTTTTAAGCTGCAACTCAGTGGTCACAGGATGCCTACAAGAAAGGAAAGACTAGATCTTTTCTCCTCACCTTCAGATCCTGTATTAATTTTTTTCTGAACGTAGCTACTTAGCTGTAGCCTGGTGAAAAGCACATCTTAGCATACAGTTCTGCAAGATGTGATAAGCCAAATTCACAGTGCTTGTACTGAAATGAGGTTTTTCTCCAACTACTTACCTTCTTCTAGGAATAGTGATCAAACTCTTCTCTGAGTTGCATTAACTCAGAGTAAACAGCAGAAAACTAGAAACAGCAAAAACTGTTCAATAAGTTAAAGCAGCTGGAACCTGTCAGGGTTGGGACAGGAGAGGGTGAAGATGAGGCATTAGTGTGACTAGAGGCCCCAGACAGGAAAGGGGAAGCAGACCATTTGGGAGAAGTGAGCTATTAAATCTGCCCAACTGCACATCCACCTTTTGTGATACAGATAATGCCATGTGTCCTGGCTTTGCAGGTTTCCACCACCTGTATCTAAGCAGAACTTGATAATACAAAGTCACTCACTAGAAATTAAAGTGAAAGATGCTTTTAATTTCTCTAGTGCTCTTCCATAACCTGTATCAATGCATCATTGACTCGAGTCAATAGAATTCTGTGAGCCTGAGTCAAGTAAGGAAGTGGCATCCATGAGCTTAGTTTGCAATACAGCTACTGGTCTGTAATTCAGTCTGTTGTTGAATCTAACAGTATTTGGACAGTATTTTCTCAAAATAAGCTTTGAGATTTCATAAGAGCTAATTTCACACATACATTGGACACTTCTAAGAAGCAGGCTGCTATATTATTTTGCATATGTAATGATGTTGAGTTGGGACCACAAAAAAAATATCAAAACCTTCTTGTTGCAGGCAAGGCAACTGAAAACAAGTACATGTTGCCCTCTGCAGTTTCAGATATTTCCTCCTGCATTCAGTGTTCTGATGATCAGTAAACTCAGTTGGGAATCCTTTTTGGCAGCAATAGTTTGCAGCAAAGCAGTGTAGATATATTTGCCCTCATTAAAAATGTGAGGTTTGTAGCTTCCTCCTTCCCTGGCCTTTGTTCTATGTGGGGAAGTTTTAATAGCTGCTGATAGAGAAACTCTGAAAGTGGTGCCAAGTGTTCATGTTAGCTTGCTGACTTCTTTGCTGTTTATTTGTTTTATTAATTGTCTGGTCTATAAGAGTGGAGTTTTCAATTTGGATGTAGGCTCCCAATTCCCACTGTTAAGTCATTAAATTACTGATGCTTGAGTCCCTCTCAAGGAAAGCACCATATCCTCATCCTCGAGTACATCTCTAACTGGTGCTTTTTAAGAACTAATTAGCAGAAATTACAGAACCTGATGCAAAGTGTTTCTTTCAGATTAGAATGGTCTGAGGTAGTGTTCCTGGGGTAGCGATTCTGGGGTGATGACTTCTCTAAGGTGAGGTGTGTTTGGAGATGTTTTGAGACTACTGTATCCCCTCTGGCAAGGCCTGTGTGCTTCCCTTCTGCTCTAGATCTTGCCTTTTACTTGTAATTCTGCTTTTGACAGGATGTATGGAGAGTGTCCATCTGTTGGATAACTAAGTCCAGAGTTAAAAGGGAGAGGTAGTGTGACAGAAGATGCCCCTATGTAACCTCTGTCACTCGCTTTAAAAGCACTATAACCATGGAATAATTTAGGAAAAGATGCTGAAATGTAGAGGCCTGAACAGTCCCAAGTAGGAGGATATCAGTTTTGAGAGAAGGAAAGTATGAAGTAAGGCACACTTGATTAGATGCAGGCACCTGACAGACCCTCTATATTTTATTTATAGGATAAGTGATCCACCCACTCTGAAATCAGGAACTGCCAAACCTAATAGTTTGGACTTCATATGCCTAACAGTGGGGGGGCAACTTTGTTCCTAGTATGCTTGTATCCTAAAAATTGTTATGAGAAACCAAATGAAAGAGATGGTGTAGGTAATGAGAAATGTCCTCTGGTACTTTTGTTTAAATTCTTGACTTGTAACTTCAGTAGTCCTGTCTTTTAGAAGTTGCCTTGATGCTTTTCCTGAAGAATCCAGTGTTCCTCTGTGTAGGAAGACAGGTAAGGTTAAGTTGTGCCTCATTGACATGTGGGAGATGCTTAGTACAACTTTTGTGTGTGTATTTTAGCCAACGTGCAAAGCTGATCATGGCAGCAAATAGATGGAGTGTGAAGTGTTGGTTGTGTTCAGTGCTGCAGATGCATTTCTGCACTCAGTTTGCTGAAGCTTCTGCACAGGAGCTTCCCCAGGGCAGCCCAGACCATGCATTGCAGCAGTGAATCTCTAGGTTTGAAGGTGTGACTGCCATGGAGAGCTGCAGCAGGAGTAATTAAAGCTTCCAGGGCAGCACAGGTTAGAGGGAACATCATGTGCAGGACAGTGGTGAATGCAGTTCCTGGGCTGGCTGTTGAACCTGTATGTTCTGTACAGGGCACAGCTGCTGTGTGTGCACTGCAAACCTCTTCCCATCTGCTTGCTAGCACACCTGTTGTATAACAATGTGCATCCTCACAGGAAGGCAGGCACTGTCGGTTTGGGATTTGCCCAAGGTCAGTATTCACGTTGTTTTTTGTTTGAAGGGCTGAATGTTTTGTTTTCTGTCACAAAACTTAACAACATGTTGAAAATGTGAAGCCTGCTTCAAACAGGTGCTAGGCTGGAGCTACCTGATAGTAAGAATGGGAGCTTCCTGTGGTCTGGTCACTATCAGGATGAATTTGATAGTGGGATAAACAATTTTAAAAAAAGTTTCTCTGTGAGTTTATTTGACTTTCAGACTAATTAGACATCTGTTTGTGCAGGTAAAATGGGATATTTCTTTGAATTGTATTTAATCTTTGTAGATAACCTTGAAGCCTTCCTATGTTAAACTGGTATAAAAGTAGTATCATGTAAGATAATTTAGAAGTTAAGTGAAATGCAGTCTAGAAGATGTGTTGCTATCAGTTTATAAATCCCACTTTTTAGTAAACGTTCATACTAGATTAGTTTTTGCCTTATGTTTTCTGTGGCATATGTCAGTTTTCATGTGCTGCCTGACCTTTCAAAGCCATATCAATATTTGATCTTTGGGCTGATCTTATGTAAATATTTTCAGACACTTTTGCCACTGTATATACTTTTTTAAAAAATGCAAGGATTTCATACACTGCATCCAGAGAACTAATGGGCTTAAAACTGGGGCATGGAGAAGGCTGTAACTTCAGGTGGTTGGGAAGACAAGACCATTCCAGAGTCATGTTGAACTACAAAAGATTTTAGTTACCGAGCTGGCTGACTTTGTGTAAACAAGCAGTAACCGCTCACGACTCAGGGAGCAATGGTGCTGACAGACACACAGCTCAAGTCCTCTCAGGCAAGCCACTGAACTTACCTGGCTGTATTATAAACTGATCTGAAAGTGGGGTTTTTGCCAAACATGTTGTAGAAGCTTTGCAGTATTTTAAAAGTATATAAATTCCATGGTAAAGCTTCTCCTTAATTGTGTGTGTGGGTTATGTCAAGCTATCAGCATGATGTTATGTTCTACACCTGCTGATTCTGTAACCCTTATCACTCAAGCACCTTTTTCCCAAGGTAGCTGAGTAGCCTGAGAGTGGAAAGTAACATCGGGTTTTGTTTGAGTGCAGATTTTCTGCAAAACTAATTAGCTAAAGAAGTCTGAAACAGTAGCAGTGTCTTTTGAACCTCCTATTTTGTGTAACCAGTGTAGGAATGAGTTGCCTGTACCAGAAGTGAGGGGCTAATTAGTGGGAAGTGTCACAGTAGAAAACTGAAATATCTATTTGCAGTTGAGGGATTTGTCTTATTTAAGTTGTTAATTCTAAGCAGTGTCTTGTAAAATAGGACCCTGGCTGAAGCTTAGGCATTAATGTTGTAATTATAAATCTATTTCATTGTTAAAGTCATCTCATGAACTGTGACACATTTCTGCCGCTCCTAAGGAAATCCAAGAGTTGATAGTGGAACTGAAAATGTTTCAGTAACCAGAAATCCCACATAGGCTGCGGCCTTTCCCAGCAATGTATTTTGTGAGACAAAAATGTTCTTGTTTTTCTGGTCAAAATATTAATTTTTCTCTTTTTGCACATCGAGGTTAGAGCTTTCCAAGAGGATTATACCTCAAAATAGTGTCACAGGTATTGTGCACCTGAAGTTAGTATTTGGACAGAAGCATCTCAGTGTAACATGTTAAATTAGCTGCAATGATAGTTTTTATGTACCAATCCACTGTACTTTCTTGTTTACTAAGCTCTGCTGTATAAATGGGATCTTTGCTTTTTGTGATTAAATGCTTCCAGATGGTAAAGAGAAGAGCTGAAAATCTTAAAAAACAGATGGAAATAGTTGTGGGTTTTTTCAGTAAGTACTGTTCCTTAAAATGATTTTGGAGGCAGAAGGGGCAAATGAGCCTGAGATCTTGATATTTGCCTGTATTGCTTGGTGCCAGGTGATACTTGGGGTTCAGAGTGTCTCTGATCTTGGTTGTCAGCTGGGATATGTGTGCAATACAGGTAGTAAGCTTTTAGGGAATTAATCTGTAACTTTGTCTCTGTTTGTGACTGACAAACTGATAAAATCATAGAACAATTCAGGGTGGAAGAAGCCTGGAAAAATCATCTAGTCCTTTCCTTTATGTATCAGTAAGATTCTGTAGTCAGAGTAAGCAGTGTGACTCAATATTTAAATATCTTCCAGAATTCTGAAAGTCTTGTAGAAGATGTAAGTTCAGGATATATGAAGAGCTGACCATCCACTAATTGATTTGACTTGACAAGAAGTAATTATTTTATACCATTCCCCTAAGATAGCTTGTTCTTTCATGTAATTAGTATAATGAGAGAGAGTGTGTGAATGGTTGCTAATGCAAAGTCACTGTTTCAAAGTGTGTATTTTGGAAAGTAGTGCACACCAGTTCCTTCCTGTTACAAAGTGTTTCATCTCCATTTATACCAAATGTCCTGATTGGAAACAGCAGAGTGGCTATGATAGTGCCAACTCTATGGATCAGGATTCGGGCACTTGATTTGCACGGTACTGGAGTGTTTGTGCTTCTGCTTTCTGAGAGGTTTTGTTTCTTTAATGTCCACCTAATGCTTGGCATACACATGCTAATTTTAAAAGCTCTGTAATGCAAAATGTTTTTAGTTTTGTACTTGAAGTAACATCTTTTTATTAGAAAAGAGTGATAGAAAGGTGATTTGTAGAAGATTCTGCTGACAAACTCTCAGAGTTTGTAGAAACTGTGGATCTGTGTGTGGTATAGTGTAGGGAACTTGTGAAAAACATTCACTTTGTTCCTCATCTAAATTATCAAGTATACAGTTCCTGCAAAGGGAGGCTGTGTTATAGACTGTTTAAAACAAAGCTTACTGTCTTTGAACTCTACCTAAGTCTATCTTCTCTTTCTAACAGGTCACCAACAAAAGTTGGAACCCATGTAGTAAAGGTGAGTTTCTTCTTAAAATCAACCAAGTGCTTGCTGATGATCACAGGGTTGAGTATTTCCACCTAATGTAGATGTGTCCTGGCATCTGCACACAGAGGAAATTATAGACTTTCCTTGTTGTAGGTAGCAATTGTGCTTGTCTTGAAATTCCAGCTTTCCTTTTATTTAGGGTATGTTACAGTGTCTTGAAGCTCATTTTATTCTGAAATGTGTATGTGCAATTTAATTAAGCTGTATGTGTTTACTAAACTGCCCTCTTTCAACTGATTTGTGAGTAGTAAGCAAGCCTCTGCAGCCACCTGGGTTTTGGTCCTAATTTATATGAAATAGTTGATTGTGCTATCTTCTGTCTCCAAAATAAGAAAAATCTTAATGTTTGTACTTCAGAAGCCTCCCCTCTAGGTTATGTGAAGATAAAACACTATATTTAGTTTAATGAGACAGCATTGCCACTTCCCACGCAGGTAATTGGTATTCTGTGCATAGTGACAGCACGGCTGAATCCAGCACACAGTGAATAGGTGAGGAGCTGGAACCTTGTGCAAATAACACTCATTTCCTGGTCTCAGAAAGGCCAAAGGTGATGCTGTACAACACTTCTGCCTAATGAAGGCTTGTAGTTTTGTCTGCAAAGTGTTGGGAAATCCTAGTGAAGCCAGTGTTTCTGAGCTGTCAGCAGTACTCTGCTCTGAATCAATAGCATTTTAACAGTGATACTTGCTATACCTCTTAGGGAACAGGACCTTATCCCCCATTTTGTGTTCTATTTAATGTCCCTTTAATAATTAAATATTACATGTGTAAGCCTTTCAAGCAACGTTGTTTTATCATTCTCTAAACTCTGTGCAATCAATGAACTTCAAAGTTAACTTTAATGTCTTCATGAATTATTAGCTATGAAGTTCTCTATGTTGCTATTAGATTTTTTAATTTTTTGAAGTATCTTCCTAAATCACTTGTTCAAAGCTAAATTTCTGAAGGTGGAAAAAGTAGTAACTTCTCTGCTTGGTATCATATCAGTTCAGTGAATGTGTGACTAACGGTATCGTTTGTCTTGGAATGGGTAAGAAATATTTCCTAAGTCCAAAGTTTAATAGGTGTGTGAGTTTACTGTCAACAGAATTGGAAATTAATATAATGGGCTTCTGTAGGCACTGATTACATTTAAGTCATCATACGTTTGAAGATAGATTTTAATAATAAAGCAAAGTAGAGCTTGCATTTAGAGTAGAAACACTTTGTGGCAGGAGGGGGAGGGAGTGGAGAGGGAAGAAGAATTTTTCTGTAATTGCAGCTGTCTCTGCACAATATACTATTTCTCTAGGTCAGAACTTTCCAAGATGGATGTCAGCAAGAGTTTGGGGCAGGGAGGAGTTTCAAACGTAATATGTTAGGATGCTCTAGAGGTTCTGTTTGGTTGTTTGAGAGTTTAGACAAAGTCTAAGGAGAAATTTCTTAAATATCTGTACTAGACAGTCACTCTAAATAAAAAAACAGGGACAAATGATTGAAAATACCCTGTTCTAGCTGGCTCTGCTTTGAGGGCTACTTACTGGATCTCTGCAGATCCCTTCCAATGTCAAGGATTCTATCAGGTTGCACTTTAGATATTGCTGATATATGTGCTTATGGACAATGTGATGTTGTGGCCTTTCATTAGACTAGATGGTCTTTAAAGGTTTTTTTTTTCCTAACCCAAACTCTTTAGGATTCTAATAATTTATGTAGAAGAGAAGCTCTTACTGGTCTGTATCACCTGAGGTTAAAGCAGTATCCTATGGTATAAACTACTTGTGGTTCTGAACCTAAAATTTTGCAGGAATTGATTAAAATGTTTACTCACAAATAGAATATTTTCAGTTCAGCTTATTTGGATTTTGGAAGGATCTGCATGAAGATGACTGATGGCTAAAATATACAATGTGCACTAGGAATAATTGTAGAATGTAAGATTCCATGTTACAACCTCAGAAGCATATTTGTGACCACTTGATAGAGCTGCCTGCCTTAATTTGGAAATTTCTAAATAGTTTCTACTATATGTGGCTATTATACAGTTCTTGTATCCTTTCCTAAAAGCCGATAAAGAGAAAATATTTTAATATGGAATTTCCCTGCTGCAGGTTATTACATGTGTTTGTTTCTCTAAACTTCATGCTGCCTTCAGTTTGATTTTAGCTGAGGTTGCAGCCTCTCATATATAACGGCCTATTTTGTTGCATAGTGTGTATTCTGTGCATGACTCTGAAATACTACTCGTGTACTGAGCATTACTGTTTAAACATCTGACAGCAGTAATGTGTGAAAATGTGGCAGATTTCTTGTCCTTTATGCTATTTGATTTGTTGGAGCTATATTTCTGTTAGATCATCTTACTGAAGAAGTTAGTACCATCGTCTTATGACTTTTTCTTCTGTAGGATATGGACAATAAATTACACAAAGCTGGAAATGAAATATTTGTACGAGAAATGAAACAAGATGATTCAAAAGAGGTTAGTTAAATATTGCTTTGAGCTTCCAGCATCACACTAAAAATATTAAATAACTTAATGATCAATATTCATCCTAAAACTACCATAGGTTAGAATTAGTTGTTAATGTTAGTAAGAATGTTCCTCTAAAGGGTAAAAATCAAACTAAGTGTTCTAAAAACATATTTAGGATTCACTAGTTCTGAATTATTTGTGTAATTTACAGGATCATATTTAGCAGTACATGAGAACTCTGAAGAGTGAACAGCTTTTGTTTCCTAACTTTCTCTCCAAGTATATTAAAGAAGACTGGAAATCAGTTACTTTGTTTTTTCTTTTGAATATGCCCATTTCTGCACCAAGGTTCTGGTCTCCTTTTTAAACAAAATGCATTTTGTATATAAAACAACTCTTCATTGGAAGAGTTCTTGTGGGTATTGTGCAGGCTGACTGGTTTGTGTACCCACAAAATGCCTGCTGGTGACTGGTAGAATGGTTTTGTTTTGTTTCTCTAGATTATTGACAGTATTATAGAAGAAAGTCAGAAGGCCCAACAACTAGAGGATGATTCTTTAGCTTCTAGAGGAAAGGAATTGACTGTTCCAACTTCAGATGCAAATGCTTGGATTTCTGGAGCAGGTATCATTAATGATATCCCAGAAGTACTAGCTGCTAAAATACCATTACCAGAAGACACTAGAGAACCAGAGGATCAGAGTGTGTGTAAGGACGCTGAATTGGAGTCTAGGAAGCTTTTGTTTAGTTCTGACCAACAGGAATCTCATAAACTAACAAAAGTAACAAATGCAACTGACCATAAAATGGATGAAACTGAAGCACAAGGAGAAACATCAAAAAAAGAGCACATAACAGACAAGAAAGAGGCAAATACTTTAGAAAAAGTGGCTTCAGATTTATCTACCAAAGACCTTTCTACAACGGAAGAAATGCCCCCAGCAAAGCCACCAAGGCAGCTGACTGTAGAGCCTGACATAGTTGCGAGCACAAAGAAGCCTGTCCCAGCCCGGCCCCCGCCTCCCACAAATGTTCCTCCCCCGAGACCACCCCCCCCTGCACGGCCAGCTCCACCTCCCCGGAAGAAGAAGAGTGAACTGGATTTTGAAGTGCAAAAACCTGTTTTAGAAGGCAGGTATTCTATTTTAGATGGGTTTACTTATCTACAGGGTTAGTATTTTTTGTGTTTTGAGTGAAGGATCATTCAGTCCTGTGATTTAGTTTAGTTGATGGGTAAAAAATCCTTCAACAGTCTTAGCTTATTACAATGAAGTAATACCCTTCTGCTTTAGAAGTGTTCCTCATTCATAGACTTTCTTGTAAAGTAAGACTTCCTACTAAAATAGCTGTAGCTATAGCAAGGAGAAGTTGACTCATCAATACATAAGCTAAAAAACAGTTACTTCAAATAAAATGTGTGTGTGGTCTGTATTTGCATAGAAATGCAAGTCAAGGTGTGGACTGAGGTCTTATGAAAATATGTAGTCCTGGGTTACTAAGGAAATGACTATTAAAAAGAAGTTAATAAAGCTTAAGAGGCCTAGGTGAGAAATCATGCCTGAACCTCCAACAGTATATGAAATACATAATTGTAAGTTAGATTTGGTGGCAGTTAATCATTTAAAAATACCAAACTGGTCAGAAAGGGTGTTCAGGCCTGTAACTGATTTTAGGATTTGATGCCTATGGCAAGTGTTATGCTCTTCTTTCTAATAAATCTCTTTTCAGTTTCTCGAGACAGCTTCACAGCTGGTGGTCTTTTAACTTCAAGTTCAGTGACAGAGAGTGTGCCCAAAGATTCGCAGCCTTCCTTGGATTTGGTCAGTGCAACTAGTGGAGATAAAATCGTCACTGCACAGGTATTGGGAAATGGTTGTACATTTGGTAACTGTAACATTTTCCATTGCTTCAGTGTTACAGTAGAGATAATGTAACCTATGTCTGCACAATTTCAGGAAAATGGGAAAGCAGCTGATGGCCAAACAACAAATGAAGTACTTGGACCACAAAGACCCAGGTCTAACTCTGGCAGAGAGCTTACAGATGAGGTATCAATTGCTGTGGTCTGTACATGGTACACCTTTGTGCTTGCTTTCCCTGTCTGTTAAATGAATTGTTGTAGTCACAGGTCACTCCTTGTTCTCTGAACCACTCCATGATGTCACCAGGAATGCAAATAGGAGTGATGGCACAGCTGGCTTTGTCCACCTAAGAACTTTGTGTCCCCTGAGTCATGTGTGGCATTAGCCTTTGGAAGTGTGAGTTGTAACAGACCTGAAATGCCATCAAGTTTGTGTTGGTAGCTATGAAAACACCTCAAAGGATTTTATGGGAGGGAACATCAGCAAACCTGGCATTTTGTCATGTGTCTAAAAGGGGAAGGAGTCTGCAATAGGAAAATTATCTTCCTCATACTAAAAAATAGTTTCTTCAGTTAATAATTCCACTGATCCTAATGATATTTGGCTTTTGTAAGTTTTCATTCGTGTCTATCACTGTATAGCTTTTTTAAACTGTTGCTGAACCTATGTAAGCGTTCATGAGATACTCCAAATAAACCTTTTCCTTTGTGGTGCTAGTCAGTTCTAAATTCCTTTCCTCTCTATGTTAAGTTTGCCTTTGGCTGAACCTAAGATACAGCAGCTGGAGTAGGAAAGGGGAAGACAGCAATGTCTTTTAATTACATAATATGTTTGATATTAGCATGAAAGGTGTCAGGCAGTGGTTGATGTCTCTATAGCTGCATTTTTGATTTATGAAATTGAAGCTTGTGATATGTAACTGTTCATCTTTGTCTAGTGATTGATAATGTTTGCATTAACATGCTAATTTAAACTTAGTCTTTGTAAAATAAATATATAGTGAGCTACAGAACTTCCCATTAAAATAAGTAATTTGTAAGTTTTGATGATTTCTGTTTTGCTCTAGGTTTTCAAGTCTAATCAAGTTCTCTTCATTTCACATCTTATTTTTTTCCATAGGAAATTCTAGCAAGTGTAATGATAAAAAACCTTGATACAGGTGAAGAAATACCTCTGAGTTTGGCAGAAGAAAAGTTGCCAACAGGCATTAATCCCCTGACTTTGCATATCATGAGGAGAACTAAAGAATACGTCAGGTATGAATCATGAGAGCTTTCAGCTCATAAGATGCTGTTGCTCTCACAGTTTTTGCATAAACAGAAGCTGCTCATATGCAGGTAAAAAGAGCCCAAATCCATCTGTCTGACTAATCTAATTCCCAGTTCTCAATGAGCCAGGCTCCTTATTGACTTCTCTCAAGTTTACTAAAAGTTGCTGATAGTGCTGGAACTTGACAAGCAAATACATCTGAAAATCCACTGATCTCCAGTTAGCCTTTGACGTACTAAATGTCATTTCTATGCTGAATTAAACACAGTTTACATTCAACTACTGGATGTTGTTCATGCCATCACCTCCTTTAGCTTTTTCAGTGTTTCATAGGAGGCTGTTCCTCTGAAGATCTGTTGTCATTAGTACAGCTGACTGCTTTGAGGTTTACCTGTTCTTAATAGAGCTTTAGATCCTTCTAATATGTAAAACGGAGTCTTTTTGCAATCTTTGATAGAAAAAGACACGTGCTTAATGATCAAAAAACCGTGTTAGTCTAGATGTTCTTTTCAAAGGCCTATATTAATTTATACATCAGACAATTTCTAGGTTTTTTTGCATTAGTGTATTATTGAAAAGCTCACTTCTCTAGAACTCTTTTGTGAAAAAAACCTTTTATTTCAGAATTAACAACTATTAATTTATGTGATCTGTGGAAAGCAAGATATGAGAACAAAGTGGCATGTTTCCAGTTTCTAGTAATTTGTATTTTGTCTGCTCTTAGCTTTCAAAATGTCACTATAAGCTTAAGTTGGAAATTTGTGGCAGGGAATAATATATCTTTGGCACCTGCAGAGTGTCTGCAGCCTTAGTATCAAGATATCTAAGAATTGAAAAACCTGTTTATTATGTGGTTAAAATAATGTCCATATTTTTCCAATGTGTTACATAGAGGAATAAAGATGGATCCTAAAATGCAGAGCCTACTTTACTAATGTTTCACTCAATTTAGATTCATTATGATATCCCATTAAACCGTCACTTCTGTATTTCCTAGTAATGATGCAGCACAGTCTGATGATGAAGACAAAATGCAGACACAACAAACTGACACCGATGGAGGGAGGTTAAAACAGAAAACGTAAGATACTGTTTTATGTTTTTCCTTTCCCTAGAAAGAAAAAACAGATTTTATTTTTCTAAGCTGAAGCTTCCCTTCTGACTACTGAACAAGTTACCTTTTAAGTAATCACTTTACAAGTGATACCTGATTTTACATAAGCCCATAGCTCTGTGGTTGAACTGAAGATTGCATGACTGCTGTCAAATTTACTGCTTATTTTAAGAAGCAGTAATGAAAAAAGATAAGATTGCATTTAAAATCAAAATTATTGATTGATAGTAGCAAAAAAAAGAGAATTTTCCATTATTATGTGTTGAAAAAGTACCCTTGCTTTTAAGGACTCAACTGAAGAAGTTTCTTGGCAAATCTGTAAAGAAAGCAAAGCACCTTGCTGAAGAATATAGTGAACGTGCTGTAAATAAGGTTAAGAGTGTTCGAGATGAAGGTAAATGACACTCAATCCTTTTTTTTTAATAGGATAGTAGGTTTATCCTTGTGCTTTTAGGAATCAAAGCTGGCAGAGGAACATACACTGCTGTGTTCTACCACTGTTCTACAGTTGGTGGTACAGTATTTTTAGAGTTGAACCTTGTAGCTTAGTAGGCATTTTGAGATGACCAGGTTATAAGGATAAATTCTTGTAAAGTAATAGTTGAGAGACCTTTTCAACTAAACCAGCTTAATACTCTGATTTTTTGATGTGCTGTTAGAAAGAGGTTTTGATATCAAAATGTAAACATTTTTGGAAAGTTATTCCAACAAAAGTAGAAGTGAGGATTGTCTTCATTACTTTAGTAAATCAGATTGTTTTCTGGCAACCAGTGCCACAATTAGAATACTCATATAGCTTGAGCTCCTGTTAGATTTCCCAACTACAACTGAATTCTCCCCTTCTTGTTTCATCAGTGTATCTTTCAGACAGACTTGTAGTGCTACAGCAAGCTGGTGTAACCACAGCCTGAGATAAGTGTTATGGAACTGCTGCACTTCAGTGTCCTGTGTTGCCACTGGCTGTTGGCCACAGCTCTTTTGCAATTCTTATACTTCATGGGCAAATCACCAGACCATTGCAGTGTACTCAGAGAGAAGAAACCAATAGCCTTGTTTTCAGCACACATTAAACTGACAGAAATCACTTAGTGCAGGATCTGCTGAATACAAGACAGATGCCAAGAAAGGGGCACAACAAAAATTGATAGCAGTTCTTATTTTCAGTGTTTGGATTCGCTGTAACCTAAAATTAATGCAAATGTATTTTTAGACCTTGATGCAATACTATTCTTATTTTACTTTAAGATCTTAAAATTGCCTATAGAAATTGTCTGATTCAAGACTAATCTGCTACCAAAAAGCTTACTAATAGATTAAATGGATGCTGCAATATGTAGTGCTGAATTTGTGTTCCTCTTAGTCTTTCACACAGATCAAGATGATCCCTCTTCCAGTGATGATGAAGGGATGCCCTATACAAGACCAGTTAAATTCAAAGCAGCACATGGCTTCAAGGGACCTTATGATTTTGAACAAATAAGAGTTGTTCAGGATCTCAGTGGAGAGCATATGGTAGGTCTCAATTTCCATCTGTGGTTTTGCTGAATCTGTTCAGCCTGAGATTCAACTTTTCATTTTCATCTACTTGCCGACCTCCAAAAATGACTGTCAGGTTTATTCTCCGTGAAAAACTTCATTCTGGAAAATAATAGTCTGGCAAAAAAATGAAAATTTGGCTGGTTTGACCAAATCTTCAGGGGGTAAAAAGCATGTAGATTCCTAGGCATCAGGGATTCTTCAAAGCTCTCCTTTGAAGAGTTATGGCATCAAGTGGTATTTGGTTTTTTTGGTTCCTGCAGTTACAACTTAAGGCTGAAATAGGGTCTTTTCCACTACCAGAACTGAACACAGAGCAGCAAGCTTGACATGCTCAGCAGTAAATAAATTAGTCTATTAGACAGATGAACACAAGTATTGAACAGAAATACGTAATAGGTTTTGGAGGCATAAGTCAGGAGAGGTTAATAGAGTATGTGGATCAGAATGATAAGGTGGGGAGAAACCAGGAAAGGATATTTGCAGAGATGCCTGTGGAGAATCAGGCAGAAAAGCTACCTATTTATCACTGTTTGAAGTGTGCATGCTTCCCTATGGAGTCTGGAATACATTCTAGTATTCGTGATTTCCCAAACTTCTGCTGACAGCAGCTGTCTGACATTTGAAGCAATCCCTCATCTCTAAGTGTTGGGCTGAGGGTAATGACCTACAGCAGTCAGTGACCAGAGATTCTAAGCTTGTCATCCACAACTGAGCTTTCCATTCCTACTGGTAATCTGTGTTAGTTTCCATCATGCCAGTATTTGACTTCTTAAACCTAGGAAATTCCTCCAAATTGGTGGAGCTTGGTGGAGATGCCTAGTAGCTCTTTATTCAGTAGTAGGAGGAAATGGGATACTGCTTGTGTGGTTATGTTTTATTGACTAGTAACTCTTTGGACTTTGCAATGGAGAAAGAATTGTTCTCATCAGAGGCTTTGCAAAATCCTCATGCCAATTAAGAATATAACAAATATATGTAGTACCCATTTTGGTTGCCAGTTGGTGTAACCAATCACAGTTTCTGCTTTTAAAAAAAGCATGCAAACCTCAAGTGCAGCTATAAGTACTTGTCAGTTCTACAAAACAAACAGGAGATTCTGAGTCCCCTAGACAACTGTACCAGTCTCATGTGGGATTCTGTGGTAGTGCTGACCTCCTGTAACTCCTCTCTTGTAGTCATCTGCCCTGTGGGCCTTTTCTTTCAAACTGTTTTTGCATGTATTGCACAATCCACCAGTCTTAACAATTACTTATCAGTGTTTTGATCTACAGTTTATTTTACTTGTGGTATCTTGTGTACGTCTAAAATCTTGTCAGTTGTAGCAAGTCTTTTTGTTATACAGAAAAGCACTTTTTGTGACTTAAACAATCATCTCTATTTTGACAGGGTGCTGTTTGGATAATGAAATTTTCTCACTGTGGTCGATTACTGGCATCTGCAGGGCAGGACAACGTAGTAAGGATATGGGTTTTAAAGAATGCCTTTGACTATTTCAATAACATGCGCATGAAGTACAACACAGAAGGTATCTCACTATGCATGGCTAGAGCTCTGAAAAAACAGAAATTGTGAGTATTCGGAAACTTGATGTTGGTGTTTCTGTCTGTGTTCCAGGCCGTGTCTCCCCTTCTCCCTCTCAAGAGAGCCTGAATTCTTCCAAGTCTGATACCGATGCAGGGGTAGGTACACAAGGTATTGGGAGGGGAAGAGATGGTCTGGTTTGTAATCCCAGATCTTCATTATTGCTTTATCCAAACACACATTAAGGAGTTCTTGGCTTGTGTCTTTTTGTCAAACTGTCATATCAATAGATGTCTTCAATCAAATACATTAATCCCGTGTACAAAAGGTGCAAGCAAGGAAGCCCATAATTGAATTTAAAGCATTACAAAATCTGCATAGCTGTGCTGTGGCCTCCTGCCAGAGGAGATTGCTGAGTGAATTGCTAAGGAGAAAAACCCTACATCATTGAATTTACTGTCTTAGTGTTTTATCTCTGACCATTACTTGTGGTTAATGTCTGACTTGATGTTTTTTCCGAGGAAGGCCAGAGTGAGCAATGGGATTCTCAGAAGCATAATGATACCTGACACATTTAAATTTTTCACATCCATGTAGAAAAAAATGGAACATGACTGAAGAAAAGTATTCAGACACTCTTACTTGTAGAGTTTCCAGATACTGTAGTAAACCTTGCCATTAAATTAATGTATTTAAGGTGGTTTTTTTTATATTTTTGGGTTCCAGTAGTGTAAGAAGCAGATGACAAAATCAGAGTTTAAGTGAAGATTTGGCAGTAGTGTTATTTAGTGTGTGTTGTTTTGGCAGAGGGGGAAGCAGGGAGGCCAGCAATCATTCTTTAACTCATGTAAATGAGTGGGCTTGCTAAGCCACACACACCAGAGATGTTGTTTTGAGTGGTTGGGTTTTGTTTGTTTGTTTGTTTGTTTTCCTGGAGAGGTTTTGTATAGGAACTTCTAGGGCTTTTTTAAATTATTATTTTATACCTGTTAATTCTGAACTGGTCTCTTACTAGGAGATTGTCATTCATGATATGCACTAGAAACTTGGAAACCTGAACTCACAGTTTATATTCTGAAGTGGAACGCAATTTTTAAGGTTGATATACTTTGTTCCAAAAGCTTATCTTCAGGTGTTTGCTTAAATTCCTGTCAAACTGATCCCACTGAATAAGAGCTGAAAAATTGAAAATTTAGAGCTTCTAATTTTGCAATTTCAGGATGATGTTTCACAGCCAGTACTTAACATTTACTTCAGTTGTTTATTAGTGCAATATTGTTTATTTTAAAGTAGTAAGAGTTGTTCAAAAATTGTTATTGTCCTTACACTTTTTTTAAGCAGTATGTGCCTCATTGCTAATTTTTCCAGCTAATATTTGGTAATATTTCTATACATTTTTATGATAGATTTGCAGTGGAGTTGATGAAGACCCAGATGATAAAAATGCCCCGTTTCGTCAACGACCATTTTGCAAATACAGAGGCCACACAGCAGATCTTCTTGATCTTTCTTGGTCTAAAGTAAGGCACCTTAATACAGGCTACACAGTTCTTCTGTGTTTTCCTTGTTTTCTGTTGTTAGTTGCCACTGGAACCATACATTAAACAATATGAAATGATCCTTGAAGTCAAGAGTTTTGTATAGGCAACGTTTTATTCTAGTTGAAATAGTTGGAACAAAATGAGCAACCTTCTTGTGCTTGTGTAATTAAGAGTGGTCTTAAACCAAATGAACCAGTAACAATTACAGTTGTGTATTCAATAATGAAAGTAAATTATTTAGAGTGGGAGGATTTTCCATTGAAGCTGTGTGGTTTCTGTTTTATGCTGTTACTGCTTTTCTTGTCTTCAGTATGCTTCGCTTTTTGTGCAAAGTGTACACGTTCTGAAGTTGCTGAATACATACATCTATTTTAAAATTAGAGAATTACCTTGTTTCACATCAGACTTATTCAGATAATTCTCCACATGGGAATGCAGTTGTACTTTTAGGAACACAGTCTGGTTGAAGCATCTCAGGCATCTCTGAAGTCTGTCATGCCATTTCTTCTCTGAATACTTTAACTACATTCCAAATATTAATTTTCACTGAGATTCTTCCAGAAAATTTTCTGTGACCAAGGATCAGTGTACAGCTCTTAAGGAAAGCACCAATCAGTAATGGTAGTTTGAATAAACCTTTTTATCTGAAAAGCTAAAATGTTGAATTTCATGGCACCATAAAAGTTGGTAAGGCTCTACCAATCAAATTGCTTCTGTATTTCCAGTTACTTTCATGTCTGGTAATAACTGTGGAATTCTCTTGTTTCACAGAATTACTTCTTGCTTTCTTCTTCTATGGATAAAACTGTCAGATTATGGCACATATCAAGAAGAGAATGTCTTTGCTGTTTCCAGCATATAGACTTTGTCACTGCTATAGCTTTCCATCCAAGGGTAAGTGTAACTGCCCTCTTCTAGAGAGGTAAAATTTAAAATTACAGCATTCCACTCCCTTTTTTTTTTGATTAAAAAAATAAAATTATCGAATAATAGACTTTGTGCACTTCAAAAATATGCCTCCTGGATAATATTCCAGAACTTTGTGTTCATCTTCATTGAACTTCACTGGGTTTGTCCATGGGGTTTAACCATGTGTACATGTGAAGTGGAAAGTGAATAATTGTCTGTTGGCTGTACCATCACAGCTGGTATAGTGTAGAGTAACTTTGTGAAAAGTTAAAATTTCCAGTGAAGGACATTGTGATTAAATATTTGTGGGGAAAAAAATCATAATTATGAGTTTGAAAAGATTATCCAGAGACCACAGAATCCTTGAGAATTTTTAAAACTTGACAGAATATAACCCACTACAACCTAATCAAACTTTTGGAACTGTCCTTGCTACAAGCAGGGGAGGTCAATCAGAGACCTCCAGAGATTACTTTCAACTTATTTTTTATAATTTTTTAAAAATACTGTAATCAAGCTTCCTAATATTAATAAAACTCAAGTGGAAGAAGAGTGTTTGTCAGTGTTCCCTAAACATACAGAACTAGTAGATGTATGGGAAACTGTGAAAGGAGCTTTCAGCTCCTGGCAAGGCGAATGTTGAGAGGGTAGAAACAACCTGTGCTAACAGTGAGCAATTTTCTAACCTGAGGTATAACTGCATGTGTGTAATCTTGTCAAAAACCTGTAAGAATTTGAATTCCATTTGCCACAAATTTCTTAAACATGATCAGCTCATCTGAGGGCTCTTATTTGGGAAATTCTGTAGAGGAGCTGTTTGGAAATGGAGTGGGAAGGTTTTAAGGAAGGCAGAGACATACTCGTAGCACAAGCGGAGATTAAACTTTGTGTGTGTTCTCAGGATGACAGGTACTTTTTAAGTGGTTCATTGGATGGAAAACTCCGACTCTGGAACATTCCTGACAAAAAGGTGGCATTATGGAATGAAGTAGATGGGCAGACAAAATTGATTACAGCTGCCAACTTCTGTCAGAATGGCAAATACGCAGTCATAGGCACCTACGATGGAAGATGCATCTTTTATGACACAGAGGTAAAAAAACTTTGAGACTGTGGATTTTTTAATGTTAAATAACAAATGGATTTAGAAGTCATGGTTATTTAAATACCAAGAAACAAACCTGTTAGAGCTTGAAACAAACTAACATTTTTACACAATTGTTTCAAATTGGGACACGTTTTGATATCTTTTCAGCACTTGAAGTATCACACACAAATACATGTGCGTTCTACCAGAGGTCGAAATAGAGTTGGAAGAAAAATTACTGGCATTGAACCTTTGCCAGGAGAAAATAAGGTACTGTCTTTCAGTGCAGCTTTGGCCCAGTACTGAATTTTGATGTTTATATCTAATGCTTAGTAAGTTTGTGCCAAATCTTTTAACACTACTAAAATGAGCCTTACTCTTTGCTGATTTAGGCTAATACAATACTAAGTAGTGGTAAAATAGAATATATATTCTTTTAATGACGTTATGCTCTGATTAATGTGCAGGTGAAAAAATGGTTACAGATGGTTAATTGTTTCCATGCCTAAATTTATTTATTTCTTTTCTAGATACTAGTGACATCAAATGATTCCAGAATCAGGTTGTATGACCTAAGAGATCTGTCTCTGTCTATGAAGTACAAAGGTTATGTCAACAGCAGCAGCCAAATCAAAGCCAGCTTTAGGTAAGACAGTATTGTAACAATCGAGTTGTTGGATTTGGGAAACGCTGTGGCTGAAGTACAGAGGATTTTGTTTAAATAATCTACATTGGCATGAAACTGAGCCTCTGAAATGTCACTTGGCTAGGAATGCAAAGGTAAAAAAAGGCTCTGGTCAAGAGTGATGAGCTGGGAGCTCCTGTGGATGAGTGAATGCAGTTGCATCCTGTGGACAGTATGATGTGTGTCCATTACTATTGCTGTGAGTGCAGGAACTGAGGTTGGAAAGGAGCTTGCGAGATCATCTTGCTCAGTCCCCTGCTCTAGATAAATTTCACAGATTAAATCATCTCTACTTACTGGGCTGCAGCCCAGTTAGTGTCATAGTTTAAAGATGCAGAGCTATTGTAATGCATGCTTGAACAGCTAAGAAAAGTAATGTTTTTCCCTCTTTGAATTTTTAGCCATGACTTTACCTACATTGTAAGCGGTTCAGAAGATAAATATGTCTACATTTGGAGTACATACCATGACCTGAGCAAGTTTACATCTGTAAGAAGAGACCGAAATGATTTCTGGGAAGGCATTAAAGGTAAAAACCAGCTTTTGATCTTTGTTTTATCAAAACTCATATGATTTGAAAATTGAAATATTTTATTTGCTATGCATTTAGTGTGAACAAATTCTTAGCAGGATGCATGGTAATTGATGGCCTGTCAGGAATCCTTGTTCACAGGAGACTCTCTTTGGTATGGCAAGAGACAGAGTAGCTTAGAGTTTGTCTGGTTTCAGTAAGAGATTTGGAATTAATGTAATGTTTTTCTGGCTGATTGTAGAAATCAAAATAATTATCAACCCATAACCTTTTATGGAAAAGTGACTTTGAAAACAAATGCAAGCGTTTTCTTTTTCATAGCAGGCTAAAAACAAAAATGGGTGGGGAAAAAAGCAGCTCTTTTATCTGTTCCACTTACACAGTTTTTGGGAAATGTGGGCTATGTTTGTATCAAATGTGTTTTGGACCTCTTGCCAGTTAGTTTTGGGCACTTGAAGCATCTTCTGAAATCCCTAATATTATAGAACAATGATAGTTGTTCCTCGAATTCTGAGTTTACCTGATGCCACTAGCACTGAGATTCTTGTATATTTACTAGAACTTATGCCTGCTATTCTTGTAAAATTAACAAATTCTTGAAACAAGGTAATCAAAATTGGATTGTCTTTCTGAAGCGCACAATGCGGTCGTCACCTCTGCGATCTTTGCTCCAAATCCTGGTTTGATGGTGTCACTGGAAACTTCTGAAAAGCAAGAAGCTGAAAGTAAGGGAGGAGATTGTGAGATATCAGACACCATACCCTCTGGTAGGTGTTTAAGATGAACTCTGCTTGGTACCATGGTATGAGCAGGAAAATATTATGAATACTTTTGATCTGAATGGGGGTTTCTTGAGAAGAAAAGTCCTTGCAGTGGCATGGGTATATATTCCAACTTAGCATTCCGCCTTGAACATTTTGGCAGCAGTTGCATTCTTAAAAGCTGAGGATGTGAGATGAGGGGTACAGTTGCCATCCTAAGTACTTTAGGATTATTTCTTTTACGTTGGAGGTGTTAGGAAGTAGAGCTGCACCAACCATTAATGAAAAGATTTCTTTCCTAGAAATGCTGATGTTTCTTGAAGTATTGGCTGGAAATCAGGAATATGATAAAGGAAGAAGGGTATCACAGTGATGTCATATATTTTAATGAGAGTGTGATTTTTATATATTTTTTTTAATGAAATAACGGTTTATTCTCTTTCCTGTTAAGGAGCTCTGAAGACAGATCACACAGAAGTGCTTTTATCAGCTGATTTTACTGGAGCAATTAAAGTCTTCATTAACAAAAAGAAATATGTGTCTTAGTTGGTTTGCAACTGACAGCATAAAGCTATGGTACTGTGGGATTAAAATTCCATAAATAATGCAAACAAAAGCAAAGTATCTAATATAATAATGTTACAGGCTGATTTATTTTTAAATCTTTATTTTAAGGCTGCTCAAATATTGGATCCTTGGAAAGCAGTGTGACTATTAACACCTGGGCTTGAAAGATAAAAAGGAATGTGTAAGAATAATCCTGCCAAACATTAGACTTTAAACTTTCTACAAACAGTTGTTTTGCAATGTTATTGTGAACCTGCACAGGTTTCTGCACAAAACCATGTTCGCACATGTGTGTGCCTTTTGGATATATGCACGAATTGAAACCTGTATCAAAAGCATTTTAGTGGTGCTTGTGGCCACTAGATGTCAGGAACTGGGGTGGGAAGGGAAGGCTGGAAAAATGCTGAATAATGTAGTCTGATCTTTGCACAAAATTCCATTTGAGAAAGATCTTGAATTTGTAGTAGCTAATATTCAGAGTTTTAAGTTATGCAAGTTTTTGATGGGTCAGCAACCATGTGTAAATGTTTTTTATAAATTTCTCAACTTCAAGATGTGAAATTTTTTTTTGTTGTCTTTTAATTGTTGTGGAATTTAGATTCCTTTCTTATATATAATTTTTTGCACACTGGAGCACAATACTTGTGTAAAGAATTCTCTCATTCCGTGTTCACGGGCACCAGGATATATTCACCTTCCAGATAAAATTAAGCTGCATTAGAAAGTTCTTATATTTCACAACTATGTAAAATAAAATGTTTACATTTTTTAAGCATTGTAGCTTAAAGTTTTAAGTTCTTCTTGTTTGTTTAGTGCCACTGAATTTTGAAAATCTTTGTAAATATTCATATAAAACACCTATGAAGTAACATTCTGGGCATCATAACCCATGAAATGTTATTGATGGTCAAATGTTTCAGAGAACAAATGTATCATTAAACTTGGTCACACACTTGGAAATTGTTGATTCTTTTCCATTTTGATTTGTTAATTTGCCTTTTGTCTAAAGTAGTTTTGACCCGTTTCTGAGATCACTGATCCTGCAAGCACTTGTTACCTTCTGAGTTCTACTTTTCCTGATTTTGTCACACCTTTCTTTCTGAAAGAATGGGGAATGGAGTACTGCAACTGGATATTAAGCAGAATTAAGAGTAATTATATGATAGTTTAGCATGAGGAGGACATTTCAAAAGTGTGCACAGAATGCTCTCCTTCCCATTAGTGGAAGAATGAAGACATGGAAAGGCAGGAAGTGAGTTTCACTTGTCTTTTAATTCTTTTCTACTCAGGTGAATTTGGCTATGACTTTGTATAGAATTGTCTTGGACAAGAAAGGTAGTTGCAAGGGGTTTATCATCAGTCAAAATAGATACAAGAATGGTACACACATTTTATAAAATTGTCTTCAGTTAACACAGTTGGGTGAGTTTGACTCAGAGTTGAAAATACCTGCATGGATGAAACAAGCTAAACTCTCTCAAGGTTCTTTTGTTACTTTGAGCTCCACTGAACTGACAGAAGTGAGGAGGTGGTACATTTGGTTTGTGACTCCAAAAATCTGATCCCACAGCTTTTATCTTATCATTTATTAAAAATTCGATTTCCCGGTCAGGGAACCAAGAATGTCATGGGTTTGAGTCGCTGGCCTGATGCCAGCGCACCCATGAGAATATAGTTCTTTAAAATAATGCTGTGAGACAGACTGGGAATAAAGCAGAGCAGGCTCCAACTTAGAAATAGGAAGAAAACTTTATTAACTTACACTATATAGGAAAAAGAAACAGAAAGAAACAAAATCAAAAGTGAAAAGAACCTCCTAAACCATTCCTCCTCCTCCCACCAAAATTCCTACCAAGACCTTCTGAGACGAAACCTGGAACTTCCAGCTCAAAATATTAAGGGAGAGGAGTCTTCCTTGTGCCCTATAGAAACTCCCACAAGAAACACAGTCTCTTGTGGCCTGCACTCTTCACAAATGACCCACCCCATACAGAGGAAATGTGCATTTGAGAAGTCCTCCTTCCACAGATGGTGCTCTCACCACCACCCATGGACCAGAAACTGCTTGTAGGGTTCTCTTTTAAGGATGCTTCTGGGACACAAGTCCCCCCCATTTCTCCCTCAGGGCAAAGGGCTTTGAGAACAGAAGCCTCTTCTGAGGGCACCACCACACCCTCTCAATCCTCTGTTCACTCACTCTGGCACTGGCATTTTCACTACACAGTGCCCACCTTGCATCCCCCTAGACTCAGTTTCCATAAGTTACAGGAGCATTAGTGCAGTCTCTATGGCCACTATAAGGAAAGTCTGGCCAAAAGCCACTCCATCATCTCTTCTTCTTATCTTCTGCTGGCATTACAAGTCCCAGGCTGCCTCTCCCATCACTTACAGAAGCCGCAGCTGATGAATCGTCTGATAAAGCAGCGCTGGTCCAACACTCCAGGGAGGGGGGTAGTGGGGCTCAGCACCGAAGACCCAAAGACATCCCAGATGTAGATCTTCAACCCCTCCATTCTCAGTCAGCCTGGTGGGATAGACAGTTCTCTCCCCCCCCCCCGTCACGATGGGACACGAAATGAGCACGCAGCACACGCTCAGCCGTCCAAGGCAAAAGAGAGAGCTTTATTTACAGTTTTTAGAATTTATACATTCTCTAAAGTGAGAGTGGATTGGAGGATAATATACCTCCTCTGAATCACACTGGCCAGGTGAACAGTCTGTCAATTTTCTCCTCCTCCAAGAAGGAATGTGAAAAACACATAGTGTTTTGGTAGAAAGTGTGGGAATTCTGACTCCAAGAATGTAAACATCAGAAGGCTTTGAAAATCAGGGCGACATCTCACCCTTTTTCCGTTAAAAAAGAAAAGGAAAAAAGAAAATGAACAATGTTTTAGGGTTCAGTCATGGAGGAACCATCAGAGTGATCACTTGCATCGTCTGCATCAGAGTCATCACTTGACGGTTCATCCGCTTGGTGGCTTTCAGTTTGGTCACGGTTTCCATCTTGCCTGTTGGCCGGGTTCTGTCTCTGTGGTTGCAGGTCAGGACGGACACAGTTCGAAGGTACCCAGCGTGTCCCAGTATCTGTGGACACGCACGCATACCCACGCCCCAAAATGACAAGGTCGTAGGGACCTTCCCACTGTTTGGTGACTAGATTTTTCACTCGCACCTTTGCTCGAGGCTGATGTGTCTCGTCCGAACCCTGTAACTAAAGATGGTGATTCAAGATGACAGTGTTATTTGAGTTCTGTGGCACCGTAAGATGATTGATGGTGTACAAGGCCTTTGCCAACCGACTGTGCGGGGTTTCACCCTGCATTCCCCGTTTTTGTTTTTGTAGAACCCGCTTCAGAGTACCATGAGCGCGTTCTACAATAGCTTGACCAGTCGGAGAATGTGGGATACCAAACTTATGTGAAACACCCCACAATTGCAGGAACTGCCGCACCTTCCCTGATGCATAAGCAGGACCATTGTCGGTTTTCACAGCAGAAGGTATACCAAGAATGGAAAAGGCCTGCCTCCAACGGGCAATGACATCACGGATCTTTTCTCCAGTGTGAGCAGAAGCCCACATTGCAGAGAACGTGTCCACCGTGACATGCACATACTTGAGCCGGCCAAACTCGGCAACCTGGGTGACATCGGTCTGCCAAAGCTGCAAGGCCCTAAGGCCTCTGGGGTTTACCCCTGCCGGCAAAGGCGCACCAAGGGCATGACAGTCGTCACATGACTCAACAATGTTGTGAGCCTCAGTCGCTGTCAACTGAAACTGCTTTTGCAACGTATGTGCGTTCTGGTGGAAGAACTCATGTGATGCCTTGGCCTGCGCGAGTACATCTGGCTGAGGTGCTACCCACGCTGGGTTAGCCAACTTGTCAGCCCTTGCATTACCTTCCGCTACAAACCCTGGCAAATTAGTGTGGCTCCTAGTGTGCAGAACATAATATGGGTGAACCCGGGCCTGGATGGCACACCACAGGGTCTTCAGTAACTGAAACAGGGCAGGATTACTGACCTCCTTCAAAACTGAATAACCCAGTCTCTGTGTGATGTCAGCCACATAGGCGGAATCCGTGACCAAGTTGAAAGGTTCCTGGGAAAACTTCTCAAATGCCATGACCGCAGCCTTTAGCTCAACCAATTGGGCTGAACCATCCTCATGACCTTCCACAACCTGCCACTCTGCTCCATCCTTCCAGGTAACAATGGCCTTCCCTGTCTTTCCCGAACCGTCCGTGAAAACGGTGGGTCCTTGCACTGGTTCCTGGCTGCATTTGGGCCGCAAAGAAATCTGTGTATTTTTCGCCACGTGCAGTAGCTTGTGGCTGGGCAGATGATAAACAATCTGCCCTGTGAAATTTTCCAGAGCACACTGCACAGTAACACTGTTTGCAAGGCTCCAGTCAAAACTTTCCCGATCAATTGGGATCACGATCTTTGCGGGGTCTGCTCCCATCAATTGCAAACACCGGTGTCGGCATTTGATCATCAATCGAGCAACCAGCTCAGCTAACGAAGTTACCGTCTTCTGCGGCTGGTGGGGCAGGAAGACCCATTCCAAGATGTGCAAGGAATCAGACCATTTGTCATTCCATTGGCCGATGATACCTGTAGGGTGTAAATCTGCAGCAGTGATGAACACAGTGATATCAACGGAGGGGTCAATGCGGTACACTTGGCAAGCGGAAACAGCTTGCTGAACCTCCTCCAGGGCCTTACGTGCCTCAGGGGTCAATTCACGAGGTGACTTTAAATCGGTGTCTCCCTTTAACAAATCATATAAAGGAGACAGTTGTGCATTGGTTAGTCCCAAATACGGACGTAACCACGTGATGACGCCTACCAATTTCTGGGCGTCGTTCAGTGTTTTCACCGAACGCACAAATTGCACCTCCTGGTGACGGATTGTCCGTTCCAGAATCTTGACCCCCAAATACTTCCAAGGAGGCTGTTGTTGAACCTTTTCTGGAGCCACTTGCAGCCCATGAGCGTGCAAAGCATCAATCAACTGAGGCTGTATCCTCAGCAGTTCATCCTGGGTGGGTGCAGCCACCAGAATGTCGTCCATGTAGTGATATACACGGGCGTTGGGAAACTGCCTGCGAACTCCAGACAAGGCACGGGCCACATACCATTGGCATATGGCAGGAGAATTCCGCATCCCCTGGGGCAAAACCGTCCATTGATACCTCTGTGCGGGCTCAGCATTGTTAATTGCTGGCACTGTGAAGGCAAATTTTTGTCTGTCATCGGGATGTAAAGGGATCGTAAAGAAACAATCCTTCAGATCCACGATGAAGATCGGCCAATCCGCTGGAAGCATGGTGGGCGACGGCATGCCTGCCTGCAACGTTCCCATGCTTTCCATCACGGCATTCACTTTCCGGAGGTCTTGTAACAACCTCCATTTCCCAGACTTTTTTCTAATGCAGAAGACAGGAGTGTTCCAGGGACTGGTAGAAGGCTCCAGATGACCCTGGTCCAACTGCTCCTGCACTAGATTTCGAAGGACAACGAGCTTTTCTTTAGGGAGGGGCCACTGATTCTCCCAGACCGGTTTGTCCACCAGCCACCGTAAAGGAGGCGTAGGACAGTCTGCGCCCTTCGTCACAGTGGCCCCCATTAAAAATCCGTCCCGATGCGCACCCCCCACGCGGCCAGAACATCCCTCCCCCAGAGGTTAGCCTCAGTCGAAGTAACATGAGGCCGGACCACAGCTGACTGTCCCTCTGAGTTTGTGATGACCACAGGCTGCTGGCTCACGTAGCATTGCTTCGTTCCTCCCAGTCCCGCAACAGGCGTCTGCACTGGACTCAAGGGCCACTCTGGGGGCCAGGCAGCGAGCGAGAGGATTGAGATGTCAGCGCCGGTGTCAATCAGTCCGCGGAGGCAAATTTCCGGAGGTGTCGCACCAGGGATGGACAGGGTACACGGCTTTATGGGACAGTCGTCGGACAGGACAGTGGTCCAGTGCACTTGAGGCGATCCAGTGGACCCAAAGCCGCCGTCTCCTCGCGACCGGTCAACTGCCCTGCGAACAGAGGATCTAAAAGGCACAAGTTGAGCAAGCCGTGTCCCTTTTGGGATAGTGACAGGGGGTTTTGATGTGGATACCATGGCACAAATTTCTCCCGTGAAATCCGCATCAATGAGTCCCATGTGCACAATGAGACCCTGAAGGGTGGTACTAGACCTCCCCATAAGGAGAGCACTCATACCATCACCCAAGGGGCCAAAGGCATCCAATGGGACCTTGTGCATGTCGCTGGTCTCTAACACGACCGTATCTGCTGTGCAGACGTCCACACCTGCTGAGCCACGGGTGCTGGCTGCAAGTTGACCGAGCAGACCTCCATCGGCTCTGGGGCTTGGAGAGAGATTTTTGTCTGAGTGCATCCCGCCTTCGCGCTTCACTTTCCGTTTCCCGAGCCCAGCAAGGCCTGACCGTTAACATGAACAGTGGCCTTGCACGCATTTGACAGATGATTTGGTCTGCCACAGCGACCACAGAAACACAAGGCAATTGTAGGCTTCTTTAGCTTCTTCCCCTGTGTCTTGCTGGCCTGCACAATCCTTTTCTGCTGCTGCCTGCCCTGAGGCACTGCCCAGACTGGCTGCACAGCAGGGGCCAGAGCAGGCTGCATGACAGTGGTCATGGCAGGCTGCATGGCAGTGGTCATAGCAGGCTGCGTGGCAGTGGCCACAGCAGCCAACTTATGACCTGAGGTGCGCAACCTCGCACAGGCCCGTGCCATCTGGGGGACAGAAGGATCCCCAGGAAGGGCCTCTATGACTGCTTTGCAGGCAGCGTTGCAGTTGTGCCTCGCAAGGTGCTTGAGTAAATGCCGCCTTGCGTCAGGATCTCCCACCTGTTTCTCCACTGCAGCAGTCAGCCTGCCCACAAATTGCAGGAAAGGCTCATCAGCCCCCTGGACAGCTGCCACAAAGGACTCCTTCGGAGCTGCCATTTCAATGGTTTGGATGACAGCTGCCATGCCTGTTTCCTGGCACTGCTCAAGCACCTGGGGATCAAAGCCAGCCTGTCCATTGGGGCTAGCATAATTGCCTGTGCCCAGCAGCACATCAGTGCTGATCGGACGCCTGGGGTCCTCCGGACCTCTCATGGCGTTCCACTGCACGGCCCTGACTGCTAAATCCGTCCATATGGACTCAAAGATCTCGTATTCCACAGGCGGAAAGAGAACACGAGCTATGCTTCGGATATCATAGGGTATCAACAGATCAGCAGCAAGTACACGAAGCAGCTGCATGACCTGCTCAGACCCCAGACCATATTTGCCAGCCTGATCACGGAGCTCCATTGTAGCCTTCCAGGATAGGGGTTGATAGGTATTGTGGGTGACACCCCTAAGCACAGGGAAAGCCTGGAAGCCCCCCGATGAGGCGGCAGCACCTGTTAGATCCCGTCCCGTGGACCCCACACGCTCAGGGTCAGGTGCCTGACCGGGGGCCATCTCGACACCACCTGATATCGCGTCGCCCGCACCCGCAGAGAAGGGGAGCGCCGGGCCCAGGCCAGCTCCAGCCGAACCCACGCCCACTGAGGAACTAGCAGCTCCGGCCGCATCACGGGCATGGGTCCCCGCAGCAGCCGGCATGCGTCTCGCCGCGGACGGGACGGGCGCAGCTGCGGGCACCGCCTCCCGCGGCGCGGGGAGGAATCGGGGCGTAGAGAGAGGCGCGGCCTGCGGGGCCACGTCCCCGCCCCACGCTGCAACTGGGGGCAGCGGCGCGGGCGGAGCGGGCAGCTGCGCAGCCCCGCCCGAGCCCAAGGCCATCCCCGCGCCGAGAACACCACCCCCCGTCGCACCCGGAGGGGGCAGCGCGGGGAAGGGGGGGTCTGGAACCGCCCCTAAAAGGATCCCTTTTGTATCTCGGAGACCCATCGCAGGCAACGCCCCTCCCGCTAGGTTCGGGGTGGGCTGCCCGCCCACCGGGGCGGGGCCTGACAGGCCGGTCAGCGCCCCATCCCCGCCTGCCTCCACTGGCCAGGCACGCCCCTCTGGCTGCACGGAGGAAGGGGCGGTTGGCGGAGGTCCCGCCGGGGCCGGCGGCGGAGCCGCCGGCCCTGCTTTTCCCGCCCCCAAAGGATGGGTCGTAGAAACACCACAATTCGGGCAGAGCGTTGTTACCGAGTCCGGCCCAAGGAGAGGCAGAGACCGATCCTGGGACTCCTCCCCACCCCCGAACGCCGGGAGGGCGCTCTGCCGCTTGTGCGGCGCGGGGAGGGGCGGGGCCGGCTTCGTCGGCCCCACGGAGCCTCCAGCAGGCTGTGGGGCGCCGCCCACGCCCTGGCCGGGTGCCCGGGGGCCGCGATCTGAGACAGAAACGTCTCCCTTCACAGCACCGCGGGGGGGAGGGAAGGGCTCTACCTCCTGCCGCGGCTCGAAATCCCCCCCCGCCTCTGAAAGGACCTCGGCTTCCTCCTCACCCCCTCCGTCCTCCGGGACGGGAGAACCTAGCTGGGAGCCAAGCTCCCGAACAGAACCTTGGGGGCTGGAACAGTCAGACCAGCGGAAAAAGCCATCAACTCTTTTCCAGTGAAGCAAAAGCTGTGCGAGTTCCGCATTACAGTCAAAGGAGAGGGCCTCTAGGAGGCGGTCACCCAGCAGAGACCATTCCTCCCTGGAGAAAGCCTCCTCGGGATCTGAAAAAAAACCTTGGCCTCTCGCCCATAGGAAGAGCTTCTCAAAGCCACCCTGGGAGACAGAAACCTGTCTCCTTGCCAGCAAATCTCTCCAGATATCGAGGACCACTGAGTCCTCCACAGAAGCCACAAGGGTTGGCATCTTCCCAAAAGCTGCAGGCAAAGTGCCAAACGGCCACTACACAAGCAGGGAGGAGGAGGGGTTTAAAATCACCGATCTCACCCAAAGTGCCTCACACTCCGATGAGCACCAAACTCTGTTCCACGAGGGGTCACCAACTGTCACGATGGGACACGAAATGAGCACGCAGCACACGCTCAGCCGTCCAAGGCAAAAGAGAGAGCTTTATTTACAGTTTTTAGAATTTATACATTCTCTAAAGTGAGAGTGGATTGGAGGATAATATACCTCCTCTGAATCACACTGGCCAGGTGAACAGTCTGTCAATTTTCTCCTCCTCCAAGAAGGAATGTGAAAAACACATAGTGTTTTGGTAGAAAGTGTGGGAATTCTGACTCCAAGAATGTAAACATCAGAAGGCTTTGAAAATCAGGGCGACACCCCCCCCCCCCCCCCCGGTCTGGAGGAGGGGGGCCCAGCCAAGGCCAGAGCTCACAGGCAGCTGTGCTGGCCCAGATCCAACAACAGCAAAGCCCACAGACAGCTGTGCCAGCAAGCCAGCATAACTGCTGTCTAGGCTTACCTCCCCCAGGCACAGGCCGCATGGCAGGCCTTGGCCTTGGCCAGGGGAGGCCTCCCCTCCCCCTCCATAGCCAGGAGGAGGAGGGGAACCTGTCTGCTCTCTCTGGAGGCCGGAAGACAAAGAGGGCTACTCCAGCCCCTTCACAGCCTGAAGTGTGTGTTCACAGAGATGAAATGACCATTCATTGGTTCACAGGGTGCCAACCTCTGAACCAACACTCTCTCACTTCCTAGGGCGGGTCAAACCACGACACTATAATATATGCAATATCTGTGTAGAAGACTGTAACTGACTGAGATTTCTGTGAGTTGTTCCCAGACACTTCTAGGGTTTGTTATAGATGTTCTACATATTTATTGACTCATACAAGTTAAGAAGCTGCTTTCTACAGTACAAATGCCATCACTTTGCTTGCAGGTACCTTAATTCTAGACTCCTTGCACATTGTGGCCTTCCTGTCTCTGGAACTAAAAGTCCAGACTGGAGGAAGAGGCATATGGGCTTAGCACTGGGGCTTTGGGGTATGCTTTTTTGTGTGTGTGTGTGCGCTGCTCTTCCATTCCTGCTTTTCCCATATTATAGTTAAAATAGTAAATGCAAAAATTAGAGATGAGTAATAGGAGAAGGGAGCTCTTATTATCTGCTAAGAAATACACAAAAGAGGATGAGTCAAACCCAGCTTTGAGTGACTGAAGGCCTGGCTGCTGTCAACATGCAGTGTTGGAGGTACATGTGGGGCTAAGTGGACCTTGGGAGGGGTTCCTGCAGCATGAATGGTCTGCATTTTGGCAGTTGTTTTACGTGTTCTATGCAAAGTCTCCTCTGTAACCTCTTAATGATTGAATGGTTTTTTGTTTTGTTTTGGTTTTTTTATGTGACTACTTTGGAGATATAAGTTGAACTGTTAGTTTTGCATATTAGCTGCCAGAAACTCTATTAAGATGTTGTGTTTGGACCTGTTAAGTACTCAGGTGGTCATTAAAAAAGGGTTATTGTTTTCATTATCCAGGCAGTAAACAAAGCTGATCTTGAGGGAGATTGACTTCCATTTATCTTGATATTTAGCTTTTCAGCACTCACAGTTCTAGTGTTCCCCTGCATTGATCTAGTATTCTCAATGCTTTTTCCCCAGTTGAACTGTTCTGCTAATTTTTGATGGTTCAGAAATCAGTGCCTCTTTCCCTCTCCTTCTAAAAGTTGTGTCAGTTAAGTGCTGCTCCAGTCTGAGTGGTGCTGTGTCCTGTCTGATCTTGGCCACTGCTGGGTCTGGAGGCTTCTCTGGTGCCTTACACGCTGCATTCTGCTTTTGTCCACAGCCTCCAAGTTCTCCTCGCAGGTAAATGTCAGTTTCTCTGCTGAGCCTGTTGGGTTCAGTCAAGTGCCTTCACTGTCTGTACGTCAGGGAGTGCCCTTGCACTTCAGTGACGTTTCTGGCTGGAGCACAAGCACAGCATGGATGGAGATCTGTTGAAATAAAACACTTCCCTTTGTGCAGGAGGGTTCCTCTCTCTGGAATGTTTTTTTCAGGGGGCTACTTCTGTTAAAGAACAAAAGATTGATATTCATGTCATCAAAATTCTGCTTACAGAAAGTGATTGAGAATTCCCTGGAGGCAAAGTGAGGAATTGCCATTGCAGAGGAACCTTGGTGCAGGAAATGTGAATTAACCCAGTTGCTTCCCAAGAATCAATAAAACGAGCTGATTGGAGTGTCACAGATCTTCAGCACCTCATTTCTGCTGTAGCTGGCTCCTGTCAGCTGGTTCTGGCAGTGAGTGGCTGTGGGTGGAAATAAAGCTGTGTCTCTGCTTCCTTTGTCTCTTTCAGAGCTGGGCTACAAGCCCAGTGCACGTACAGAGGGACAAAAACAACAGATCGAGTAGCTGAATCATGCTAAAATTTGATTTATAGATATTGCACAAGTCATGTTTTCTGAAGTTAAAAAGGGGAGGGGTGTCTGTTTCTTTTGGGTTTTGTTTTTTAACTGAAAGCAATGCTGAACTACAACTAGCATGATGCTAACATGGTTAGAGCATTAGCCATAGGCATGGCAGACTCGATTCATCAGTCACGGAAGGTCACTGCTTTTTTTGCCAGTCATTAGCAATTTGCTGTACACATGTTGGAAAATGGCCACTCTTCAAATGAGCCAAAGTGAACCTGTGAGTATAAGGAATGCCAAGCTGTTACCTTTTGAGGCAAACTTACCTGCTGCTTCTGGCTGGAATATCAGCAATGCAAATTTTTTTGTGTTTTATCAGTGTCTGTTTTCTAAGTGTTTTCTCTAGTTCCATATATGATACCTTGTTTGTTTGAGAACTGCTTATTAGCATATTGCTTCATTTTGTGAAAGTGGGAACAAACTGGAAGGCTGTAGGGAGCTGTTGGCTGGTTATGAGGATGTGCTGCTGGAGTCATGAATCCATGTTCTTTATGCTGATGTCTATAGCTGCTACTTTTGCTTTCCTAGTATTTTGCTAATAGTATTGGTCTCTTGCTAAGATGCAGTAGAGGCTTTTCAGTTCACATGGTTAGAAACTGATATGTGCTTTAGTGATGGTGCTTCAGGCTTTGGTGTGGAATTCTGCTCAGACTATAATGCTCAGTAAATGGAGCACGAAAAATGAGTGAAGACAAGTGCTATGTACAGAACAACACACAAAAGGCCATTCAGAAAGGAACATGACTACTTGTTTAAGCCCGTGGGTAAATTTGTCTTTAACTGCAGTAAGTGATGAGCACATGTTTAGAGCTGTGCCAGAAAGTTTGTTCTTCCACTAACCGTAACTCCTTTGATTTTTGTAGGGTTCATGCATAAATTTAAACCTATCCTTTAGTACTCTCCTGAATAAAGGCTGGTATTATGGTGATTAACAGAACAGCTTGTTACAGAATCACACATTACTCAAAGTCCAAGGAGTCCTCTGGAGCTCTAGTCCAATCCCCTCTGCTCACCCAGGTCAGAGCAAGTTGCACAGGCCTTTTAGTAGCTCCAGGGATGGACACTACATTTTTCCTAGATAACCTGTATGTGACCAGCCTCACAGAAAGTGTTTCCTTGTTATCTTTCATTCATTTGTCCCTTGCTTTGGCAGAAGGCACAAGCTTGCACAAAAATTGTTGCTTAAGGAGTTCTTCACATATGAACCTGGGGCAGTCTGTGCCTTGGCTTCACTATCAAGAGGGGTCAGTGTGCAGATATCATTCTAAGGCCACTTTCTGATTTGTTTATTTATTTATTTGTTTGTTTGTTTTTAAATTTTTGAAGTACTTGAAATACATTCAAACATCACAGCTGTATCTCACAGGAATTTTGAAGCTGGGAAATAGAAGATGTAATGGCACTCATAATCTTCCTCCTGCCTGGCAAAAAAAGCACATCTGGATCTGGGTAACTGAGTCTGGCAGGTTCCCTGCAGGAATGCAGGACCCTCCCCAATGCAGTGAAACACTTGGTTAATCACCTGCTTAAATTAACCACATAGGTAAGTGTTTTTCTGGGACAGGCTCATGTGCAGGTGATAGGCCCAAAGATAACCAGTGAAAGCAGTGAAAAACGGGATTATTGGCTGATAATATTAAGTGCATTTTATTTTGGATGGCTTGAGAAATTAAATCCTAAGCCTGCCACTAACCCTTCAGCACCTTTGGGAAGCTTGTGGAGCTGGTTCAGGGGTCCCCTATATATGGTTCCAGACCTTATGTCAGCATCAGTTGCACTGACAGATATTTGTCAAAAAAAAAGAGATTCTTCCTTAGTGCATCTGTGCTACAGTGCTACTGCTAAGTGGGAAGGATACCACTATCAGTCTAATATGATGTCCTCTGCAAATTTTCTTTTTCTGTAGTCTGTGCTGTCCAGCAGAGCTGGGGAGGAGGTGTGGCAGGAGAGCTGTTTTGCCCAAGTTGGCTACACCTTCCAGCGTGTATCCTCACTGGGAATGACAAGCTGTTGCTGCTCACTCTCTGATCAGTCAGGCAGGTGTGGGATCAAAATGACATTGAGGACTTCAAGCCTGTAGTCTCAACAAAAAGACAAAGAGATGAAAATTTTAGCACATTTGAATCTGCGAGTTCACCATGGCAGACTGAGTTGGAGAAAGTTTGGTTATCTGAGGCAGTGCAACTCCTCAGCACTTCCAGAATGCTCCTTTGTGTCCTTGGGTGCCTTCCTTATGCTGATAAACCATTACTGGCCTTTTCCCTGTGAAAAAGGAGATGAAAAGTACAGTCCTTGCAGGTCTGTGTTTGTCTGTAACAGCAGTGCTCTGACTGCTGTTGTCTTGCCTTAACACTTTTTGTGCTTGAGACTCTTACTCTGATGTTTAATCCGCCCTAGAGGGAGTCACAGCTTTCTGCAGGTTGTTTTCATGTGATGTGTCCTTCTCTTTGCTTTTATTTTCTTTTTCATGCTTTGCTTCAAAAAACAGCCTCACTGTTCACTGGTCTTCCCTGGCTGCTGAGCTCAGGTCAGTGGGATGCTGATGGGCAGCTCTTTGGATGCTGGCACTGAACCAGGCTCATAATCTTAGTAGGAGCCTTTTGCTTCTGTCTGGATAAGAAATGGAGTGTGTGCTTTAGGGAGGGTTTTATTTCTTGTCAAGTGACCATCACAGCACTCTCCTCCCTGGACAAACACTCTAGTTCTCAGAGCTGTTCCTAATGTAGCAAATGGAAGGCAGAGATGGCTCAGGTTGTTGACCCCAGTAACTGGTGTGGGCTCTCCTGCAGTGCCCAGCCCCCTCTGAGAAACTACAGGGGCCAGGGGCTCTCCCCAGCAGCCAGGATGAACAGGGCTACCCTCACTCTGTGACAAGCATCGTTGTGTTACCTGTCCTTTTGTGACCAGGTGAAGGAGACCTAATAACTTTATTTGCCAGTTCACTGAAGGGGAGTTGCTGGAGCTGTGCTATGAGGATTTGAAGTGGTTGATAAAATCTCTGCAAGAATGTTCATGGGTGTGGGGATAAGGAAGTGAACCTCACTGTGCTGCTACTGGAATTGTGCATCATAATGCTTTTCATGTTTGTGAAAATGCAAATTCTTTAACTCATCAACTTTTTCTATCCCACATCTACTAGATATTTGATAATTAACAATAAAATTTCAGATTTGTTTTGCCTCTGATGTAAAAAACCAGAGCAATGTTTCATATGAAATGGTGACTGCTGCCCCTTCAGTGAATTGCTAAAAAGCAGAACAATAACTGGCTTGCATGCTTTAGGAGTCACAAAAAACATTTTGAATGGTTTGGATCATAATGGCTGTATTCATTACCCCCTACAGATTTGCTCTCATAATCAAAACTATTTCTCTATATGTTGCATGACTTATGGCATACCTATAATTCCAGTGAGATCCTTGTAGACAGTATTTAATCAGTCATATGGCACAATGTGTGTAAATTCTTATGACTATATGGCAACTCTATTCAATCTAGTATCTTGCTGTGAAGACACAACACACAAAATAATTTAAAAAAATTAAAAGGCTTTAATCAACAAAACAAAGGCTCTATTGTAATTTCAAAATCACCATCCTTCAAAGAAGTGCACAATGACAAAGTAATGAGGAGTAGGAATTGGCTCCAATGGAACCTTCTTTTCATGTCCTTACTTCTTGGTTTTGCAGCTGGGCAAGCAAATGTGATCATGGCCTCTAATCAAAGCACTTTCCTATAGCAAACTCTATAGGTTGGATATTTTCTTATTTAACCCCACCTCGCAGCTCAGCTGCACACAGCTGTTCCATCCCTTCCCCCCAGTGGGATGTGGGGGGAGAATCAGAAGGGTATAAGTGAGGAAACTAAATACAGTTTAATAAGTACAGAAAAAGTCACACAGGCAAAGCAAAACAAGGAATTCATTCACAGCTTCCCAGGGCAGACAGGTGTTCAGCCATCCCCAGGACTGCAGAGCTCCCTCATGCGTAATGGTGACTTGGGAAGACACTGAATGCCCCCACTCCCTTCTTCTGACCCAGCTTTATACCAGCCAGCTGATGCCATAGGGTGTGGGATGTCCCTTGGGTCAGCTGGGATGAGCTATCCTGGCTGTGTCCCCTCCCAACTCCTTGTTGCACCCCCAGCAATTGTGGGGTGAGGAGCAGAAAAGCTCTTGCCTTCACTCTGTATCAACGCTGCTCAGCGGTAAGGAAAACATCCCTATTTATCAACATAGTTTCCAGCACAAATTCAAAACACAGCCCGCTACCGTGGAGAAAAATAAATTTAACGCAACTCCAACCAGCACAGAGATGCTCAGTAGAAAGGTCTTGTCCTGGATCCAGCTTAGCCCTGCAGGAACACCTGATAGAGCAGGGAGATCACCAGCCCAAGCGGACCCGTGGCCCATTAGGCACCAAGTCTCCGTCAAGTAATGTTGTTCTAAACGTCCAGCCCCTCCAGCCGGAGGCTGCTGCCCTCGAGTGAGCCCCGGCACGCCGTGCCCTTGCTGGCCAAGTCGCTGCTGCATCCCCAGAGCCCCACCGCGAGCATCCCCTGCGATGCCGGCGGGGCACGGTCTGGCCATGCCCGGCCGAGGCACTGGGGCTGTCCGTGTGCCGGGGCGGGGTCCGTGGCACCTGCGGCGGGGACAAAGCGGGGCCGGGCGGGGCGGGGCGAGCAGGGACCTTTCCGGCCCCACCCCGCGGCTCCGCCCGCCCCAGCCCGGCCGCGGCCGCCCGGCGGCAGCGAGGGAGCACAAAAGGGAGGTTGAGGCTTGGCTCAGCGTGGATTATGTCGCCATGTCGGAAGTGAGGAAGTTCACGAAGCGGCTCAGCAAGCCGGGCACGGCGACTGAACTGCGGCAAAGCGTCTCGGAGGCGATGCGCAGCTCCTTCGTCCTGGTGAGCGCGGGCAGCGCCTGGGAGGGGCCGCGCCCAGGTCCCGCTCGGCGATGGGCGGTAGCGGGAGGAGCCCGGCAGCGCTGGGAAGGGGCAGAGCTGGGCAGGGGATGCGCCAAGAGCGGGGAGAGGAAGAGGAAGGGGCTGGAGAGGACCTGGAGAAAGGGCAGAGCTGGGTCGGGGCTTGGCAGAGCAGGGGATGCCCAGGGCGCGGCGGGGCAGGATTTGGGAAGCGCTGGGCAAGGAGGGCGCGGCTGGGCAAGGCAGGGGATGGGTATCTCTCTTTGGGATCCCCTCCGTGTGTGTTGTGCCGTGCCATCCCGCCGGCCACCCCACCTGCCGCCACCGCGCCCCTCTGAGCGCTCGGAGCCGGGAGGATCGCAGGGAAGCCGCGCTTCGTCCTGGTGTGCATTGGTGCTGGGGTAGTGGCAGCAGGAATTAACGGGAACCTGTGAGTGTGGGGCACTGAGCTAACAGGTAACGGAGTAACAGGGTGCAGAAAATGTGAAACCGGCACATGGATAGTGCAGGACTGAAGGGCACGACCTGGCAAAGTAGGAGGTACAGGCACCTGCGTAAGCCGGGAGCCCGATATATTCTCTGGGAATCGCGCTCAAATGTCTGGGGTGAAAGTCACGTGCGTTATCAGATGTGCTTCATCCCGGCATGTGGGATGCTGCAGCAGGTTGTCTTTTTCGTGCTCACAGCTGTGCAAACGGTGGTGCTGTGCCTTGGGAAGATGCCGGGGTCAGCTCACAGCTTCCTGGGGCTTTGTTGGATGTGTTTCACTGGTGCTCATTGAATTACTCTAGCGTGTAATCAACTTTGACCTTGACTTTGATGAAAGAAGGGTTAGGCAATGGGATATGCAGAAAGTGCAGTACAAGTTCAGCAAATAATTCCTATTAGTTCTCTATTGTTAGATTGAATGGCATGTACTGCTAACTCTGTTTTTAAAAGAAATGTTCAAACCTCTCAATTAATTTTTCTTGTAAATTTACAGATTTCTAAGCCTGAAAAAAAAAAAGCCATGGTGATAATCCAGCCTGATTTCCTCATGCTAGTTTTTGCTTCCTATGTGCGGTTGTTTGGAGATCCTTATGGGCTTCCATGTGACTTGTTCTCCCTCTTTCATCAACAATACATAGGGACAAAGGCTTTGTACAATAAATTTGCATATAAAGGACCAGAAGAGCTTTGGTATCCTACAGGCAAATGGTTATGTGGTGCCTGTGTCAGGTTCCTTCTCTCGGAAGGGGAAGGGATAGGTGGGACTGCAGATGAAGATAAAACCTTGACAGGAACCCAAAGGAGCCATCAGAGTCTGTCAGGCAGTCACTCTTTCTGATCATCTTTAGGGTTTCATTGTCCACGCTTCCCCTGCCAACCTCTCTCTTTCTGGCAGGCAAATCCCCAGAACTGCTGTGCTGCCTCCTGTGTTTGCAGCTAAGCACCAGAGGAGGGTGAGGGCAGGTGTTTCTGATCCCTGGGTCCTGGCAGAGTTTGCTGCTTTTGACAGTAGAGCAGCAATGAATAAATCCCAGCACTTCTGCATCACTAGGAAGAGCCATAAGACACTGCAGTGATCAAGGAGTGGAGAAGGAGGTGGCACAAGCTTATAGGACTGTCTCAGATGGCATTTTGACCTTCCTCAGTGATTAAGGATGAGGTTTGCTCCAGCAAAAGGCTGGCTCCCCTCTACTAGTTTGTCATCTTTGTGAAAAAGGGATGTCTGTGCACTGGTGTGCTGGCTGTTGGGAGGGTACAGAGAGGATCTTGGGAAATGATGGTGGGGAGTGGTGGAGCAGGGGTGAGACTGAGAAGTTGTAGTTTTTGATCCTGTTCCCAAGGTGAGTCTCAGTTTTGGTGCTGATGGTGCTGGGCAGCTGCAGAGCATTGTGTGAGCACCTCCCCATCCCATCTACCCTCTCCTTGCCACAGCCAGTGTGGGGCAGATGGAAGGGCCCAGCACCAGGACTGTGGTCCCAGCTGTGCCTCACCCTGGGGCAGTGCTGAGCTCAGGGGTGCCTCTGGGAAGCAGGGGGTGGGCAGTGGGTACACAGGGAGTAGGAGTTTGCATTTGATAACTGGATGGAGCAGGCTGGCAGCAAGTGATGCACTGTGTCCCACGATGTCAGGAACTGGGACTTTCTGAAGCAGACTGAAGTTGCACTGGAACCTTTGTGTGGCAGGATCCCATCTTCTTCCTGCATCCTGGACACAGCAGGTGATGTTGAGTCAATAAAAAGTATGTGAATAGTTTAATACTCCCTCGGTCATCTTGTCAAGTGTCTTGGCTGTTCGCTGCCTTGGGGCAATCATAGCTGAAAGCACAGGTATCTCTGGTGGTGAGCATAAAGGAGATGGAGTGGTGAGCAGAGCTCATGCTGCAGGTACCAGAGCACACACCTTCATTCCCAGGAGGAGTGGGCACTATGGGGCTCTCTTCAGTGTGTTGGTTGAGCTCAGCACTTTGGGCATTCAGGGCACTCCTTGAGACAAGGAACTGTCTGGAGTAAGAAGCTGTTTGTAGTCAGTAAATGAAAACATTTCAATGAGGAAAGCTTTTAACATCATGGAAGTGGTCAGCTTGTACAGAGCCACAATTTGTGTGTTAAAGGAGGTGTCTCTCTAGCCAGAACATTGTGTCCAGCCCGAGGGAGTGCGATGTCTGGTACAGTGTGGTTACAAAGTTACTGTCTTGAAGGTGCAGTGAAGCCCATGCCATCTTATTTCTGTTCCTGGTCTTTGATTTATACCTGTCTAGTGCAAGGAGAATATTTATGTTGCTGACTTTGCCTGGGCTTTGCTCCTTTGTGCTTGTGAAAGGGAAGCGTTGGATATGGTGGTGGTTGGCAGTGAGGGGAGGTTGTCCCTTTCCAAGGTGTCCTGGAGTGCCTGTGTCTACACACTGCCCTTTGAACCAGCTGCTAGGATGCAGGCAGTGCTGTTCCTGTCAGGGTAAGCAGAGCTGTAACCTGGAGCTGCAGCAGTGGAAGTAAGCACAGGCTGTGGTGGGGAGCTTGGGGGCACTTTGGGCCCTGTGGGAAGCATGGGGAAGGATGAAGTGCAGTTCACTTGGGGCTCTTGTTCCCTCTTACTCTGCTGTTGTTCCCAGCATCCTGGCCATCATTCTGGCCTTGCATTTCCTTCACAGACAGGCTGTGTAGGGAAGGTCTTGGCAGGGAGGAATAGTTCAGCAAGAATCCCTTGAAAGCAGGCACAGCCCTACAGAGCAGCGTTGGGAGTGCTGGGGTGCTGCAGGCAGCTGCACTCTGTGGGAACCCTGCTTCTCTCTGTGCTCTTTTCTTCAAGAAACTGCAGGGCAGATTGTATCAATTTCAGCTTTGAATGGTCCCTGATGTGTGCTACTGATTACAACTGGGGATGAAGTTTTGGCAGGCTAATTGACGAATAATGTCACTTTAAATAAACAGACAAATTTAGTGGAAGTGTTTGTTGGCAGGTGGGATAAATGACACACTTGAAAGATAAAGGGAAATTTTAAGATTAGGTTAAAGAAAGGAGCAGTCAAAGCCCAAGTGTGATAACTTAAAACATCCTTAACCAAAAGATGATGGCAGCTTAAGCCTTGGGGCACCAACAGTAAAATACTCTGTTAAAAGTGCAACTTCAGAGCCAAAGTGCTGATGATACCTGGGAGAGGCATCTGGGCTAGAGCTGAAAGAGAGCAGCCAGGGACCTTTGGCAATGGATGGAGATGGGTGATTGTCTTGGTTTTGAAAGAAGACAGGTATCTGCTAGAGAGAGGCAGGGCTTCTCTTGGAATGGATAATTCAAATCTCTTTCTTTCAAATCATTATAATTTAGAAAATTAAAACGGCTCTCAGGCAGAAATATGGGAATAGGAATAACAGTTCTTTACTAATAGGTATAACAAGGCAAACAAACAACAACAACTACAGCAATTAATAGCGAAAACAGAACCAGGGACCTTGATGGAGCTTGGTCCCACAAAACCTGGGGCAGTCTGGTCTCTGGGGGACTCTAAAGAAAAGTACTAAGTTGGAACGGTGGGGAATCCCGGGCTGGTGGATCAGATGAAGTTCAGAGCTCTGTCAGTAGTCACTAGAAGGCAAAGGGGTCTGGCAGGGAGGCTAGTGCGGGCCCGCGGTGCAGTGCAGCTCCAAAACAGCGCCGAGGCAGTGGGACAGGATGCCCAGCTGAGGCAGCTCCAGCAGGGCAGCAAAAAAAGAGGAATCTGGATCTGGGCACACGAGCAGATGATAGTAGCTCTCTCTCTCTAGGATCAGATCCCGGTGGTGCCGTGAGAAACTCACGCAGCAAGGGCAGCCCCCGTCCGCTCCCGACGCAGACCACACCAAAAAGTGAAGCTGCCCCCCCCAGCCCTGTCTTTCTCTCCCCCCCCCACCCCTCGGGGGGAAACTCCTAGAGACAAAGGGTGTAGCTAAGTGCTAGCTTCTATGCTTTGTTTTCACCTGAGCACTCATAAGTACCCGGCAATCAGTTGCCTTGCAACCCTTGGGAAAAAATTCTATAGGTGGAAAGGATAAACAAGTCTAACCCCCAACAGTGATTTTGGCTCAGACCTTCAGTGCAATCTCCTTCCTCCCATCCTCTGATGTTGCTGAGTAATAGTGGGAAAGTTGAGCAGCAAGGCAGGAGAACCCTGCTCGGAAGCACTGGCTTATATGGGACCTGGGCAGCTGCAAAGCTCAGACACTTGCCAGCAGGATGCACGTGTATGCTCAGGTGTGCAGTCCTTGTGATGGAAGTGCCTGTGCACCTCTCCTTCACCCCATCTGTGCCCCATGGAGTGCAGTGAGGCATTGTAGAGTTGAGCAGTTTAAGAGCACACATGTGTGAATTAGATCCTGGGTCTTGTGACACTGCCAGGACAACAGCAAAGGCTCTTCCTTCTGCCTAAGGATCCAAATCAGCTGCACTTGTTTGGGTGGATGTGAGGCCAAAGCTGAGACACCCTGTGCCTCCCCTGTCTCTTTGGGATGTGCTCAGCAGCGCTGGGGCTGTCTCAACCCATGTGCAAGTTTTCCAGAAGTGTCATTCTCTGTGTTGTGACAGAGAAATTAAAAGTGTGGGAGGCACAAGATCAGAGCAGCAAGCACTTGACAAAACACAGATGATGCATTTTCCCCACAGTGCTGCCAAACCCAGTCATCTGGTGGCAATTTTAAGTCTTGCACAATTGCTCTGATTTTCTTTACATCATTTCTATACAGTTTAACTCAAGATGCAATTACTGCTTTGCCATGAAGATTTTAGAAAGGGTGCAGAGCCAGAGTATCTTATCTGAGAAGGAGCAGCTGCAAAGGATTTGTCCACATTGGGTCAGCCAGGCCAGGGGAGCATCTCTGGGTACCCCCAGGGCACAGCTTGGTGGCACCCAGGCACTCATAGGTCTGGGCCATGCATCTGCCAGCAATGGCAGTGGAAGAACCTCTGCTTACGAACAACTGCATGGATCCTTGCCATCCAGAGGTATTCAGAGCAAGTGTCTGCTCTCTGTGTTATGTGGTGCTGTGGGGTGTGCTCCCTGTGAGAGGGTGGGCAGCGTGCCAGGAGGAGATGGGTTTTGTTTGATCCTGGCTGGGCTCCTATGGGTGGCTCAGTTTCAGTCAGATGCAAAAAGGAGATATAAAGCTCCTTAATGGTGATACTAAGGAGGTTTTGACTAGAAGCAAAAAGGCATTTTGTTCTTTCTGTGGGTTTTTTTTTTCAGCTTAGACTATATTATTAGTGTCTCAATTTATGCTCATGCAGAGGAAATCAGCTTTCTGCATAGAATCCTCTTTTAATAAGCTAAATTCACTTTGATCAATGTGAAGCCTGTTCATATGCAGCGTTTGTAGTGATCTTGGCACTCAAGAGAGACAGAATATATGCGTGTTCCCCTGGGGGTAGTCAACATGCTGTGTTTGCACATTTTACATAGAAAAACAGACATATATGAAGCATGGGAGGAAATTCTGCCCCTGCATAAGTGGGTGGAAGTTTTGCTGTTGGTTTAACCAGGGCAGGATTTGCCTGCTGTCCCCGGATGCCTCCAGAGTTGCCACCTCAGCTAGCCCTGGTGACTCCTGTGGAAGTGTTTGTGGAGAGAATGTTGTTCATGGGGACTTATTCAATAAAACACTTAAAAGCATTCTTAAAATTAATCACGTCTTCCTGAATCGGGACTCCTGTGCTTTGAGGGGCTGGATTTAGCCCAGGGCTGGCTGAGTTCCGTGGCCTGGGCAGCGGTGTGCCAGGGAAGTGGCTGTGTTTGCTCCTGCCTGAGTACACACCAGTTGTGGAGTGGATGAAGGGCACGGCTTGATGGAGAGGAGCAAGGTTCCAAGTACACTTTGCAGCTATGTGGGGACAAATCTCTGGCATACCTCCTACTGATACTCAGTCCTTAAGAGATGGAGCAATCCCTTGCTCTTCTATGAGTGCCTGTGTGCTGAAGTATGACTTATTGGATGAGCTGCAGTCAATGTGTCCAGTTCTCAAGGTTTTTGGAGGCAATGACAAGCTTTCGATGGGCACAAAATCTTATCCATCCCAAGGCATCATTTAAATGTTTGCGTCCTCCTGCCTGTTATAGGAAAGCTCTAGGAAGAGAACAAAGCATCCAGCCCTTACATGTGTTTATCTTTTACCACGTTTTGCTAGCTGGGGTTTTAGCACTCACTGGGCAAGGTTGAGAGTGGTTTGCTCTGTGCTGAGGACAATGTAATGAAAACGCAGGTGTCCCTGCACTGACAGCATCTGCCCCAAACCACCACCGTCAGTGCAGTGAAATGCCTGGAACATGTGGTTGGTGGTGGTGCCTGCAGCCAATGCCAGCACTGAGGCTGGGATTTGTGCACTCAGAATCCAGTGAGGGGATGTCTCCTGGACTTTGTTTCTGTTCTGGTATCTGGAGATATTTGCAGGTATCTGGAGATATTTGCAGGTATCTCCCCCACCACCAGGAGCATTTGAACCAGGACTACCTGCTGTAATGTGTAGTGTAGCATCATTTTCTATATGCAGCTGGGTGGCTCTTTCATTATTTCACTTTGCCCTCTGCATGCTGATTTATTATCTCTAATGGTGCAAAATTGCACAAGCTTTTGACATTTCTATGGCCTGAAAATGCAAGTCACGGTCACACACAGCAGCCAGACATGGGGTACACATGTGCTTCAGCATCCCTGGTTAATTTGCCTCACACTCCTGCTTTGTGCAAGGAAGAAAAGAGTAGTTTCTTATACCTTTGTGGCCATTGCTGTCATCTTAAAAATGCTGGAATATGTTTCCTTGCCACCAACTCTCTCCATCTCTTTCATTCCCTTAAAACTACAAATCAAAGCTCTCCCTTGCTGGCTCCTCTCTCCTTCAACACAGCCCTGACTTATCTTTACAGTTTTTCCCTGCCTCCTGCTGCTTCTCTAATGGGGTCAGGGCTGCTTTTTTCCTGACCCCTTTCTCACCCCTCTTTCTCGCTGAAAAGCAGTTTCTTCTCTCCCCTATTAATATCTCCTGTCACAGGACTGTTCCTGGGGAGCAGTTGCGTCTGGAAGGAGACTGTGCTGGTCCGTAGTATTCCCCACTCCTTCATCTTGCCCCTAGCTCCATGCCGGGTGACATCCCCACTGCAGCCTGGCGTCTCTGTCCCCTGAGCAAGGACACTGCATGGGAGAAGCCAGGAAAACATCTCCCCTGTGCAGTAGTAGGAGCTGGTGATGTCAGAGTGCTGTACATTGCTCTGGAGAGCCATAACAGCCATACATGTAACTGTATTTTGGCAGTGGTCAGGAGCCTGGGATGTGGGCTGAGCTGCAGTGTCTGTGTGTGGAGCAGGGCACATGTCCTGGAGGTCTGGAGGAAGCCAGGGCTCAGAAGGGCAGCTGGCTCCATGTCTGCCAGGGCTCTGTCAGCCTGTCAAGCACAGGCTCTGTACTTGGGCCTTGGGGACATGGGGTGAGCTGGAGCAGGGCCCACTCAAGGGAGCTGTTGTGCCAACCAGAAAGGGATGGAGGGACACAGGGACACAAGAGGCTTGGCAGGATCTGCATTTGTGACAGGAGCAGGTAGAAAGGTCATGGTCAGGGAAGGAAAAGGGAGTCTCCATCTCTTGGAGGGAGGTAGTGGTGCTGGCTGGGGTGGGCTGAATGCCCACAAAGCTGGTGTGCAGGGAGACAAACCCAGCTTCCAGCAGAGAACTGCTTTCCATGGTACTTTGGGGTTCCAGGAGAGTTGCACTGGACTCGGACAGGTTTTCCTTACAGTTCTGCCTTTCCCTATGTGCCTGGGGAGCCCTAAACTCTCCCTTGTCCTGTTGCATGATGCTGGCAATTGTATGGATGTTTTTATTTGGGGAAGCTTTGAGGTGCTTCTGTTGACAGCAGCATTTTGTCTGTGGGTGCATTGAAGCCTTGAAGAGTCCATCCCTTGCAGAGTTCATCCACAGCCTCTCCTGCGTTTTCCAGGGGGAGCAGAGTTTAACTTGACAACTCCTTTGCACCTGTATCCAATGCTTGCAGCCTGAAAATGGAGCACAGATGAAGCTGAGACAACTTCCTGAGCTGCTGAAACCACCACTGACATGGCTGGGGTTTGGCTGCACTGCTGGGGTGTTCGCTGTATTGCTGAGGCAGCCCAAACTGGCCTGTGACTTTCTGCTCTGTTTTTCCCCAGTGCTGCTCCATGGGATTGGACAAGTCCCTTCCCCTCGTCCTGGCTCTGTCCATGCCCCAGTGGGGCTGGGAGTGTTCCTCTGCTTGCCTGGGGCAGCAGCTGTGCTGTTTGCTCAGCCCTGCGTGCGAATGGTTTCCTAAGTGAAAAAGAAGTTTGAGACAGACAGGAAAGGGAGGGGTTCTGCTTATGTGCCATTAATTGTTTTAAGATGTTCTGGAGCTGGCTGTTCTGGATTTGGATGCTAAATATAAAACTGATACTACATAAATAAATGATGAAATACAAGTGACATCTGAAAAGTACTTTGGGATGTTCCAGTTAAGAACCTAAATAAATAACATTGTATTATTGTAGTTGTAATTACTATTTTCCTTTTTTAGCATGCCTGTGCTTACAGAATGTTTTGAGAAGTCCTATCTGCCAGAAATTCAGCTGTCCCATAGAGACCGGTACCCTTTTGCCAATTTCTATTAGCTCTTTTGATTTTCAGAGGAGCAAATCAAACCTGTGATGTGTTTGCACCTCTCATGCTCTGCAGCAGATGCTCAACTGGATGCAGGTGCAGTTAGCTAATGTAGAGCTACTCTGATCCTCGAGGAGAAGAGCTGGATTTGAGCCAGGATGTACCTGTGCAGGCAGGGACTTACAGGACTTCAGGTGCTGTGGCTGGGGACTGGAGACTCCATGGCAGTGTGTACTGAGCTGTCACTGTCACACAGAAGCACTTTGTGATCCTGAGGAAGGTCAGGCACAGGGGATGAGGGTACTGAAAGCAATCTCACATGCTTGTCCTAATGCACTGCCCTGTGCAGGAACAGTACTGGATCACCTCAAGCTACCACGTGCCAGTGCTTTTCCTGCTGACTCTGCACTTGTTCAAGGCATGTTTTCAGAGGTGATGTGTGAAGGTGAAGTGCAGGTGGGCTGGAGTGGCAGCACTGCCTTCTAGACTGAGTCACTCACACTTGGGCTGTGAACTCTCACTGCTGCATTGCAATGCAGCTGTTCTCTGAGGGCTGTTTGCTTAAGTGATTGTACAAGAATCTCAAGCTTTCAGGAAAAAAACAGTGTTCCTGCCCCTTGTGGCTGCAGAACTCTGCTTCAGAATGGGATCTACTAAAGGGTGTGAACTGTGGAGTCCACTTCTGAGTAAGTGGAAGGAAAATGAAGTCATATGCTGATTATTCTGGCTTCCTGTAATTTCTAAACCAATTTGAAGACACTTCAAGGCCTGAATTCATTTTATTTTGACAGGCCTAATAATGACAGGTGAATATTTGCATGTCTACACTGACATCAACTTTTTGACTGTTTCTTCAAGCCTTCTCCAAGCTGGTGTCTTGCACCAATACTGTGTCGCTCTCAGGGACAGCACTGTGACTGTAGACACTTGCTTTTTCACTGGAAAGTGGGCATTACATTGAAAAAGGAGACATCCACCTTACAAAATACCCAGAACCCAGGTTCTGGTGCCACCCAGAGCAATTGATGCAGGAGGGGAGAGGTGTGGGTTGGTGAAATGCTTTTGCACAGAACTTGGGCGGGGTGGAGGGAAGCACAGGAGAGGGGGCTGGCTTTTCAGAGCTTTGTGATGGAAAGAGTGAGTCATTTCCACTGCAAATGTTTTCTTGCAGGATGCCAGGACTGTGCACTCATCCTTCCCCATAATATGGCTTTTTATTTCTCTGAGAGCTCCTGAAAGGTGCAGCCATTTCCATGCAATGCAGAGCAGGGGAAGAGTGGGGCACAGCAGCCTTGTGATGCTGGCACTGCATTTAGAGCTGCAGTATGGCACAGTCTGGCACCTAACTCCTGGATGGAGATGGGAGTTTGTGGACTCTGACCCAGAGCCCTGTCTAATGAGACCCTTAGCAATGATGTCTTGCTGTTTAGAAGGTTGCTCTCCTGCTGCCCGTGGAGGGCTGTGCAGAGCCTTGCTCTGAGCTGTGTTAGCACCTGATCACTCTCTGGCAGGCCCCTCATCAATTCCTTCTTCCCTTCCTGATTGCCCATGGGGCTCCTCTCCTGTCTGCAGTGCACACCTTCTCTGCCAACCCCTCTTGGCTTCCCTGACCCTATCTCCTGCCTCAGCAGGAGATCAGCATCAGCAAGGCTGCATTGCGTTGAGACTGCTGCCATATGTGCTGACTCACACTGTCTCCCTGCTTGCCCTTCCTCCCCTGATCTCTGTTCCCACCTCTTCCCTTCTCCTGGAGTTTTGAATGCAAAGTCGTTGGGCCACAGACTTTATTCTGGCTTTGCAGAGGTTTATGGCAGTTCCATAAACATTGGATGGCCAAGCCCAGAGTTTATGGGTTTTCATTATTCTTTCTTATGCCCAGTAGTCTGGAATGATGACTTCTCTGTGAATCTGAGTTTTTGGTAAATTGAGCTCTGTAGCCTTTCTGCAAGCTTGAGTGAGTGTTTAAATGGGATCAGATGGCAGTGCAGGAACTGGAGGTGGAAAAAGTGAGGAGTCACAAATGTGATACTAAAAAAGGAAAGCTCTTAAAGACCACACAATTTGAGTTTGCCCTGACCTGATCTTTGAATCCCTGGCTGTGGAAAAACTTTTCTGTGGATAGAAATTGCTCGATTCCATATGGTTTGCCAAGTGAGTTTGCTCAGTTCCCAGGCATCATTTGAATTCTCTCATGTACAGTCAGGTTCCTTGAGCAAAAAAAAAAAAAAAAATGGGGACTTCTCTCTGCTGTTTTTGAGGTATCCTCACATTTCCAGATTGTGCATTGCAGTGGGGAGTGGTCCCTCTGCCCTGGAGTATTGCCAGTCTCAGAAGTAATGTGATTTTAGCTGTGACAGGTGTGTCCCAAAGGTAGTTGTACGCCTCCATTTTCCCCTCTTTTAGCTTTTAATTATCCAAGTTGACTTTTCCTCTCTTTTTTGTGTATTCCACCTACTTGGCCCTTTGGTATTTATTTTAAAATTTGAGCTTTTCCTTGGCTTTCCACGTAAGTGCACTACAGGGCTGCAACAGATGAGGCAGCAAATAGGCTGTAAAATGGTTGCTAAATTTTGGGGAACAATTGTACACTCTGAGATAATACAGTTATATACATACACGTGATCTCTCCTCTTCCTCCCTCTCTCTTCAGCTGCTGTAAACAGCCAGCACTTTTAAAACTCATCTCATTTGTGTCTCTCTTGCTGCTTTGAAATATGGAAGCACACACTTGGTAGGGCTTCATTTCTGAGGATGTGAGAAAAAGTCGTGCTGAGGGCTGCTGAACCTGCAGGTTTTTCAGTGGAAAGCCTGGAGGAAACGTTGCAGGGCAGGGTGTGTGTTTGTGTGTGTTTGGTGGCCGTTGGGACCACGAGAAGTGAAAGTCAAGTGTGGTGCAGCTCCAGTGCTGGGCTTGGCTTCCGCCATGCGCTGGCAGCAGCTGAGGACTCGTGTCACTGCAAAGGGACCAGAAAATTGGTTACACTGGAGCCAAACCAGCCTGGTTTGTCATTCTCTTCTCTGGATATTGTTTTAAATGAGGGTAGGACTGAAAATACAAAAGCATTCTCATAGTTTTCCTTTGGCCGCTGCTTTAAAAAAATCCCCAAATGAAACATTTTTCATTTTGTACATTCACATCACTTGGGTTATATCTGTTGTAATTCTGGGAGAAACGGATCTCAGAAAAACATTAATCATATATAACAAAAAAGTGGTGTGTTTTTATGGTATTCAAATGCAGAACACTGGAAGACAGGTGGCTTCTGGTTTTCAGGCACTAAAAGTTTAAAATAGAAATGTTCTTTCCTATACTTCTCCACATGAACAAGCTGTCATTGTAAGCCTTTCTTTATAAAGCAAATAAGAGGAATTTTATACACTATGCAAAATGGATGCAGAAAGTTGACAATCTGACTTAAGTATCTCCCTCTTTGTTAATGAATAATTCCCTCGCTAAACCTTTTCTTTGCTCTCTCTCTGGTGGTTTCTGTTGTGGGGAGGGTTTGGGCTTAGGCTGGCAGAGGGCAGTGGGACAAGCAGGGCACTGAGGACAAGGACCTTACTTGGGTTTTCCCTCATTCTGGGCTCTTTGTGCTCGTGCTTGGCCAAAGGCAGAGCCTTGTGTTGGTGTTTGTGGGCATGTTTCTGTCGAAGTAATTTCTCTGAATTTCCTGTTAAAATGCCAACCAACTCGCTTGTGTTGGGGAGTCAATACTCCAATAGACAGGCTGTTGTTCTGCCTGTGCTGTTGTCCAAGTGGAGCCTCGTGACCCAGCGTGGATGGGCGCTCCAGCACAGCAGACAACCCTCTGCACAGTCCTGTGCTGGAGGAGCAGCAGTCTTGGGGCAGAAGCAGAGGACAGAAAGAGCAATGCATGTTTTTGGAAACAGGCTGGTGTGTGGGGCTTGAACCTGAGTTTTTTTTAAAGAGGGATGAGTGGGCTTATGTAGGAGGGTGCACTGCTCTCATGTTATCTTTGTTTAAAACTATGTTTATTTTTCTCTGAGATATTTCCCTTGTTTTTTATCCCAGCACAGTGAGCTGCAGAGCTTTGGGCTGGATGCTGCTGTTGAGTGTGCTTGGGTGCAGCATCCACAGGAACCACAGGAGAGGGTAGCTCACCCCAGCCTGTCCCTCCTGTGTTCTCAGGAGCTCAGAGGAGCCAGGAGCATCACAGTGCAGTGGATGCCTTTGGCAGCACTGCACATTTTTTTCCTGCAGAAATGGATTGATTTTGTTGCTGGACTGGCAGCATTTCTTTGTACTTGGGTATTGGCTTCCCCTGTGGAGGAAGTTGTGGTTTCTAAGACTCTAATTACTTTAGTGTAATAGTTTTTCCTCTGCTTTTGTAATGACTTTGGTGGGTGCCATCTGCTGTTGTGACAGTGCTGGGCAGTGTGATCTGAGCCTGGGGTGGTGTGGACACTTCAACCTTCAGGAAAACTAAGACTTTGAAATCCCATTTTCAGCATTTAAAGCTTTTTCTCCAGCCGTTCTGGACTGATGGGAGTGTGTGGACTCAAAGGGTCAAAAGGGCAACAAATATTTGGAATGGCTCCCTCCTTACTCCATGGGTCTGTTTGCAGGGACATGAGCATGCCTGGCTCCACTGGGCAGCCTGCACAGTTTAGGATGGATGGAGGAGTTTGTTTCCTTGACGGCAGGCAGGAACCAGGCCACATCCTTCCTTGAGCAGCTGCTTTGCTAACAAACAGGTTGACCTACATCTTCTGGCTTTGCTTTAGAGACATGTCTGTGGTTCCTGTCATGGCCTGGGGCAGCCAGGGTGATGTGCTGGGCGTGAGCATGGTCAGTGTAACACTGAGCTGCAGGGAATGGAGGGCTGCTGTCTGCTGAGACAGGGAATTTGCACACCTTGGGGCAAGGGGGCCCTAGGGACTGTATTTCTAACAGCTCCAGAGGAGAAATGCCTGTCTGGGTGCTGCAGAACCCATCTGGGTGCTGCAGAACCCATCTGGGTGCCAGTGCACATCCCTCCATCCCTTGGGCATCAGATGCATGTCACAGGGCCTGGCACTGGTTTGTCAGATATAGATCACAGCCTGCACCACACATTTTTTCCAATATCATTACATCTACCAGACTAGAAGGGCTGCAGCAAGTTTTAAGGATTTTTTTTCGTATTTGTTGTAGGCAGTGCTCTATGAGTTTTCAAATATCTCGTGAGGATCTGGGGTCCTTTTCAGCTCTTACCCTTTAGCTGTCATTGAATCCCATGAGGATGACTGCCAGGACTTTGTCTTGCTGGTCATCAGAGGTATCAGATCTAGAAAAGAAATGTCATCAAAGCCCCAACTTTTTAAAAGGACAGCTTTAGAAACACAGTCCTAGTTTCAGGACCATGTTGCAAAGTAAAAAAGGACTAAAAATACTGTGTGACTGGAAGGCCCGCATTCCCAAAGAGATGTCGAAGGCTCATAGAGGGACTCCAATTTACTGTTACAGCTGCTGCAGGGTGAGGGGAGAGGGGGCCTGGTGCGAGTTCTTGGAGTCATGGTGCTGCTTTAACCCACCAAGGCTGCTCAGTTTTGCCAGGATTGCTGCAGCGAATCAGAGAGGCTGGCAGAAAGCTGTGTGCCTGCTCTGTGAGGCCCTGCCTGGTGTTGTGGGGAGGACAAGCTTTGGGGCCCCAGACCTGCAAATGTATGTCCTGTTAATTCACATTAATTTTCAAAGCTTGGCAGACTTTCAGAAGTGCACAGTGCTATCCTGAAATAAGACCAGTGTTTCAGATGATTAACCAAATTCAATTAAGCATTTAATGAGCATGAGACTGACTTAGAGTAAATGAGTTACTTTTCTCTGTCTACCTGTTGGGTTTTTCAGACTCCTGTTTTTCAGATGGACTCTTTCTTTTCTTATTAAATCCCTGTACAGCTCAGGTCTTGGATGTAGAAGCAAGAAGTTCTGTGTGTGCAGTGGGACTGGCAGCATTTGTCACCCCCTTCCCAAATCCCTCATGGCTGAGGGAGCAGGCAGCAGCCCCTGGATGCTCTGGCACCTGACCTGGGCTCTCTGCTGACTGACCTTTGTCTTTCTCACTGGTGAGAAAGGAGTGTGAAGTTCCTTTCAGGACTGTGCAAGCAGCAAAGCAAAGTTTTCAGAAAGTGATTAAGAAGGGAACTTTTTCAGATAACTGAGCTAATTCATGCTGGATTTCTGCAGCATGGAAAGGAGACATTTTAAATGCAAAACTGTCTGAGGCAGGAGATGTTTCATTAATGCATCCCAGATCCTCAGGAGCCAAAGCCACATAACAGGCATAGGACCTTTGGCTAAGATTGGTTATGGAAGAGCAATGTTGATTCCTTGCTTATCTCACATGTCACAGAAAATCTTGAGTTGTTTGGACTCTAGGTGATGTGGTTGTTTATCCAGTGGTGTTATACAATGCTGTGACAGTCGGCCCGAAGACCCTCAATTTTGTCTCACGTTTTTCGTCGTGGAGACTTTGGGGGGGAACGAGAGGGAAACCTCAAGAGCTGATGTAACTACGACCAGAATTGCCATTTTGCCCAGGTGTGTTTGCTTGGGAACTGAGTTCCCGGACATACATCCTGCTGAAACAATGGTAGTCGCAACACACTACACTGCCCCTGGATTCTGTACCACCTGTGCCTGAGGTGTAGCAGGACAGCTTGCCCTGTTCTCCCCCTCCCTCGCATTGTGCATGGGCCTGGACTCCATCACGGGACTTCTCCCCCCTCTCCTTGTGCATTGGGCCTAGACTCACGAGATTTCTCCCCCACTCTGGAGAACTATATATTCAGCCTCAGAAGAGACCCCTTTTGAGGACCTCCCCACAGGAACGGAATCTATCAGCTCCACGAGGGTTAGCGGCGTCAATCTATTGGCCACGAGCCACGAGGATTGCGAAGGCAGACCTATTGGACTGCTGCGAGGATTCCATCTTTCTCACTGTGGTAATTATATCCTACCTGTCCTATCTCTTCTTTTCTCTCTTGCTCTTATCTATATAGCTTTCTTTCCTCAGTTTCTTTTCTTGTTATTGCACATCATTTTGGTGGGTACATTAAATAAAGCATATCAGTTTTGGTGGGTACATTGATATTGAATAAAATATACTGATTTTAGTTAAACAGCATTTTTTAGCCTCCTTTGTACTCTGAGATCTCTACAAACTTAGCTCATTTGAGCAGGTCGTAACAAATGCTGAGCTTTTGGTCCTCATTTGGGACTTTTTTTTTTAAGCTGCAGATTGTGCTCTGTTCAGCAAGAGACCTTGTATCGGTCTCGTCTTTAACTCCAGTCATGGTGAACAGTTCATCCCAGAAAAGCCATTTGACTGGAGGGTAACGTTTGCTGCCCATGGGGAAGCATCTGATGTTCCTTTTCTGAGAGTGGAGAGCCCAAACATGTTGTCCTGCAAGGATGTCATGTCCAGAGGCATGTTGCATCATGTGCTGCTGCAGGAGTTTCATAAACACTGTCCGTGGCAGGGCCAAGCATCAGGATTTTGGTCAAGGTTCAAAACAAGGCAAAGGTGATGGGTCAGAATTTGGTTCCTGTTTTATTGTGACCACTCCTATACAGTCATTGGTTGGCTTTTGGTGTGATTTTCACAATGCAATGCTGAGAGCCTGACTCTTGCTTGTGAAATCTGAAGTCAGGCTGGGCAGCTGAGATGGAATTTGCCTGCTTCAGAAGTTGTGTTTTTCTCATTTTACTAAGTTCTGTTTTCTGGACTTGTTACACAGACAAAATTGGTGCAATAGGAAATGTAATGAAGCTCTCCTAATAGTTTTTGCTCACGACTCCAGGGATTTTTGGAGACGTTCCTCTTGCTTCCCTGAATTGTGAGTGAGAATAAAACTGGGCTCTAGCCTTTGGCTGTGTCTGGGGTGTGATTTACAGAGAGGGCTTTCCTGTCTTTCCAGAGGGATGCTGTTTTTCTTCCATGGGCTGAGATTCCTGCTTTGGCAGTAGTAGCCGCAGCCTCGCTCTCATCATTCCTAGGGAGAGCACAGCTCTCATCTGCTCCTGAAGCAAAACCAGCCCCGAGCTGAGCAGAGCCAGTGCAGAAGCCTGTATTTCTTCCAAGCTGTACAGATGAGCTGCTCAAACATAAAGATGCTGGATCTTGCAGCTGTTAAAGCTATGGCCTGTCCAGGAGGCTTTCTTGCTCCATTAAGAAATTAGAGACTGTGCTGAAACAGAGCAGCACAGTGCTTCATTTCTTCCCGTAGCTTATTACTTAAAACTTAACCCCTCATTTCCCTCTCTGCAAAACATGCTCATCAGTGGTTACCTGCAGCACAGGAGTGTCAGAGTGCTTAATAATGGGCAGTCCAGTGGTCACACAGTTTGAAATTAAGCACAAGATGTTATTTACTGGTTATTGTAGAAGTTACATATATGTAATTTTTTTCATCATCTGTTTTTCCTGCAGGAAAAAACTAAAGTGGTGGAACCTTTGGACTATGAAAATGTGATCCTTCAACGCAGAGTTCAGATCTACAGTGATCCCCTCTGGGACCTCCTGATATTTCTGATCGAAGATGTCTGTGAGTTTCCTCTGGCTGTTTCCCATGTTTGAGGCTCACTCGTCTCCCATCGTGCTTACCTTGGAAAATTTCCACCATTAACCACATGTTAATTTTGGCTGCATTACTGACACAAAAAACCAAAATGACCCACTGGTGGTTTAGGCCTACCACATTTATTTAAAGTGAATGTCAAGCCTTGAAGATGGAGTTTGTGCTGAAAAAGTTTTTTCTTTTCCTGCAGATCTCGGTCATCAGCCGACAGAGAAGGACTGTCCAGTCGACGGTACCAGAAGATGCTCTAAAGAAAGCTCAGAGTCTCTTTGTCGAAGAGGTAGGGGCAAAGCCCATGTGACACTTGCCTTCAGCACTTTATAGCCCTTGGACAAGATGCTCAGCTGTAGCTCCTGATCTGCAAGATTGTGGATCACTTGGCTTTTCCTTTGTGGGAAGCACTGCCTGACCTGCTGCACAGGAGAGTTCTCCCAGGTATCTCGTGCAGAGTGTCTTTACAGTGGGTTTTGTACACAGCTAAGGTGTGTGGCTTTGCACCACCTGCCTGACAAGGAGGGGATCCACCACCTCCCTGGAGCATCTGGAGTGCTGTGGGTTTGTTGTGAAGTGCTGCTCTCCGGGACCATTCCCTTCAAGTGCATTGGAACAAAAAGCAATGGTCGGTGATGAGTTAGACGTGCTGTGTTTCTGAGGACAGAAAACTTTTGCTTTCTGGAAAACAGTCTCCTCCCAAATCACTACTTCTTTTTTAGAGCCTTAGAGTGATGTAAATACAAAATCTGTAGCTGTGTGGCAGGCCATATGCTGTGTGATTTTTGTCTCTGTGCTGAAAAGGTTCCTTATGAAATTCTGCATTGCTACATGAAACAAGTGAAGCAGCCTTGCCCACACCCTTCCCGCTTTTGCTTACCTCACCCTGCAGCGTGTAACCTCTCAGATTGGTGCTGGGCTTTGTTTTGCTTGCTGTAGCTTTCTAAGAGCTGTATTGTTTTCCTTTCAGTGCATTAAAACCTACAGCTCTGACTGGTTCGTGGTAAACTACAAATATGAGGAATACTCAGGAGACTTTCGGATGTTGCCGTGGTAAGTGTTGTGCTCCCTTGGAATGCTGATGTGTGATCACAGGGCTTAGCAGGAGCAGTCTTCCCTTTTCCTGATGCCTGTCCCACATGCAGCCTCTCCTCCAGAGGCATGTCACTGCAGGTTAGAGCCAGAGGTTTGTGTTGTCATGCCATTGCCCCTCAGCTCTGTCAGGGAGATGCCCACAATGTTGTGTGGGTCAGTGCTTCACATCCCATCTGCCAGTGTGTGCACACTCCCTCCATTTGGGATGAGGACAGACTGCAGCCCAGACCCATGGCAGGATAAATGATGTCTGCACATCCTAACCCAGGAGCCTCATTGTCCCGCTGGGCTGATGTTCCCTGTGTGCCTCACGCAGTGTTCCCATGACAAGCAGATTCTCCTTGTGCCCCCAGTACAGAGAGGGTGATGTGATATTGTTGCTTGTGCTGGCAGTGCTGGGGAGTTACATGCTTGGAAACACTGGGCCGGGCCAGTGCTTCCAGCTCCAGAGCTAAGTGGGTTTTTCAGACAGGCACATACATCTCTGTGTATTTGTATCACATCCAGGATTTCTGCTGGATTGTTATTTTCTCTGTGACGGTGCCTGCTCTGCTCTCACTGCCCACACTCTGGCCATATCTGGACCCCTGTCCAGGCTGCTCATGTGCTGGAAGCTTGTTAAATGCTTTTTCTTCTTAATTGGATGTAGTGGGTCTGTTCTGAGGGTCTCGAGGGGATGTGAAGCAGCAATGGAGTAATACTGTTGATGAAATAATGTTAAAATTTGTGAATAATCTTGTAGTCTGATCTTGCTTCTTTTTTGGTAAAGACGGAAGATAAACTGGAGTGCTCTCTCCTTGTTCCATAAATGCAAGTCAGCAAAAACTGCAGAATCCAACAGCTAACAAGAGAAAGCTAATTACAGACTGCTTGTGCTTAATTTCCATGAAATGCACTCAGAACTTAGCTTCCCCCAGCTGTAAGGAGCTGTAGGTTTCTTGCAATCTATCTTCTGTGCTCTGTAGCCTGCGGTTGGCTGTTGCTTCTGGATCCAGCATCAGCTGCTGGCTCATACGACCCTCATGTTCCATTCATTAAACATGAAAATGTGTTGTGATTTCAGCAAATCCTTTAGGCCAGACAAGATTCCAAGCCATGTGTTTGAAATTGACGAAGACTTTGAAAAGGATGAGGTAAGGAGGAGATTGAGGTTTTGGTTTTTTTTTTTTTTTTTAATGTATTCCTGTTAAAAAGCAGGAATACATTAAAAAGTTAATTTCACAAAGCAAAGCCAGAATTCAGTTCCTAGGAACAATTTTCTGGTGAGATGCTTTCTGCTGTGAAAATGGGATCAAAAGTGAGGCAGTGATTTATTTCAAAGTATGACAAGATAGTCTCTTGGAGCCAAGGGTCTCCTAAGTTATCTGGAAGATTAGTCATATTTCTCATGGCTTTTTCCCTTGAAACAGAGCATCATAGGAAGAGGAAAAAAGGAAGCCAAGTAGTTACTAAGGAAAACTCTTCATGTCCAGAACTAAAACTAGGCAGTCTGTTTTTCATCTGCACTGTGATTCTGGGGTTCTCCTCTTAGAAAGTTTTGTGGTTTACCACATAACCTGCAATTTTTCATCAGTCACTTCGACCCACCATGCTGACAGTGTGTCAGTCCTGCTCTGTACATTATGTGCCAATGCTGGGAGGTGTTTGCTTCCTCTGGAAGTTGGCATCTTTGTGCTCAGCTGGCAGTAGTGAAGATTTGCAGCCCTGGAGCTCCTCTGTGGGGGTGAGCTGGGGGCTCTGCCAATTGGGACATCTCAGACCTGGTGGTTATTTTGGATGGTGCAGATGCCATGTTTCCTGCCCATGCATATCGCGTTTGCTACAGAAGGGATGGGCAGTGTTTTTCTGTTTCAAGTACCATGTGGAGATTAATTCATGCACGTGACATTAGGAAGTTTTTGTTTACGGAGGGAAGGGTTTAGCCCAGCTGTTTAAAATTCCCATGGCACCAATATGTTGCTGCTGAGGAACTTACAGAGGAAAAGGGAACTTTGTTGCAGAGCTAAAGATTTGGAGGGGCTGTTTCATGCACATTTCTCAAATTATCGGGGTATGTCCTACCACACCTCAGGTCTGGACTGCAGTGGCTTCTTTATAAATGGAAGTGTTTTGTCAAGTTTGGCCTTAATCTTTTCTTGGCTATGTTGTTGGTTTGCATTACATCAGTAATTTGAGGTGCTGCCTCTTAAAAAATATCTGCTCTGAGCTGGAGACTTTGCTGTGCACTGTTATCAGCATGCTTCCAAAAAAGCAAAAGGATAAAAATACGCTGTCAAAATTTGGAGACCTTTCTTCTTCTGGCCAGTGTCCCAAATACTCAAACAAGAGAAGTTACTGAGGTTTGTTGTGAAAGAATATTCCAAGTGCTTTCACAGATGTTTTGACATTTATATCTTTTGGCATGGCCGTATCCAAAGGATTCTGTTACAGTTTCCCATTTGCATTAGAATTGTGTAATGGAAGTTCAAGTAAAAGAAATCTCTTGATGAAAAAGGTGAACCATTGTAAAGGCGAAATCATATGTTGTTTTACCCAGGGAAATAAAGTATCAGAAAATTAACTCTGGAGGTTTGACATGAAAAGAGTGAAAACCTGCCCCTTTGGATGCAGCAGGCTCTATAAACCAGCTCTTTTGTGGCTCAATGGAGGCAGGCTGGGGCTGCCTCGGCTGCTGAGTCACTGGAAGCCCCAGGGTGAGATTTTTTCATCACTTTGGGCTCTCATTTCCCTCTCCAGTGGAGGTCATGGTTAGTTATGAATGGAGAGCCATTCTTTCTGGGACCATAGGACAGGAGCAGATGGGAACCCTGTCTGGTGTGCCAAGAGCAGCCTGGTTGGGTCACTTGAAACTTTGTGGTTTGATAAATGTGAAATCAACCAGTTATATTTAGGTTATTTTACTGGAATATGGTGGTTTTTGTTGAAATTTCAAAATGTGAGAATCACAGAATAAATTCAGAGTTCTGTATTTTGCAACTTCCTAAACAGACCATCTTGAAAATTTCTATCTTCCCCAAGTTTTGAAATAAAATCTGAGTGCACGAAGAATCCATGAGGGAAAAAGGCACCGTAAGTATCTCGTGGTTGAGCAGTGTGACCGAGCGTTTGTGTGTGTGTATGAGACGTGATTTATCACGAAGCGAGAGGGACCGGAGGGTAGCAAAAAATGCTGATGATGTGCTCAGCACCTGAGCTTTCAAGGTTCACACTCTTGTTACTTTCTCCCTAACACAGGCCAGAGAAGACAAAACTGCAGGTCATTCCAGCCCAGTTAAATATCATCATCAAAGACATCCCACTAGACTTCACAAGTAAGGATCTTGGATCTTAGCACAAGTGCTGATGGCCTGAGCCTCAGGAGTTAATGCTTCTAGGGGGGATTTTGCTGTTTCATTAACAAGAGTATCTCAAGGCTGCAGTGAGAAATGAGTAACTCAGCACAACCACTGACTTGTAAGTCTTTCTGATGCATACTGTGGAGGAGATGTGGTCCAAGTGCAGAGAGTTACCTGAGGGATTGATCTGCTTTACAGTTTAGCCATCACATCCTAAATCCGAAGGAAGCCAGCTGCCTGCTTTTGCACCAATCTCATATGACATTTTTTTATCCATAACATTATATATGTTATTATATGTTATAAACGACAATTCTCCAATTTTTTGGTAAGGAAATTTATTGGAAAATAGAAATATGAAAATCCGAGAAGAGCCACAATCAAAGTCAGTTCCAAGCCCAGGAATAGGAGCTGGGTGAAACCATGGACACGGCCTCTATCGCACCAAGTCCCACAGGGTTCACACCGGCAGTTTTCCGATGCTGGCTTTTATACAGTTTTCTGGTGAAACTGCGGGTTTTGTTGCTTCCCTTTGTCTTGTCCTGCTCTTCTTGCATATTCATACAGTTCCTTTACATTATTGTTAGTTCGTTCTACAGTGTTCCGGGAAAAGGGTGCAGTCTTGATTGGATTTCTTGGGCAGGGCATTGGGATGCAACTCCTTGACGAGCCAAGATGTTTATCTGGTATCGATCATCAGGTCGTTGCATTGCCCATCTCCTGCTGAAGGCCTGCACCTCCCTGAATTCTTCTGTTAATTCACTCAAATTACGGGAGAAGGATGGCATAGCTTCTGCTCACTCAACCATGAGCTGATTTATATACAGTGGGTTATAATGAAATACAATTTGTTACAGTAAAATACAGAGTTATTTTAACAAAAAACACGAATTAATCCACAACATATATAGTAGGGCCTTACAAACATAGCGTTTCTGATTCTTTACCTTGTATTTAAAGAAACTGAAGCAAAGAAAGGACTTGTGATGTGTTCAGTGTCATTCCATGGGCTTTTGGCAACTCCTGTCACAGGTTATGTAGGCTAATCTCCTGTCCAAAAGGCTTTTCTAGTGGACCTAATTTTTTCTGTTCTTATTCTCTTCCAGATTGTTTCACAGCTTCTTATATTCCTATAAAACCTTTTGAGATGAGGACATTGCAGTTGAAGTGGAGGAGCTTGTCCCAGAAGTTGCAAAATACTGTCACCCCTATACGGTCTACAAAAACCACCTCTATGTCTACCCCTTGCACTTGAAGTATGAGAACCAGGTGTTTGCAAAGGTGAATGACCTGGGCGGTGACCTGCAGACAGGCTTGGTGTGGGCTGGGGTGATGCTGCTGCTCATCCTTCTGTTCTCCCCTATTTCAGGCAAGGAATATTGCTGTCTGTGTTGAGTTCAGGGATTCAGATGAAGCTGATGCCAGGCCATTAAAGGTGGGTTAATGTTACCTGTTAACGGGGCTGCCATTTGGCCACTGCTGGGTGTTCTGTACCAGCCAGGCTGAGCAGGGCAGGAGAAAAGCACTGAGTTTCCATGATCATTGGTTTAATTTGACCAGCTGATTTAGGGTGGCAGGACCCCAAATTCAGCTTTTCATTTGTGTTTCCAGTGCATATATGGCAAACCCGGGGGCCCTCTGCTGACCACAGACGCGTACGCTGCCGTGCTGCATCACAACCAGAGCCCGGAGTTCTATGATGAGGTAAAAGCAAAGTGTGGGAAACAGCAGATTTTCCTGGATGCTACAATGGCAAGGGGCTTTTCAGGGTACCTCTTTTTCCAGGGCTGGGTGAAATACGGGTAAAGATAATCACCAGCCCTTTGCCTCAGCAGAAGGGCTCAGCAAAGCCAGAGCCTTTGTCAATTTTTAATGTCAGTTTGTTTTCTGCCGTCTTTACTGTCGTGCTTTGTGTACTCCAATCACACACCCCCATTAATAAGTAATGTTGCAAATGTGATGGAAATGTTAGGAGTTATTTAAGATGGGTAAGAATGTGTCTTGTGTAACTGCATACAATATAACATTTGTGAAATGAAATAGAACTAAAATATTACTCCACAACTAAAAATAGTCTGATCTATCATATCATTTTAGATTAAAATTGAGCTTCCAATTCACCTCCATCAAAAGCATCATTTGCTTTTCACCTTCTATCATGTCAGCTGTGAAATTAATACAAAGGCAACATCAAAAAAACAAGACACTCTTGAAACTCAAGGTATGTTCAATGCTTAAATTGCTTCTGTTGGAGTGTAAAAGGCCAAGATAAAACAAATGTAGGGACATGAAAAATGTGATTAACATATCAGCCTATCTGAATTTTCTTTTCTAAAAGCAACGTAATATGATATTGTAGGTCTAAAATGGAATAAACTCAATGTTTTTAGTTTATATTAAAGCTCAAATTTTTGCTAGTCGGACAACTCTTTCTGTATGTTCCTGACTTGACTTGCACAAATGTGCTGTTGTCAGGCAAGTCACCAATAAAAACTTGCTGCGAGATCAGGGTCTCAGGGGCTGATCCTACCAACACTAGGCATGTGCACACCTGGGTCTCACTGGTTGGGGAGCCTCTCCCTTCATCCAGTCCTCAAAGGACCCTCATGGTGCACAGCCATGGCTCACCCACTATTCCTGCCCCTCATACCCACTCCTGATCTGTGCTGTGTCTGAATTTTGTTCACCAGGTAAAAGGTGCTTTAATGACACTGATGTGGTTGATCCCTTGCTGAAGCCACTTGTACAACTGCAGGTTTGGACTTCCCAGGATGAGACAGAGCTCTTTTTGAGCTGAACATGTACCACTGTGTGTCTGCTGACTGTGCTGCTGTGGTTGCCTCTGCAGTGGGATTCACCTGGGTGCCGCTGCTGAAGGACGGGCGGATTGTCACCCTGGAGCGGCATCTGCCAGTGTCATCCAACCTCCTCCCAGGTACCTGGGGCTTGGGGACATGGACTCACGGAAGGTAGGAAGGCCTTCCATTTAGAATGGGCTTGAATGGAAAAGGAAGAGGAAAGTTGAGCTTTTGTTACCACTGTAAATTCTGGGTTTCTGTTGGTGCTTTGCTCAGCTGAAAAGATCTCTACTGCAGGGCACCTCCAAAGCTTAAAGTTCTTAAGGATGGGAGACAGGGCACCTTTATTTTCACTTTCTCTGCTTATGCAGGTTGCAGAGGGTATTTCTGTGGTGGGCTGGGCTGTTGCAGATGGCAGGAGAGTGAGCCTGTGCTCTGTGTGCGTGTTTTCATGGGGAAGGTGATGTTTGTACTGGGAGTGAACCCCTTCTTCCACCCCAGCCAGTACCTTCTGACCAGGTGTCTGCACAGAGCCACCTTCTCACCCCAGTCTGAAACCAAGTACTTGGATGTTGTCTGTTCACAGCAGCCCAGCATGGATGCAAAGTGGGTGGATGGAGCAAAGCCACTTTTTAAAATCAGAATCCATTTGGACTCAACCATTTACACCCAGGTAAGTCAAACACCTTAAAAACTTCCAGCACAAATGCAAAGGAAGAGACTGCTGTGTCTCTACTACAGCTAAGCCATAGGTGATGTGGGAAAGAGGACCCTGGTACCTGGTTTGCAAAGCAGCACTGAGATACTTCTGAAGCAGCATGGCTGGGATTACTTGCAGGTGTATCTGCCCCTTGGCTGGATGGGATGAGATAATTGTGTGACTGAATGAGCCTAGGGAGAGGCTGATGTTTCCTTGGCCAATTGCACTATAACTGGCAGGACCAAGGAAACATTTGAGCAAATGACCTGCTTCAATGATGCAAAAGAGAGAACTGGTGCATGTGAGAGGTTGCCTCAAACTGTAGAATCATTAATGTTGAAAAGACCTCTAAGATTGTTGAGTTCAAGCTAGTATTAGATTTTTTATTAATAATAATAATAATAATAATAATAATAATAATAATAAAAAGTTCTCTGACAACAGCAGACACAAGAAAACAGTCCCGGTTTCCATTTGAAAGCAGTTCAGGCTGTTTTACCAAGTCCTAGTGTGTTCTGCTGTCTTATGGTTGTGGTGGACTTCCCTAAGTTTAACGTGATGTGCAGCCAAGATCCCCAGCACATTCTCTAAGGCATGTCCTGTCAGCACTGCTCCTGGGGGAATGCCCTTGGCTGGATGTCATCAGCTACATTTACATTCAGAGCAAATGGCTTTCAGCATCTAATTCTGTTTTGGAGATTTACTGATTCTGTATAGCACTGAGAGCAGCATAGTAGTTGTGCTTTCCATCAAATTACATTTCCAGATGCTTTTCAGAGTTAAATAACTCAGTGATTAAATCTAACCTTGGAGGAGGAGGGAGAGTAAGGGGAAGGAGAGTCTGCCTCAGATGGACAGTAGGAGGCTGGTGATGCAGGTGGTGAGGCAGTTTCTGTGAGTTGCAGCTGTTGAGAGGGCTTATGTTTCTCCAGGCCAGTGTTGATTGGGGATTGGGGCTCAGGTTAGTACAACCACAGGAGAATTTTAACACTGCTGGAAGTTTTGTGCTTAATATTGAGGTTAGTTGGGAGCCAGGGGCTGAGCAGTGGATGGGTATGTTGGAAAAGACAGAGAGCAGTCCTGGGAGATGGCAGCTGGGCATCAAAAGTGCCACTGGCAGGGACATGGGGTTTGCTGGGGACATGGCCCACTGCTGTGGGTGAGTCACCAGATTTCTAAGTGCAAGTGGTGAAGTAGGGGCTGACAAATGTTGAGGCTGCTGACTTGAACTTGTTTGTCTCTTCCAGGACATGCACTTGCACAAATTCTTCCACTACTGCCAGCTGGTTCAGGCGGGAGCTAAGGAAGTGCCAGGAGAGCTTGTTAAATACCTAAAGGTGAACAGTGCCTGTTGCTGGGCTTCATTTGTGTTTTTACAGACTGTCAACAAATACCCAGAACCCTGCCCTGTGGGAACACACCCTTGCTGGGGCCAGTGCATTGTGCAGTACCCTTACTTTTGCTTTATCCTATCAGATGGGCTAGTGTCACGATGGGACACGAAATGAGCACGCAGCACACGCTCAGTCGTCTAAGGCAAAGAGAGAGCTTTATTTACAGTTTTTAGAATTTATACATTCTCTAAAGTGAGAGTGGATTGGAGGATAATATACCTCTTCTGAATCACACTGGCTAGGTGAACAGTCTGTCAATTTTCTCCTCCTCCAAGAAGGAATGTGAAAAACACATAGTGTTTTGGTAGAAAGTGTGGGAATTCTGACTCTAAGAATGTAAACATCAGAAGGCTTTGAAAATCAGGGCGACAGGCTAGTATTTAAATGAAATGTTTTTTTCATGTCCCTACATTAATTTTATCTTGTCAGACAATTTTTTGTGTGCTGCTTCCCTCTGCCTTCCACAAGGGATAAAACAAGCAGTCAGCATTGTTCTGCCATGCTCATGGCAAAGCTCTCTCCTGGTGGACTCACACACTCCTCCCTTGCTGTTTTAGGTTTGATTCAGCCCTTTAAACTGTAGCACAATTCCTTGTTTTCTGGAAGCCCATTCAAAACAGGAGGTTTTTTTCAGGCTGAAAAAGATATGTGAGATTATCACCCAGTTAAATTTAAGCAGAGGTGACCTATGACCTAGACCCAGCTTTCTGGTAATCACTGCAGCATGAGTAAGGGCTTTTGAGCAGGTCCAGCAAGGGCTTATTCTTTGTTATTTACTGTCCTTGTTTCCTTCCATAACTGCCTGTTTTTGAGAGTGCTGCTGTAGCAACAGCTCCACTTCCAGTGGTGGGGATGTATCACCACAGGGTTACCTAATGTGTGTCAGATAATGTATAAACATTTTAAGAAATAGAAATAATAGCAGGTTATGAAGCCAAGCACTAAAATCACAATAGCTTTGTTGTGAGCATTTTGCCAGGTCCCAGTCCTGCCGAGCCCCAGCGCCCTCAGTGCAGCCTACAGACAGGGAGATAGGTATGTGCAAACCACAAGTGAGGGATTCTTAACCACCACCACCTCAATAATTTCAATAATTTAAATAGCTAGATAGATTTAAAAACTTTTCATTAGATTTGCAGGTTTGAAAACTGAAAATGAAATGTGCTGTCTTTCCTAGACTCATATAATGAGCTTCAGGCACAAGAGCTCTGTGAGATTGGTGGAGAGCATATGCATGAGATGATCTTGACCTTCACCAAGTGCCTTAAACTCCATTTTCAACAGCAAGCTATGCTTCTTTGAAAAGTCTCTCTGAAAGTCATTGGGCAGCAATGTTTCATGCTCCAAAGGCATTTGTGGAAATGGGACTTCAAAAAAACTGGCACAAGTGATGAGAATACTTGAGAGCAAAACTTCAGCCTTAAATTCTGGGCTTTTCAAATCAAATGTGACCTCTAATTATGTCATAGCTGCCTGGACACATCTGATAGGAAGATTAATACCTGCCATGAGTGATTTATGTTGCTCCCTGAAGGTTTGCAGCTGGGATCTGTCAGCTGGAAGGAGGCCGCAAGTCCTGCTATGGGTCCAAGTTGCCCTGTCCTCCAGTGAGCTGAAGCATTTCACACCCTGAAGCCTTTGTCCCATTGCCACAGAAATGTCTGCAGACTGTAAATGTTTAACATCTGCAACACTGAACTAAAAGTGTCTGTGTTTTGAACATTTGTTTTAGTGTTTGCACGCGATGGAGATCCAAGTAATGATTCAGTTTCTACCTGTAATTCTTATGCAACTAGAGTCCTCACAAACATGATGCAGGAGGATGAAGTAGCTGTCAACTGCACCATGTGAGTCTTGGGTGAACCAGTGACAAATGCAAAGCCACAAATGGCAGTGCAAAGCAGGGTCTGGTTTCCCAGTACAGGGTGCTAAGTGACAGCACTGGCTGTCCCCTGCTGCTGTCTTCCCCTGGATCATGAGTGGCATGGGGGCATTGTGGGGCTCTTGTCCTGGGAGTGGTGTGAGGAAAAACGTAGTACTTTAAAGATACTCCTGGGTTGTTTCTCAAAAGAGTAAGGGTTTGGTGGCTCTGGGAGCCAAGTTATTGTTGTATCAAAAGGCTGCAGAGTGCCCAGGTGTGTCCCAGCTGCAGGCAGCAGATGTGGGGAACAATATCCTGGTCTCATCCCGGCATGCCAGTCCCTGGTGTTAGATTGCTCCCGGTGCTGGATGTGGCGTGCTGCAGCTCCAGCTGTGCCGACTAGGAGCTCCAGTGCTGCTCTGGCCCCAAGAGGGCAGCGCCGGCCTGGGTGGGCATTGCAGGGAGCTCCAGCAAAAGCACCTTCCCTGCCTGGCACTGGCAGCGACCCCCTGGAACCCAGAGTTGCACTAAAACATGCACCTTCCTCCCATGGGGCTGCCTCAGTGAAGTGCTGCCGTGCACAGGGGGTGCTGGATGTCATCCTCTGGTCCCAATACAGAGCATGCATCCATGTACTAGAAGCATCCTGCTCCCATGGAACTGGAGGTTGGAGGCTGAGCCCTGGTCCCCAGGGATGTGGTACCTATTGCAGTCACAGCCCTGTGCCATATGATACGGGTTATGAGAACTTTTCCTTTGTGGAGCACTGTAATTCCATGCTGTTTGAAGCACCAGAGGGCGAGGAGAGTGGAACAGGTGACCCCAGGTACCTGTTGGGTGACCAGCTCCCACCTTCATTTCCAGAGATTTTTATTAAAGCTTGGCCTGATGTTTTCCAGTTTGTCAGTAGCTTTCTGTTTAATAATGTCTCTTTTCTCATCAGATTTTCATAGTGGAATTTAAAACCCACTTTATCTGATAAATGGCATGTAAACTCCTTGTGGTTTGGCCTGTGGGTTCTGTGACAACATGCAATAGTTTGTTGTTCTCTCTGGCTGGGAGTGGAATGTAAACCTCCAGTAGTGGCTGGGGAAACCAGGCTTTTGCTGCCTTGATCAGCTGTCTGGGAGTGAGTCCAGAGGGCTGGCATGTTTTCCAGGATCTGCTTGACCTTCCCACACTGCAAGGCAACAGCCCAAAATAATCCAGTGCATGTAACAAGGAGTATATGATTGTGCTGGTTTGAAAGCAAAACCAGTGAAAGACTCCAAGTCAGAAACACAATTTAATAAGAGGAAAAAGAAAAGAAATAAATGAAAGCAAATTAAAATAAAAGTAATAGTACAAAAAAAAACACCCCCACTGACAGAGACAGAATACAACCTGACACCCTGTTAGGGTGGTAGTGGCAGTCCAAATGAGATGGTCTGGTCGAAGCAGTGATCCTGTAGAAAGGTCTGGTAGCTCTTGTCTCCTCTGGAAGTCCAGTGGATAAAAGCTGCTTGTGCTGTCCCAAACCCTGGATTTATCCAGGTGGGAATGCTTGGCTCCTCCCCCTGGGCGGAGCATCTCACAATGGGGATCATCTCATTCTATGAGTCATGCAGTGGGTCCTTGATGGCCCATTAAACAGAGATAACTCCCGGAGGAAGTTATCTATGAGTCATGTGGCAAGGCATTGTTAGGCTCGTTAACAGAAGATAAGGAAAACACTGCCCCACCTTGGCTCCAACGGCTCATGGGGATAGAATACAAACCTTGGGCACAATTTTACATTGTAACCTAGGACATAATGTAAATAAAGTAAAAGAAAAAAAAAGGAAGCTTCCAGAATGAATAAATTCCGTGGATGCAAGGAGGTATAAGATTATAACAGCGATGGGCAATGTTCTGTCTCACCTCCTCGTGCAAGGAGTCTTGAGTGTTAAAAGTCAGCTTGTCTGGGTGATTCCTGGGCCAGCACAGAAGCGGAGAAGAGGCTTTGGGCACCTCATCTGAGTGCTTTGTGCAAGGATGATGCAGGAGCTGTGTGTGGGGGTGCTGGCCTGCAAGAACTGTCGCTCTGCAAATCAGGCCATGCCAGTAGAGAGGCTTTGGGGGTTGAGCAGGATGGGACACATGTGTTGTCTGCTTTTGTGAAGTAGAGGAACTTGCCCTCGTGTTGTGTGCTGAACACAAACTACATTTCTCCCCAGGATTCTTCTGCACATCGTGTCCAAGTGCCATGACGAAGGTCTAGACGACTACCTGCGCTCCTTCATAAAGGTCAGTCACGACACACTGCCCCTTGAGACTCCCTGCTGGGAGCAGGCACATGCTGACACTGCTGTTCTTGCCTCAGTATGTCTTTCGAGCTGAGAAACCAAGTGTCAAACAGGTGAAGATGACCCATGAAATCCTGGTGCTTTCCATGGCCACTATCTTGAAGCAGTCGGCAGATTTTCTAGCCATCAATAAGCTACTCAAGGTGAACTATTGGCAGTACTTGACTGCCAAAGGTAGAGGGGAAGAAAAGGGGGTCTGGTATAAAGCCCAACACTTACCCCCATCTAAACCCACTGAAGGGGCAAAGCTGCCAGGGCAACTCCTTGCATCCACATCCTTGAGGTTTGCCCCTTAAAACAGAGATGAATTCTTGCAGGGAACCTCTGTTTAGGCCCATGGCAGGAGACAGCAAAAGGCTGTTCATTTTGCCAGTTTTACCTGTTTTCCTCAAGCCACACCTGAAGGGTGATTTATGGGAGGCAAACTGAGTTTCTGCTTCTCTGGGCCTTTGCCGGGCTTGCACCCCAAACTCTGCTGGTTCTTGGCAGGGTGCATTGGGGTGCAGAGGGGCTAAATCTATTCCCACCCTAAGACTGGCAGGACATCTCTGGGTAGCAAAGGCATCTATTCCAAGCCAAGCAGTGTTTACGAAAAGCCGTTGAATGTGAGCTCCCCCTCCCACATAGGTGCTTCCCCACATAGTTAGGGAATATCAGTCATGTTCAATCCTGATGAGAAAAGTAATAGTATTCTTTGTTCATTCTAGTACTTGTGGTTTTTCTTTGAAGCACTGGCAAAGTCCATGGCAATGTATTTACTGAAAGAAAACAAAATCAAGGTAAAAAAGAATTTGGTCAATGCTGCATTACAGAACTGTCACAAAGTCCTCCAAAAGCTTTTCTGAAAAGCTATGTGACTCTCTATTAAAAAAAAAAAAAACAACAAAAAAACCTGCCAAGCTGAACAGCTTAACTTTCTTTTTACTTTTCCCTTTTCTGCCCTTTCACTCTCAGTTGTAATTTAAAAATTCCAGAAGTCATTATGGCTTGTGCAGCCTCCTTTTCTGTTACTACCTACTGCAGTTGCAGCCAATACTTTCTTTGGTCACTGTTTTATTAGGAAGCAACAAAAACAAATGCTAAAGAACTCGTGCCTGTGCTCAGTTCTCCCCAGCTGCTGGCTTGCAGCACTGAGCTGGGATGTGCTCTTGGTTTCAGCTGCCCAGAGGCCAGAGGTTCCCTGAGTCCTACCAGCACACCCTGCACTCGCTGCTGCTTGCCATCATTCCTCACGTCACCATCCGCTACAATGAGATCCCTGAAGAGTCCAGGAATGTCAACTTTAGCTTGGCTAACTTCCTGAAGGTCGGCAGTTTCTTTCCTTCTCCCAGGATTTTATGAGGGGGGGAAAAAAATAGACAATGAGAAATATGGAGCAAGCAAACAAATGTGGTTTTAATTTATCTTGTCTTTGGTTTTTACAGTTGTAAAAATCTTGAGGGGATAAGCTCTCCTAGGAAAGAAACCTTCTCTTTCCAAAGAGACAGTAACTCTGTATGTTACTGAGGGTTTTCAGGCTGTGCTGGTTTGAAAGCAAAACCAGTGAAAGACTCCAAGTCAGAAATACAATTTAATAAGAGGAAAAGAAAAGAAATAGTACAAGAAAAAACCACTGACAGAGTCAGAATACAACCTGACACCCTGTTAGTGTGGTAGTAGCAGTCTAGATGAAATGGTCTTGTCAAAGCAGTGAAACATCTGGTAGCTTTTGTCCTCTGGGAGTCCAGTGGATAAAAGCTGCCTGTGCTGTCTCAAACCCTGGATTATATCCAGGTGGGAATGCTTGGCTCCTCCCCCTGGGCGGAGCATCTCACAATGGGATGATATAATTCTGAGTCATGCAGTGGGTCCTTGATGGCCCATTAAACAGAGATAACTCCCAGAGGGAGTTATCTGAGTCATGTGGCAAGGCATTGTTGGGCTCATTAACAGAAGATAAGGAAAACACTGCCCCACCTGGCTTCAACAGCTCATGAAGATGGGGATAGAATACATACTTTGGGCACAATTTACATTGTAACCTAGGACACAGGTATACCTAGCAATTGTTTGGAACCTGAAATATATATACTCTCATTTTAAGTATTTCTGTTGTCCCCTGGAGACTTAAGTAAGATCATCCAAATGATTTCAGAGAAACAGGATCATGTATGTTTTGGAAAGTCAGCAGCAACCCAGAGGATGAAATCTGGCTGCTGGCAGGACAGTAGTATGGAGGGGATTTAGAATGATTGCTTTTATTTTTAATGGTTGGCCACATGTTGCTATTTTTTCTCCAGCGTTGTTTGACCTTTATGGACAGAGGATTTGTTTTTAACTTGATCAAAGATTACATTTCTGGATTCAGCCCAAAAGATCCAAAGGTAAGCAGTAGGTTTCTTGAAAAGTGTTTTGCAGCTGTACAGATCTACATCAATCAAAGCTTTGTAGTGATTATTTTATACAACTCTTGGAGGCCTTTTAGACTCTGTTCCTGCAGTCTTTTAGAGGCAGAGACCTCTTTGTCTGGGCCAAGAGCCTGTACCCAGCTGTTCTTTAAAGTAATGTAAAGAGTCAGTATGAAAGGAAAGAGTGGTTAATAGCCTGGATGAAAAAGACAAAGAAGTCCCAAGTGACACCTGCGTGCATTGACACTTTTAGGGAGAACAACACAAGAATTTGCCAATTATTAGTGAGTTTCTCCAGATGCTATTTATTAGATTCTTCAATCCTTGTGCAACAAATACATTGAATTGGAAGAAAATGGATCAAACTAAAAACATAGTTTGTCTTTTTTCATCTCAGCTACTAGTTGAATACAAGTTTGAATTTCTTCAAACTATTTGCAGTCATGAGCACTACATTCCTCTGAATTTACCAATGACATTTTCCAAACCCAAGCTGCAAAGAGTTCAAGGTATGTTCTTAAGAGACTGGCTAAAGAGCTATAATTTATTAGTCCTGATGGCTTCTGACTAGGTGAACTTTGGTTTGGTGTCAAGAAAATGTATGTCCTGGTTAGGACATTAACCTCAGGACAAAATGTTTTTCTGTCAGGTTTGCATCATTTTGTTCCAGAATGGTATGCAATCAGTCTTTTCAGTATTTCCTATATTTTAGTTTACATAGGACTAGCAGTATCTGGAAGACACTGCCTGTGTTTCAGTAAATAGGCAAATTGTACAATGCAATCCTTTGTTCTGAGGAGTGTCAGCGTCCCCTGAGAAGTGGGTGTCTCATTGGTGTATCCTGTATGGAATGGGGATGCAGGAGAACAGATGGAACTCACTGCTCTGCTGCCAGCTCTCCTTGTGGCCACCAGAAGGGGGGATCTAGGTTACCTTCTGCTTTCATGTTGAACAAGAGCACAGCAGTGCACAGTGTGTTCGAGCTTGTTCTCAAACCTGAAGGCAGCCAGCAGAGCTTAAGCCTGTTCCAGCCCTTGGTGCATATCAAGGATATTTGTACTGTGGCACCCCCCCATATCCACACTGCTTTCGCTGTCACACCATGTTCTCTTTGGTCCTGAAGCTGCTCAGCACGGGGTGGAAGGGGCTTACAAGGGGCTGAGCTGAGGCTGTGAGCAGATGTGGGTGGCTTGAGCTCTGGCACTGATGGCAGTGCAGCCCCTGCTGGCCCCCAGGAGTGCTACAGACCGAGCCTCATCCTCTCTGGGTCCTAATGGCTCATCTGTGCTACATAAATGCAGTAAAGATTGCCAGGTTTGGATGCCAATAGCCTGGCCAGTATAAGTACTGGAGAGAGGAGAGTGAGGTTTGGGATTCCCCATGTAAAAGCCCCATGGATTTATGATTGTATGATTTTTTCTGGTGGAGGAAAGGGAATGTTTGGTTGTGCCTCACAGTGAAGCCATAGAAGTCCCAAAGTGGTTCCACACACATACAGGTGGCAGAAGCAGTAGTAAGTGAAATATCCCTTGTTTTGGTAAATATCTGACCCCTCAGAGCTTTCTGGACCAGCTGCTAATCTCTTACATCAGTTTGGCTACTTGCCTGGCATTGTTTAACAGAGTATTGCTAGAAGTGGCCAAGAAAAACACATCCACGTGCCTCCCTGATGCTTGTTAGTGGCATGGCAATGTAAGGGTGCTCTTTCTTGTTTAACGTTCACCTTTGCATTTGTGATGGTTAAATTGGAAAGTTGTTAGGGCAGCTCATCTTTTCTGCTGTGTTTTACTGTGACTGGATCTACCAGCTGAGGTTCACATACAGCTCATGGCAGCAGAGCAGCCCACACTCAGGTAGCAGAAGTGCCTTTGCAGTGGTGCCTGAGCCCTGCCTGCCATGGTAGAGCCATGTGGGGATGCACCTTCACTGCAAACTTGTCTGACTTTATGGACAGACTTGTGGTTATAGGGGACAGTGGGCTCAGGAGAGACCCTGCTGGTGTGTCTGACCTCTTCATCAGCCTGTTTGGATGCAGAGAGGGGATGCCCAAATGCCTACTGCTCTGTTTCTAGGAAAAGAAGGAATAGCCCTCAGGGAGGTGGATAAGAGAGTTTCTGCAGCTTCAGTCAGTGCAGATGGGCAGGCTGGCAGAGCATAGCTCTGCAACCACATCCTGTTGAGTTGGAGTGTTGCATCTTGGAACAGCAACTCTGAAACCTCCCAGCTAATGCAGGGCTGGTTGTTGGTCTGTCCCTGCTGCCTCACATGAGGACGTCAGCCAGAGCAAGCTCCAAGCTTGGCCTCATGGCCAGCAGTACACGATTAGTTTTGCAATGTTGTGATGGGAAAGAATCAAAGGGATTGAAAGAAGCTGGGAGTTAAGCAGAGGCCTCACAAATAATATTAAAACATGACATATTGTCCTGTTTCTCCAAGATTTAGAGCATTACTTATTCCTGTTTATTTTTTGCTGTCTTTTTATTTGTCCCTTTTCCTTTTACACATAATTAAATTTTTTTTCATTTGCTGTGGTATGGTTCACTTCAGTAGGTAGGTCCAACTGGAATTATCAAATCCTCTAATGTCAAATTAAGTATGAACTTTCCAATCAATTAGCTTGCATCCAACTAATGTAATAACCATGATGTGTGACAATTAGGCATTTGCTAACATGACTAACAATGAAATCTAGGTAATGTTCCAGATTGCTTTTTCTTTCCTCTGAATCAGAGTTTCACAATCCAGTAAATGCTACTTTTGAATCAATGAATTAAAAAATATCTTTTGCAGCCACAGAGCTGTTGGAACACTTTGGCTGGGATTTTCAAAGCTGAATGCACCCTGCCTTACCACAGAAGAACTTTCATACCTGTGGAATTTTGAAAAAAAATAGTCTGAGCTGAGCATATGGCATTTGTACCTTTTGGGGGAAGAACAGAGAGCTTTGGAGTTATCCCTGTGGTGGATCTAATTTGGTAAATGGCCTGGCAGAGATAATGGTGTCAGGACAAGGCCGTTCATAGCAGCCCCAGTGCACATGCACCCTGCACCACAGTCAGTGTGTCTGTCACTTCCCTGCTGCTCTGTCCAGGCACCTCAGCAGAAGTGATGCCTTATCCTGGTAGCAGCCTCTGCTTTGATCACAGTATCTGCTTGAATCTGTGTGAGATGCAGGGTACAAGTTAAGCAAGGTGATGAGGTACTGAGCTGACTTTCTCTTGGCAGTCAGTGCAGCTTCTGAGGAGCTGTGTTCAATATCTGCTTCTGGCAAGCAGCAGCCTGGAGCCCTAGCCTGGCTCCATGGCCCATGCAGCTGCCCAGCTGTGCAGACTGGGATGCAGCACTGGTCACTTGGCACCATGTCCTCATTTGCATCCCTCCTCTCAGCAGCACTATATGCTTTTGCTCTGCTCTCTGACCTTGAGAGAAGGAACACAGATTTGTGGAGGATGTGGAATGAGCTGCAGAGCAGCACTGCTAGGGCTGAGTGGCCAGGTAAACCCACCATTTCCACTGCCCATTCCCACCCTCACAGCTGCTTGGTGGAGGTTGGTATCCCCACTGCCTGTGTGGTTTGGGGATTTACAGGACAACCCCCAGTCAGGAGCAAAGCATCCCCAGGCAGTAAGTTGCACTGTCTTTCCCCATTTCAGCCATCTCTGACTTACAAATTACTCATCGGAGAGAGAAACTTTGCAGAGCATCACATTGCAGAAATCCTTCCTTGAGGTGCTGCTGACACAGTGAGGGCTGAAATTAATGAACAGCCTGAACTGGAAGACACCAAGTTCTTTGATATGACTTAGTTCACTGGTGGAGAAAACTGTATGGTCAGTTCAGCTTTGTTCAAAGATCAGTGCACTGTAGGAGAGTGGTGAACACTGTTTGAGAACTTTGTGGCTTACATGACTGTTGTCTTGCTCTGAACAGACTCTTGGAATATTTCCCTTAACCATTGCCTTCTTGTTTCTTTCAGATATAATTCTTGAGTACAGTTTAACTGATGAGTATTGCAGGCATCACTTCCTCGTGGGGATACTTCTTAGAGAAGCCTCTGTTGCTTTGCAAGAAAATTACGATATCAGATATATGGCCATCTCAGTCTTAAAAAATCTCTTGATCAAGCATGCCTTTGACAACAGATACCAGCACAAGTTCAGGCCTGTTTTGTTGGCTTTTTAACTTAATGTTGTTGAATTTTATGAAAAAAATTACATACCAGAGTTTTAGATATTGCATGGTGCACCCAAGGGTATTCTAATTGCTTTTTAGGGAACTGTTGTAAATAACTGATAGTTATGGAATAACAGTAGTAGCTCAGAAACCATCTAGGAAATAACTGCAGCCATCTTACTTATGCTGAGTATTTAGGTAAATAAGCCCTAAACCATTAAGGAACTTGAGAGAGTCATTAGCTAAGAGTTGTTCCACAAAATTTAGGACATCAGTGATGTTCTGATCTTGCGCCTAAATTCATATCCTATATTAATGTGCTATAATCAGGAAACAGAACTGGTCTCTGTTAGAAGTCATCTGAATGTTTTACTAATTAGTGACTCAGAGGAGAGGATCTTGATTCTCATGAGGTGCTGGATTTCCTCTGGGTGGATCTCAGTTTTCTTTGGTCAGAGGCGCTCAGCACATGATGATGCTGAAAGAGGCTGGAAATGGGTTTGTTTTATCTTGGTGCTGCTCCCTGCTGACCCATATGCCCTCCAAAGTGCCCAGCTATCTGTGCAGAAACTACCTGTCCTTGCTCTAGCCTGAAAACACGCCTCTGTTTAGAGTTTTGGTCCTCACATTGCTCCTAGTGTGCTGCATTCCTGAGTGTTCTCCGGGAACATGGATGGCTTCCTGGCATGATGGGTAAGAAGAGTGCCCCAAAAGTGCCAGGGGCTCTCATGGGCCCAGAGCCAGCTCCTCTTCCCTCCCTTCTCTGCCTGTTTGAAGGCCCGAGCTGGAGGTGGGCTTGCTTTTCTCTGCAGTGAGGATCCATAACTAACTCAGGAGCTGTTTGCTCCCTCAGTGTGCAGCACTCCCTTGACTCCTCAGAAACTCCCTGTTACTGCTGTCCCACAGGATATTTGTATATGTGTTGTGCTCAAGGCAATGTGACCAGGAAACTGCCTGGAGCCAGGGCAGGATGCTCAGCTGGTGTTCAGAGACTCCAAAGTAAAAAAATCACGTCATGGGCAGTACAGGCTGAGCATGTGTTGGCACACCCTTGCTCCAGCCAAGGAGACCCCAGCCCCATCAACAGCTAAGAGAAGGTTTTGTCAACCCATGATTGTTTTCAAGATTTTTTATCTTTTGTCATACTGAATCAGAAGAAAAAATTGGATTTCTTTATTATTTAAAAGGTTCTACTCAATTTGCAAGCCTTAAATTCCTTTTTTTTTACCTTTCAGCCAAATCCAGAGTAATATAAGTTTAACAAAAAAGAATTGGATGTAAGAGTCCTCCATTGAGAAAATGTCAACCCAATCATTTTTGATCTGTACCAGTTAATCCAAGTTAATCTGTTCCTACAAACTGTTTTCACTAGAAGCATTTGCTATGGAGAATTTCTGACTGGAAGCAGTAGCCAGCACCAGGCATGGAACAAATGTTTCTGTTACATTACTCCTGGGTGTTGCACTTCAACTGTGTGAGTCAAGTGCCGGTTAAGGAGTTAGGAAATCCAGGACTTAGTTTGTCACACATCCTGTATGACTGGGAATGTTATTTAGCTTCCAAAACCCCCGAGTGCCCCAAGCTTGTTGCTAGAAGGGTAATACCTCTCTGCCAGCTCTAGAAGTGGAGATGAGAAGCCAAACCAGCTCACGTTCTCGAACACCACATACAGTGTGTAAATACAGATACATATGTGTACGAGTTTTGGCTCAAGAGTTTCCCTTTTTTCACTCCATTGGAAACCTGGGCTCTTACTGAGATTTTTCTCGATGCCTCCTTTCAAAACCAGCAGGCAAAAATTGCCCAGCTGTACCTGCCGCTGTTTGGGGTGCTCCTGGAGAACCTGCAGCACGTTGCCGGCCATGAGGCACTGACCTCCTGCCCCACCTCCAGCCCTGTGAGTAAAGCTGGGATGCCTCCATGTCTGACATGTTTTTGGACAGTGTGTGCAGTGCTGTGAGGGGAGGTGATTCTCTCCAAGTGCAATGAGCTTGAGCAGGACTTGGCCTGGGACTCCAGCAGCTGTTCTGGGGAGTTGCCTGTCTTCCTGAGAGTTGTGTGTGTGGCTCCCAAGTGGCCTTAGCCTTGCAGACTAGACTTTCCTCCTTGCTGGGGGCAAAAGAATAACAAATAGGACATCTGAGAAAAAAAATTCAAAATTTCAACTTAAATGATGAAAAACAAAAAGGAAAACACTACTATGACTTACTTTAATATGTTCTGCTATTCTTTGTACTCCTCACCAAGTCCTTTGTCTCCTTGTTATAGAAGTAAGGCAATTTCTGTTTTCATGTGTTGTTTTTAAAACCTGCTCTAATTTGCCATTTTGTGTTGCATTGTTCCCTTCTGTAAGAGAATAGGTGTTCTCTTTTATTGGTCACAAAACCTTATGTTGCTTTACAGGCATCCAGGGATGAATTCATATGCAGTTTTCCATCCCCCTCAAGCAGATCCAGCCTGATTGCAGACAAAGATCCAGGTAAATTAATTTTTCTAAATTCCCCATTTATTTTTAACATAGCTATTACCAGCCTGAAGCACCCAAAACCTGAAACAGTCATCTCCTAAAAGACCTCACAGACTCTGCATGGTTTTTCCCAGATATGGTGTCACCTCAACTGTCCTTTCCAAATTTTTCCTTTTCCAGCTTTTGACATGGGGCTTTGGCAAGCCCCATCTGTGCTGCCTGTGCTGTGCTGACAAGTACAAAGGGCTTAATTGTGGGGTCTGGGGTTTTTTTTCAGCCTGCGGAGCAGCCCTTCCAAATGGCCATACAATAAAGCGAGAGGACTCAAAAGGATCCCTGAACTCAGAGGGAGCAACCAGTTCCCCGGATCAGAGTGAAAATGTAATGTACCAGGGGTTGGGAAGAGCAGTGCTCAGCCTGCAGGCTGTGTTAAAATAAGGGGGAGGGAAAAGGAGTTCCCTGTGGTAACACTCTCCAAAGCCAGCTAATAGATATCTCTGGAAACAAATTGACATTTAACAAAGGTCAGAGTCACCGGTCTAGTATGCTTTCCCTCTTCAAACATTGCTGAGCCAAAAATAGAATTGTTGACAAATTACTTGTTGAAGATGAAAGGCAAAATCTGTGTAGAAAATCTCTGCTCCTATGGTGCATTTATCCATACTCAGACATGCTCCCTGTGTGTGGGCAGGTCTGAGCCTGGCTGGACCCCAGTGCCTGGTACTGGGAATTGGTTTCCAAATGTCTGAGAAGCAAGGCACTGTGATGTGAGATTGCCAGTGACCACTGACTTAAGATAGTGTTTGCAGGAAAACCAGCCCAGGCGAATAACCACAGGCCCAAACTTGCAGAAGGTGACTGTGGTCATGCCACAAAGACCTCTGACCCCACTATTCAGACAGGGGGGTATTCAGTACTCTTCTTCTTGGCAGGTTGCACACATGGAAATCAGGTATTTGTGCAAACCAGTCCCTGGTTTTCCTCAAGGCACTTTCCAGATATCTTGGGTTGGCATGCATCTTCAAAAACTTTGGCCCTTGTAACAAGTAAAGCAAAGATTATCTGGGCTCATGGCTGTGTCCTGACATGCTTAGAAGAGCTGGGGCCTTGCAAGCTCTTCTCCATAAATCACAGAGCCCCGGGACCGAGTACAGCCAAACACTTGACTTTCCAGCAAAGCCCTGAGCATGTGCTCCAGCACTGCTGATGAGGTTTGCAGGAAGTGATGTTACTTCCAGCTCAGCTCTTCCCCCATGGCCAGACATCCTCCTCTTGAATGCACTTGAATGTTTTTCAGAGTTGTTGAAAGCAATCTTTCTGTTAGGGAATGCAATATCCACAAAACCATGTAAAAGTAATGCCACATGGAGGAGCACAGCTTCAACAGTGCTCTTCAGAGGCAGACACTTTGCTCATTGCCCCGTTCCCCTGGAGTGAGTTGTGTGCTGACTTGATAGTTTGGCATGGTCAATAGCAAAATCTCTGGCCATAGCACCATGTCTCCTACTCTAAAATGATTGTTTATTTCTGCTTTATTATGACTTGCATCCACAGCTTATCCCAGAATAAACGGCAAATAAGATCTGTGGATCCCTCTCCAAACATGTGAGGCAAAGCTTTAGGAGAAGCCTAGGGGTTAGTCATATTCATTTATCGAAGGATACAGCTCAGGCAAGCACAGAGAATGCAAAATAAAATTGATATAACTTTAGAAGTCATGCTTCCCACCACACAATGCCCAAGCCTTTCCCACATAAATTGACTTATCAGCAGGATTTCACTTACTTTGCCTGAGTCACTAAGTAGGAGGAAAATTGAAACACTTCCAAAAATCAAGGGGAGGAAAATGTTCTTAAGATGAAATGTCCTCCTCTTTTAATAACTGACATTTTGTTTTGAAGTGTATGTCTTTAACAGAAAGTCAGATTTTTGCTTTAAATGATGGCAGGCACATGTGGGGGACAGGAGAGATGCCAGCACACCTAGTGTGTGCCAGATTTGCTGTGCCCATGCTGCACAGCCTCTGGTGCACAGTCCAGGAGCCCAGACCCATGCCCTCCATGTCACACCTGTGTCCCAACAGATCTGCAGGAGCTCTATGAGGAGCAACGTGTCCCACTGCAGCCGACTGGACCAGTTTGAGATCCGGACACTTCTGATGTGCTACCTGTACATTGTGAAGATGATCTCAGAAGGGTGGTGCCTCCTGCTCACTGGAGGCAGCCAGAAAGACAAGGGATCATCAGTTTTGGTCTGTAAGGTCCCCGCTTTGAGTTTTTTAAAATCTCGGTGCACTGTTCTTCATTTTCTTTCAGATACTTTTTTAGCTTACTGGAACAAATTCTCCCCCCAGGAGCTGATCAATGTTCTTGTGCTTCTGGAGTGAGTATCGTGAGGCTGCTATTCAAACACTGCACTTTTGTGTGGTCAGAGTGGCTAAGGAGGAGACCACAGTGCACGCACTGTCCTGTGCAGCACTAGGGGTGTCTGGCAAGGTTGGAATGATATGTTCTTCCTTCCCTCTGAGGAGAAGCAAGTGTATATTGAGGAAGCACAGTGTAGTGGCAGTGCCCTGTGCTCTGTCTGGGATGTGTCCCACCTGTGGGCTCAGCTTCCCCTGTCACTGTCACAGCCTCCACTTTGCAGCAAATTTGGGGGAACAGATGGGTGAGAAGACAGGAATGTGTCATAGAATTTTGAAACCAAGAGTGTGAGGTCAAGTGACTTGTAAATACAGACCCAAACCCTTGTGCACAGAGAAGTATGTCTGCAGGCAAGAACAGAGTAGGTTTTAAATGTTCTGGATCGTTCCTGATCTGCAGGATCTGTAACAGATACCTATTTCATTTTCTTCCTAGAGTGTGTTTATTTCACTTCAGATATGTGGGAAAGAGAAATATTGCCAGGTACTGCATCCTTCCATCTGGTGCTGGGGTGTGGGGGTCATCCCCGTGCTCTCTGCCCGAGCAAAGGTGGGAAGGGTTCATGCACACCCATGCTGGGCAAACCCTAGTGGGTCCGGGGCTCTGCTCAGCACCGTGCCCTGAGCAGGGGCCCCTCATCTCAGCACCCTGCCCCTTCCCTCCCCTCCAGCTCCTGCATGAGACCCCCAGGCTCAGGCGAGCGCAGGTTGGCACTGTCCCCCCCAGCTAGCTACAGGTGAGACAAGAGTCCCGGCTGCATCCCTGCTTCCTGAGCAGCATCCCTGCTCTTGTATTAGCCCTAGGGCCTTCTGGAGCAGCAAGAATGGCGTAGTGTTGTCAGTCCCACTGGGATTGTCCCAGATTGGTGTGTTTGAGGGAAGAGGTCTCCATCCTGGTGCTTTGTGTAATCCCATAGTGGTGTGGCTGCTGCTGCTGCCCAAACCCTGTCTTTGCTCCCCCTTGCAGGGTGCAGGATGCCTGGTTATCCAAGCACACGGCGGCCGAGAGGAAATCCCAGACCATGCCGGCGCTCCGCAGCAGAGCCGAGGTGCGGCTCCAGCACCTGGGCAGCTTGGAGACCTCCTTCACCCTCAACCACAGTATGTACAGCAGAGCCAGAGGGGCCCAGGGCATGTGTCAGCCTGATAAAAACTGCATGTAGCCATTCTCCTCTCGCTGCTGGTTGCTTCAGGTTACTCAAATTCTACAGAATTGCAGTGGTCACCAGGCCTCCCCACAACATTCCTAGATGGGTGAGGGTGGCATTTAAACCAGCCCCTTAAAAATCACCCCTGGGACTTAAGACTTGTGTGGCTTTCTGCTCTTGCCTGTCTTGACTCAGCTCCTTGGCTGTGTGTGTGCAGGTAATGCCTTGGTTTGGGTTGAGAACAGGGCAAGCAGGAGAACTGCACTGCACAGAGACCTGTGCTGGGATCTGCTCTAAGCCTCTCCATGTGGGTGCATTTTGTCCCATTGAAGCACTTTGCCATTTCCCCTCTCTGGAGACAACTTGGACACCTCATGCTCTGTCTGGCTTTAAAGACAGTCATATTAAGGGGCAATACAGATACTGTTTTTCTGGTGTGGCATCAGGCTGAGGCAACTTCTCTGAATGGAGTTGGCAAATTCAGCATCTTGCTATTCTTGCATCATCTCCCAAACACAGTGAAGTGCAAGGGGGAGAACCTTTTCTATATCAGCACTTAGATTTTTTGAGAGCTGGAGTGTTGAACACTGTTTCCTCCTGATTTTCTCTCTGTCCACAGATGCAGGCACCTCAGAAGCAGATATTGTGCACCAGGCATTACTGGAGGGCAATACTGCCACCGAAGTGTGCCTGACAGTCCTGGACACCATCTCTTTTTTCACTCAGAGTTTCAAGGTCAGCACTGAAATCAAAAATGTTGTAGAAAAGTGTGCTGTGTTTTTATATGTGTGTGGATTTTGGTGTTCTGTTCTCCTAGAGTGGAAGAATATGGAAGGCTTTACAAAAGCAAATTATTTGCAGCTTGTTTATTTTTGAAAACACTGAGTGTTTCACAGTGTCTCGGAGTAATTATACCCTTATGCAATCTTGCCATTTCTTCAAAACTGCAAGGCCAGAGAAAATCACATGGATATTATACCATGACTGTAGGTATTAAAAAATAGATAAAGAGGAAATGTATATCGTGTAGAAAGGAGGAATAGAGGAAAGGGAAATCAATGTCCAACATTTTTAGAACAGTCACTCTTTTGTACCCTAAATTGCCTAGAAGCAAGGCCCAGATTTCTTTGAATCACTGTTGTCCTGGGTTGGCAGGCGACTTCTACTCTATATCCTACATCGTGGGGCTCTATTGTGTCTAGCGGTTGTTTCTCTTCCCCCTCGGCGAGGACTGTGGCTGATAGGTGGGCCCTCGCTGGGGGGGGGGAACGGCTGCGGGCTCCTTTACTTTCACTTTTGGCTGGCGGCTTGCTCTGCTTGGCGTGCTTGCTGTTTTGCTTGCTACTCTCGCTATTCTTTGCTAGTTTTTTTTCTCTTCCTTTTTTCTTTCCCCTTCCCGAAGATTAGGACCGGCTCTGGACTGACCTGACCTCGCCTGACCTGAGGAAGTTCGGGAATTTCTAGGGCTCGACACAGAAGATCTGCGCCTCTTCCCACACAGTATCTGTTTCCTTCTTTTTTTTTCCTTTTGTGTGGGGAGTGTTGTTAATAAAATAGGTTTTTCCACTTTCCCTCCAAGGAGTTTTTCTTCCCTCCCGAACCCAGGTCTGGGAGTGGGGGAGGGGTGGTGGAGGTTTGTCTTAGGGGTTCTCCCCCTAATCTGTTCCAAACCGGGACAACTGTATATGAATATCTCTGGGGCTGAGACACTCCAGCTGTGGTTACCAGTGCAGACAGGACCAGAATCACGGGTAGAAGTCTTCTCTTCCATATTAGGATTCATGCTTTTGGCAGTCATTGCCATCTACAAAAACCAAGGCCTTTGTGGTAAAGAGAACCCTCGGATGGCAGCAAAATACTGTTCCAGAAATGCTCTTCCTGAAGTGTAGTCAGAGGAATCCTGCACGTTGCAAGGGGTCTTGCATAGTGTCACAAGAACAGCTCTGGATTTCAGAACAAGCACGATGAATATTTCCTTTTTAGATGGAGCTGAAGAGAAAGGTGTTCATAGCCTCTGCTTCCATTGCAGAGCCAAAAAGCCATCCCAGTGCAGATGTTAAATTACTCCTTAGAACTTTGGTAACAGCAAAAGGATTTCAATGCAACACTTAAAACTTGCTTGATTTTCTCAGCTGCCTCTTTTGGAATATCACTGAACCACAAAACAATGTGATTTTCAAACCACAGGATAGACTGGATTCCCTTCCCCTTTAGTGGGCTTCAGCTTCACTTTTATGGTCACACCACACACGAGTGGGTCCTGTGCTGCAGCAATTGGGTTGATGCTGTTCCACTGCCACAGGAAATGAGCTCAGTGTAAAAGTCTGGATCTTGAACTTACCACAAGGTCTGTGCAAGGTGTGAAAATCTGAGCCAGCCCAAGGATTGCGAGGACTGGCAGTGGGATGGGGGCTGTTGATTTCCCATCAATACGGCATATCCACATCCTTGTGTTATGCCCAAACTTCCTGCACAGCCCTGTGGGCATGGCAGCAGGCACAGCCCACCTGGTCTGACACCAAACTGTATCAATAACCCCCAAGTAATTCCATTTTACCATATCTCCACAAGGTGCAAACTAGCAAAACTCTGCAGGAAACAAGGGAAGTAAAATGACTAACTACAGCTACGAATCTATCCAGTGAAAAAATGGGTCTTTTTTTTTCTTCCCTCTCTCTCTTTTGGGCTGCAAACAAAACAATTTTCAAGACAAATAAAAAGAAATGGAAAAAAAACAGTGTGATGGTTATATTGGTAAGAGCATGTTTTATTTAAAATAACTAGGCAACCAGTGAAAGTTGTACAGAATATTGACTTAGGTTTTGGAATTAGTGATGCAAAAGTGATAACATATTTTAGTTTTTTTCTCTGCTACAAAAATAACCTCTGCTAACAACTGTAAGTTTAGTAATTGTCACATTTTGTTGGTTATATTTTTACTGAAGGCCTTGTTGCTTATCTGGCTTAAGAATTACTGTGATTAATTATGCAAAATTATCTCTGTCATTTCCAGCTTCAGGTACATTTCTGCAAAGTAAATTCTCCTGTTGCTTTCCAGACCCAGCTTTTAAAAAATGATGGCCACAATCCACTTATGAAGAAGGTTTTTGATATTCATCTGGCTTTTCTCAAAAATGGGCAGTCAGAAGCAGCCCTTAAGCATGTGTTTGCATCTCTGAGAGCTTTCATTAGCAAGGTAGGTAATACATGACAAGGGTGTGGGAGAACTTATAAGTATGGCAGAGAGGCCAGTATGGTTAAACTTCTGTTAAACTGATATTTTGGAGATATGTTTTAGAAAACAGCTTCACTGATTTAAAAAACAGCCCAGGTTAAGTTCTCTAGTTATTTATTATTTGTTGGGTATCAGAAGCAAAAGGAGAAATCATGAGGAATTTCCTCACTTGCCTTGGTCACAAAGATTAGTGTCTGTTCGAGCAACAGCTGGTGCTGGAATCTTTGCTCCAAGCTGCCAATGCTGCTCACAGTGCTATTGCTTGAATAATGCATGCACTGACAAGCAACTCCTCACCCACTGCCTGGGAGAGATGATAGCTCTTGCTGAACCTTTTTCTATGCTCTCTGAGCCCTGGCAGGGAGTGAGGCTGTTTAATGCCCTGAGCTCAAGCACAGACAAAGCCACAGCTGACCACAAAAGAGCAGTGACTGATGCTATTGGCTGACATTGCCCTTTGTGCTTGTCATAACCTGCCACTGCTCATGAGGACATTTTTGAGACCTGATGTACATGCGAACACCATTCCTCCCAAGCTGCGCAGTTATCATAAATATAAAATTAATTAAAACATCTCAAATCCCTTGAGTGCAACACTTCATTAACAAGGAAAATCCATGTGGCAGATTGCAGCCAGGCAGGGCACAGTGTCTGAGTGGTAAGCAGCAAAGAGTAACTTCCAAAGGAGCTTTTTCACTAGCGGCTGAGCAAAGTCTGATTAAAAGAAGAGACTGCTAAATTGTTTTTCAAAGGTGGAAAAAGTCTATGCTTTGTACATTTTGCTGTAACCCCACAGCAAAGCTAAGAGATAGTATACGTCTAGAGATGGATTTTGGCTTGTGCTAAGCAAACACATGAGAAGCAGAAATGCAGAGGTCTTGCTGGCTCCCTATCAACTCCAGTCAGCGTGGTCTCCTACAAGATGTTTTTCCATGGGGCTTCTTAAGGCCTGTTAGATTGCCAACTGGCAGGGGCAGGAATCCTCAGTTTTTCTGCAGGGTTCAGTGCATGTTTATTGCTCTGCCTTTCTTTTGAGTTGTCTGCTTGCCTGTGATCTGCTTAGCCTCAAGATCCATCCTGCTGCAGATCTTCACACACCCCACTCTCCCCCTTGCTAGCCAAAAGTTTGTTTAGCCAGAAATATGTGTTTAGTACCTATAGCAAATAACAGACATTCCTTACCTTCCTGGCATATTTTCTGTGGTTTTTTTTTTTTTTTTTTTTAATGTGAAGCCAAACCTGCACACCTGCTCAATTTGATCTCACTGTCAGCCTTCAAAGCCCAGAGCCCTTCAGGGGTTCCACACTTGCTTTCCAAAACACCAATGACAGCAAGGAGGCTTCACGCTTGGCTGCTGCAAGGATGGGCAGTGGGATTGTTTTCTTGGATTTATGCCAGTCTAAATCCACGCTGAATTTCACATCATGGGTCTTTAAAGATACAAATTATTGATTTCAGCTTTCTCACATTTCCCCTATGACAGGACATATATGGCTTCTGTAAAAGCAAGATATGAGCCCAGCAGATGGTATCTATAAGGAGGAAGTGCTTTCTTTGCCAACTCCATAACCACACGACTCCCAAACTTCCTTTTAAGTCCTCTCAAGGGTTCTTCTAAGGCCTAAAGTGACTGTGGTGGCCAAGGCAGGTGGTCACTGCATTTCATGACAAGTCAAGGATGAAATGTTTTCCTGCAAGTTTGTTTTCAAATACTAGCTCTGCTCTACTTTGTAACTTCAAGAAAAGCAAAAGGGAGTTGTACCTTTGTCACAGCTAGAATGGAAAATTCCTCATTTTTATTGCCTTCTGTAGCTATAATTACAATGAAGAGAATCCCCCTCTTATTTGTGGTCACAGCAAATGGTTGCTAGAGGGGAAAAACCCCTGATATGTATTCTGCATCCCAAAATTTGTCTTCTGTATTTAATCCAGTTATTTGATAGGCAAAAGACTTTAAAAAAAATGTTGCAAGAGAGCAAAGAACAAAAATCATCTGTAATTGTTTGCATCTTTGGTTTTGGTTGCATGCGTGTGTTCTGGGAATTTGGCAAGAAAGCTGCCTCTGTTTTACTGGCTGGTAAGAACCAACAAAAGCTAGATTGTTCTTGTTTCACACTCTAGGTTTTCTTAAGAACTGAATCTGTCTTTTCAGAGCATCGCTTTTACAGATAAATGCATATATAAGTACCTATATGCATGCTTAGGAATGGTCTTTAAATTAAAGGTTATAAAGGAAAACATGCATAGAGGAGGGGTGTGCATTAAAGACTAGCTCAGATGTGTTCTGCTTGTCCCCATGGCTGTCCTGCCCTCACGTCCCTTTGAGGCCTCTCTGGGAGCTGGCTTCTGGGTTGACCCCTGCTCTGGTCCATTGTATTGGGGCTGGGTCAGAAATGGGCTCCTGCAGTTTGCAGTCATCACCACAGGGGCTGTTTCATCCTCTCCCCAGAGTGTGTTCTGGGCCAGCTGGAGTGCCACAGGCAGCACCTGGCCAGATCTCCAGCAGCCATGGACCTGCTTCCCTGAACCTGACACCAGGAGCCATTGCATCTGCTTGGGCTTAGTCTCCAGAAAGGGACACGGGTTCCCTGTGAAAAGGGTACAGGTTTTCCTCCAGAGCTGGTGTGGTGTGGAGGGGAGTGCACAGGGCTCCTCCTGCAGCGATTCCCCGGCAAGGGTTTTGTCCCTAGCAGTGGGTTGGAAATGTCTGGAAAGCCTCTGCAGGCAGGCAGTGTCCCTGCTGAGAGCAGGTGCCACCATTGCTGTGCTGTCTGTGCATGCTCTGTCACACAGCTGTGCCAGCTCTGAGCTAAGCCCAGTGCTGACCACGATCTTGTCTTGCTCTGGGGGAAGGACAGCATTGCAGTGGGCAGCCCTTCCTTGGGAGCTCCTTTCCCAAGTGCATATGTAATCTTTGTGGCCCTGTGTTATTATGATGTTTGTTTGCCTCTTTCTTTCTCCCATATTGTTTTTTGAAGATAATTTTTGGCCAAAGGCAGTGAACAAAAAGTATTTTGTGTCCTAATTCTGGTTTCTTGGTGCAATCCCAATATCTTGCTAGGCACAGGTCCTAGATCCCTGTTTTAAGACCCTGTCACTAGCATGCCATGGTGGTAGCCACAGCAGTACCTACTAGTTTTCCTGGAACATATATACTAAATGCAAGGAGTAGAGGGCCACAATAACAGCTTCAGCCTCTGACTGACACTATTTACTGTCATCTCCCATGGGCAGAAGGTAGTGGGGCAGATAAAAGTGGCTAATGGACCATGCCCCATGAGGACCATGGGGGTCTCAAACAAACTGAACACACTTTTCCTCTGAATAGGTAAAACCATGGTTGCCTCTCTTGCCTCTTTGTGCCAGGAAATTCTTTGGGCCTGGTTGCCAGCTGCAGCAGAAAGACCAGAGTGCTGCTGTGCAATGCCTAAACAGCCTCCACCCCCTTGGGAGGTGTTGGCATCTCCCCTCCCCAGCAGGTCCCTGCGGAGACTGTGTGCATGCCAGCACAAAGTCCTTCCTTGTTCTACTTCCCTGTGCTCAGCCTGCTGTAACCAGGGTAGAAGGAGGCCAAGTGTGGTATCACCTCCCCGCTAGCCACCTCTTGTGACTGCAGCCAGATGGACACAGCCTGGCATCCCCAGGAGGCTGCTGCCTGCTGGGGCAGGGCTCTGCTGCAGATGTCCCTTTCCAGGCAGGGCTGAGCTTGCCCTGACAGCTGTGCTCAAGGATCTGGTGAGGGGACAGACAGGCCACCAGGGTGCTGGTGTTCCCCTTCTCCCTGCTGCAGGTCCCTGAGCCCTGCTGTGACCGAGGGAGCTTGCACTGTGGCTTGGCTCGGTCCTGCTCCTCCCTGGGTGGCCCTGTCTGGGGAGGCAGGGCAGGTCACTGAATTTTAGGCTCTGAGGGACAAGCCAGTCTCTTGTTTGCATTCCTGAGGGCATGCAGGCATGATTTTAGATGTTTTTGGGGATCATGTAGATGTGTGAGCATTGCAGGTTACTTTTCCCAGTGAGGTTGGATTCCTGGTTGGGCTCTGATGGATTTTCTGGTGTTCCAGACAGCAGCTTGTGGTGGGAATGTCTGTGGGACCTCTCCTCTCTGCCCCACTGCTTATGATTATGGCTTTTGTAAGAACATAATTCTGTCAGTCCAATTTGGTGAGAATTTGCCGATAAACCCAGATGTTATCAGGGAAGGGATTAGATGGACATAAGCAATCACATCCCCAGGAAGCGTGACAGCAAAGTTCACATTGCTCAAAGAAATGTGGTTAAAAATAGGCCCCAAATTCATTCCCACAAATATTTTCAGGCTCAGAATTCTGGCAGAAGTTTTGCTGAGGCTGTCCAGGCTGGAGCTTAGTTTGTTGCCCTGTGCCCCTGCCCATCTGAACCCTATGCCATTTAGTGGTGTATTTTCTAATATTTGCATGTCTCTTGTGAAGTTTCCCTCAGCATTTTTCAAAGGAAGGGTGAACATGTGTGCTGCCCTCTGCTATGAGATCCTGAAGTGTTGCACTTCCAAGGTGTCCTCCACAAAGAATTAAGCCTCTGCTCTTCTGTACCTCCTGATGAGAAATAATTTTGAGTTCACCAAAAGGAAAATGTTTCTGAGAACACATCTTCAGGTCAGTGGCTCAAGAAAAGCTAGAGAGCAGGACACCTCAGATTTAATGAACAGATACAGCAATAGAGCTCAGTGACCTCATACCTGCAGAGGATCCTGCCATTGCCATATGGACTAAAATCCTCCTTTCCAAGCTTTTCCTAATTCCTATTTCCAGTGACTGGTCCAGGCAGTTATTGATGGCAATTATTTAGGTAAAATAATTGCCATCAAGTACTCCAAGCTGTTGAGTTTTAGAGTATCAGACACCAGACATATCTCTGTGCCAGAGGCTGGCTGGGATGGGGTGGAAAGGACAGCTGCCCTTGAGGCAGGAGAAGGGATTTCCTTGGAGCTGCTTTTTTGATATTGGTAATTTTTGAAGCAAATGTAGATAGGGGGACAGATGAATACCCTCTGGGTTGTAAAGAATCACAGAAGAAGGTAGCTAATGTCCAAACAGGGATTCATATTATAATAGTTGGATTGTTAGTTCTGCAAAGCAGTTTGGTCCTCTGGGGAGTGTGTGTCCTTGGGAGATGTGAGAGCTGAGCCACAACACCAACCGCTGCTTATGTGGTGGAAAAGACGTGATGTTTTCTTGTGAGCATTTTATTAAGTGTGTCCTTAATAAAACCCTTTTATTAGGGCTTGTTTAAATAAAGCCTCTACCTTGTCCCACAGATAATTATTGCAGTGAGCCAGTTAATTGCAGATGTGGCCCTCAGTGGTGGAACCAGATTTCAGGACTCCTTGCTCATCATTAACAACTTTGCAAACAGTGACAGGCCTATGAAGGTGAGTTGATGTCACATCCCATCATGTACTATCAGCCATTTATGCAAGGCTGGGGACAGACTCCAGGAAACCGAGTTTAAGGGTTGAGCTAATGACTGGAACTGTGGTTTATAGACTCTTAGTGGGCTGCATTTGCTCAGTAAACAAATGTTATGCAAGCAGCAATAGGACCAGCTGCTCAGGCAGGTCATGCTCCAAACATGAGGCCTCACTCCAAGGGGAGGGAGCCCAGCAGCTCAGGTTGTGCTTTGCAGTGTTCTGCTTGCAAGGTTGTCCAAAAAGCTTTCTAGGAACTCCCAGCTTTGAGAGAAATGACAAGGGAGGGTCTGGTATTTCTGTTGCCTGAAGGTAATAATTAGCAGGATTTAGTTTTATTCAACTGAGTGTCAGTAATGTTAAGAAAGAGCTCTTATGTGGAAATTAATGGTTGTATTTCTTTGGAAAATAATTGCCTGTCTTTATGTACCCAACCCATTGAGCAATTGCAGCATGCTCCATTTCACACAGAGTAGCTGCCAAGGCAGGATAGGGGAAATGGGAAGTGTTTTTACAGTTCCACGGTTATCCTATAACCTAAAGGCTTAATGGGAACTTCCATTAGGTGTTTAATTGTGATCTAACAAATTTATAAGTAGGATATACCTGGCAAAAACCTCAGTTCTTTTCTGCACACAGATGTTGGTAAGGGTTTTACTGAGCTATACTTTACTTGTAATTTACATCACAAGATGATCATTATATCAAGTTTATGTATTTGTGTAAGTGCAAGAGTACAAGAGAGATTTCAACACACTGGAGAGAATGCCGTGCACAGCCACAGCAGCAGTTGGGGAACAGGAATCTGAGAAAAGGGAGCGTAAACCAGGCTCATCATGGAGAGGAGAGAGCTGAAGGGGAACTTACCTGCTGCTTTCCACAGCAGGCAGTTAATAGAGACATAGACTCTTTTCAGAGGTGTGGAGTGCAGGACAAGAGGCAGTGCATGCAAGTTGCAGCCAGGGCAATTCCAATTTTACTTAAGAAAAAATTACTTTCCAAGAACACTGTGCAGCCCTGGGGCAGGGCCTAGAAAGGAGGTGGATTTTCTGTTTTAGGAGATTATAAAACTTGGCTGGACAAGCCTTGCTCTAACTCAGTGTTGGCCTTGTTCTGAGCAGGAGATCAGATCAGAGCACGTGCTTCTCTACTACATTCCTGTGGTGGGAAGCTCTACAAATGCCTTCAGTGCTTTAGGAATTGAAGAGAGACCACATCAGAGCCTAACAAGCCAGATGTTGAATGACATGAAAAAATACTGGAGCCATGGTTTGTGGTCTCATCCAGAGACATTTGCATGCATGGAGCACTTCTGTGTTGCTCTCACACCAGCTTCTCAGGATGCCAAAGTGACAGCCTCATTGTAGCACAGGAACAGCCAACCTGGCATCCTGGGCACGACCTGGAGAGATTGGCCCTGTGCATGTCATGACTGAAATGCCTCTGAATGCAGATGAAACACTGTGCACTGTGTGTAGTGTGAGTTCAGTAAGGAAGAGTTGATCAGCATTATCTACTGTGTTCTCAGTGTTTTCAGATAAGTGGAGTGTTGGCTGAAAGGGTCATTCTTTGGCAAAGCCTGTATTTTCTGTATTAGTTTCTAATTCAATTTGTTTTGTGTCAGGCAACGGCTTTCCCTTCCAAAGTCAAAGATTTGACAAAGAGAATCCGCACAGTGCTCATGGCTACTGCTCAAATGAAAGAACATGAAAAGGACCCAGAAATGTTGGTAGATCTCCAGTACAGTTTGGCCAAGTCTTATGCAAGTACCCCAGAGCTCCAGAAAAAATGGCTGGACAGCATGGCCAAGATACATGTGAAGAACGGAGACTTCTCAGAGGTAATTTGTGCAATTAAAAACATGGTGTACAACGAGACAGATTTACAGATGACATTTTGATAATTTCCCTTTGTGCTTTGCAGGCAGCCATGTGTTATGTTCACATAGCAGCCCTCGTTGCAGAGTTCCTGCACAGGAAGAGTAAGTGTCTGCTGTTCGGGAGGCACAAGGAAGATGATGGTGGGGTTTGGGGGTGTCAGAATATTTTTAAAGACAAGGCTCTCTCAATTCGGTAAATTATTATTTTATAAACAAGCTAAAAAGGAAAAAAAAAATTATTGCAGTGTATAAAGCTAGAAGATGATGAGCAGTTTTTAAGAAATGGCTGTTGTTCGTACCTATTTACTTAGCCATGCTAGGATGGTGCTGAGTGAAATAAGAACTGATGCATCATGTCTTGGTTTAAATGTTCACTTGTATTTTACATTAGGAAATGTGCTCACAGGGGAAGGCCATGTTAAAAACTGACTCAATATGATCACCAAAATTATTACTATAGGCAGTACAGAAAACTGTAGAATAAAGCAATCAAAATTCAGTCAAGAAATGAGACTGTAGCCTAACCATACACATATGTAAAGAACAATCAGAAAAAAAGGAGAGTTTGATGGCTTAGTGCAAAACAGGAAGGAAGGACAGAGCTGTGTGTTCCCAAGTTACACCACATTGCAAGTTTTCTTTTAAATACCTCTTTCACAGTTGATATATTGACCCTATTTCTTATTTCCATCTAAGGGAATAATTGTTGAAGTGGACCCTTAACATTTCAGCAAGTTAAGGCTGCATAAAAGCTGATTACATGCACTGCCTTGGCTGGAAAGTTCTTCAGTGCCCTGCTCAGGAGGCTTGGAGTCCCTCCAAATTCTGTACTTTGTCTTGGCAAAGTGGGAGAAATCAGGACTTGTTCTTGTGATATATATGCACATTTCACATGGCTGCAGAGAGGGGGGTATTGAAAGTTTGCAATGTTTTGTTTGTACACAAAGGCTGCTTACCACAAGTATTGGTAAAGGAGAACTCCTAAAAGGGAAGAGGAACAAGTCCAAAAGAATATTAAATGAAGTTGTAATGTTGAGTTATTTCTGTCACTGGCACTCTACATATACAGAGGCTGGAATGGTTCAGTAAAGGCTGAACTACCCAAAGTTTTGGAGTACCTAATTGGGCTTCCTTGCTATGAGTGTACAGTGCTGTCTGCTTACCACCCAGCTCTCCAGCAATAGCTGGATAGGGATAGAGTTACTTTTTTTCCTTGGTAGCTGGTGCTCTGTTTTGGATTCAGTGTGAGAGTAATGTTGACAACACACGGCTGGTTTGATTGTTTCTCAGTAGTGCTTACTCCAAGTCAAGGACTTCTTCAGTGTCTCATGCTGTGCCAGTGAGGAGCTGCACAAAAACCTGGAAAGGAGGATAGCTGGGGCAGCTGACCTGAACTGATCAAAGGGATATTTCACATCTCACAATGTCATGTCCAATGTATTAACTGGGGGGAGTTACCTGGAAAGGGGGCCAGTCTGGGCATGGTTTTGGCATTGGTCAGTAGGTGATAAGCAACTGTATTGTGCATAACTTGATTTTCTTGAGGTTTATATCTTTCTCTCTATTATTATTATTACCTTAGTTTACTTTGTTTCAATTATTAAACCGTTCTTATCTCAACCCATGGGTTTTACTTCTTTTCCGTGATTCTTCTCCCCATCCCACCAGGGTTGAGTGGGGCAGTGAGAGAGTTGTTGAGTGGTGTTGATTTGCCAGTTCAGGTTAAAGTACAGCAGCATGACACATTTTAGATAATTCCACTAATTCATTTGCTTTTGTCTGCTGCAGAACTGTTTCCCAGTGGATGCACTGCCTTAAGAAAAATCACTCCCAACATTGATGAAGAAGGTGCAATGAAAGAAGATGGTGGGATGATGGATGTACATTACAGTGAGGTGAGGTCCTATACTGTAGATACAGGATATTTGGTATCTGATTAGGATTTAGTTTTAGACTTTGCTCATGTGAGCTCTAATAAATTACAGTTGTGCACTGGTATCTGTAAACAAGACTGTTCCGCTCCAATTTCTCAAGGGAAATCTGGTCTGAAGAATTTTCTGTGTATGATTCAGATAGGTAAAACTGATGTAAGTTCTTGGTTCCTATGAAAGGTTTTTCTAGCACTGAGGCTGAAAAAGCTGCACCACAACCTTTGCCTGCTGTGTTAGGCAAATGCTAATGTTGCCAGCACAGGGCAGCACAGTCGGGTGTGGTATTTCCAAGAAGGGACAGAATGAAGTGAAGCTCTGCAAAGGAGACATTATCTGAGGGTCCCCCTGGAGTTAGGGCTGTGCTGCAGGACACCATGGTAGCAGAACAATCCAGAAACCATAGCAAGGCATTGGGGAAGTGGGTAGATCCACCCATGAGTCATAAAATCTCACAAGTACTTCTGAACCATCCCTGTGCAGCTGCCTTGGTTCGACGACGTGGCTGAGCAAGGTGGCCCTGCAGCCCAGCTGCCCATTCATCGAGGCTTGAGGATCCTTGGCATCACAGCCCACTGCTTGTTGCTTGGGCATGTTTCTTAGTCACGCACCTCTGATCTCCAGTGCTGTCATGTCCATACTCTCCCAGAGTTTTTGCATTTTCCTGTGGAAGTAACTAAATAACCAGGATATACTTGCTGGCTATTATGTCACAATAGGGCACGAATGACCGACACTCACACGCTGAGATGTCCAAGGCAAAAAAGAGAGAAAGTTTATTCCAGACCTCGACATTTATAGAATTCCAACAGTGACCATGGATTGGAGGATGAAATTGTCCTCTCCAACCACACTGGTCAAACCGACAGTCCATCAGTTCTCTCCTCCTCCAGAAAGGAATGCAAAACAATCATTATTTATATGAAAAGTGCGTGAGAAACTCCATTACAAAAATGTAAACATCAGAAGGCTTAGAAGAACTTTAGAAGAACAGGGCGACATCTCACCTTTTTTCCGTTTAAAAAAGAAAAAGAAAAAAGAAAAATTAACAATGTTCAGTGTCCACTCGTGGAGAAATCATCAGAGTGATCACTCGCGTCATCTGCATCTGAGTCATCACTCGGTGATTCATCCACTTGATGGTTTTCGGTTTGGTCACAGTTTCCATCTTGCCTGTCAGCTGGGTTCTGTCTTTGAAGTGTGTCCGTCCTGACCTGCGACCGCAAAGGTACCCAGCATGCCCCAGTATCTGTGGACATGCAAGCATACCCCAGTATCTGTGGACATGCACGCATACCCACGCCCCAAAATGATAAGATCATAGGGATCTTCCCACTGTTTGGTGACTAAATTCTGCACCCAAACCTTCACTCGAGGCTGATGTGTCTCGTCCGAAGCCTGCAACGAAAGGTGATGGTTCAAGATGACAGTGTTACTTGAGTTCTGCGGCACCGTGAGATGATTGATGGTGTACAAGGCCTTTGCCAACCGACTGTGCGGGGTTTCACCCTGCATTCCCCGTTTTTGTTTTTGTAGAACCCACTTCAGAGTACCATGAGCGCGTTCTACAATAGCTTGACCAGTCGGAGAATAAGGGATACCAAACTTGTGTGACACACCCCACGACTGCAGGAACTGCCACACCTTCTGCGATGCGTAAGCAGGACCATTGTCGGTCTTCACAGCAGAAGGTATGCCTAGAACGGCAAAGGCCTGCCTCCAGTGGGCGAGGACATCACGGGTCTTTTCTCCAGTGTGAGCAGAAGCCCACATCGCAGAGGAGAACGTGTCCACAGTGACATGCACATACTTGAGCCGGCCAAACTCGGCAACCTGGGTGACATCGGTCTGCCAAAGCTGCAAGGCCCTAAGGCCTCTGGGGTTTACCCCTGCCGGCAAAGGCCCAGCAAGCGCGGGACAGTTGTCACATGACTCAACAATGTCATGAACCTCAGTTGACGTCAACTGAAATTGCTTCTGCAAGGTATGTGTGTTCTGATGGAAAAACCCATGCGATGCCTTGGCCTGCGTAAGTGTGTCTGGCTGAGGTGCTACCCATGCTGGGTTAGCCAACTTGTCAGCCCTCGCGTTACCTTCTGCTACAAACCCTGGCAAATTGGTGTGACTCCTTGTGTGCAGAACGTAGTATGGATGAACCCAGGCCTGAATGGCACACCACAAGGTCTTCAGTAAATAAAACAAGGCAGGATTACTGACCTTCTTCAAAACTGAATAACCCAACTGCTGTGCGACATTGGCCACATAGGCAGAATCCTTGACCAAATTGAAAAGTTCCTGGGAGAATTTCTCAAATGCCATGACAGCAGCCCTCAGTTCAACCAGTTGGGCTGACCCATCCTCATGACCCTCCAGGACCTGCCACTCAGATCCATCCTTCCAGGTAACAATGGCCTTCCCTGTTTTCCCAAACCGTCAGTGAAGACAGTGGGTCCTTGCACCAGCTCCTGGGTATGTTTGGGCCGCAAAGAAATTTCTGTTACTTTCGCCACTTGCAGTAGCTTGTGGCTGGGCAGATGATAAGTGATCTGCCCTGAAAAGTTTTCCAGAGCACATTGCATAGCAACACTGTTTGCAAGGCTCCAGTCAAAGTTTTCCTGCTCAACTGGGATCACGATCTTTGTGGAATCTGCCCCCATCAATTGCAAACACCGTTGTCGGCATTTGATTATCAAGCGAGCAATTAGCTCAGATAATGTGGTTACCGTCTTCTGCGGCTGATGGGGCAGGAAGACCCATTCCAAAATGTGCAAGGGATCAGAATATTTGTCATTCCATTGGCCAATGATACCTGTGGGATGTAAATCCGTAGCAGTGATGAACACAGTGATATCAATGGAAAGATCAATGTGATAAACCTGGCAAGCAGAAACAGCTTGCTGAACCTCCTCCAGCACTCATCGTGCCTCGGGTCAATGTGCGAGGCGACTTTAAATCAGAGTCTCCCGTTAACAAATCACAGAATCACAGAATTTCCAGGTTGGAAGAGACCTTCAAGATCATCGCATCCAACCCATGTTCCAACACCCCAACTAGACCATGGCACCAAGTGCCGCATCCAGTCTTTTTTTAAACACATCCAGGGATGGTGACTCTACCACCTCCCCGGGCAGGCCATTCCAGTACTTTATCACTCTTTCTGTGAAAAACTTTTTCCTAAGATCTAACCTATACTTCCCTTGACGCAGCTTGAGACTGTGTCCTCTCGTTCTGTCAGTTGCTGCCTGGAGAAAGAGACCAACCCCCAGCTGACTACAGCCACCTTTCAGGAAGTTGTAGAGAGTGATAAGGTCTCCCCTGAGTCTCCTTTTCTCCAGGCTAAACAACCCCAGCTCCCTCAGTCGTTCCTCATATGGCTTGTGTTCCAAGCCCCTCACCAGCCTCGCTGACTCCTCTGGATGCGCTCAAGAGTCTCAATGTCCTTCCTGAACTGAGGGGCCCAGAACTGGACACAATACTCAAGGTGTGGCCTCATCAGTGCTGAGTACAGGGGAAGAATGACCTCCCTGCTCCTGCTGGCCACACTATTCCTGATACAGGCCAGGATGCCATTGGCCTTCTTGGCCACCAGGGCACACTGCTGGCTCATGTTCAGCCGGCTGTCAACCAGAACCCCCAGGTCCCTTTCTTCCTGAACACTGTCCAGCCACACCGTCCCCAGTCTATAACGTTGCAGGGCGTTATTATGGCCAAAGTGAAGGACTCGGCACTTGGATTTGTTAAACTTCATCCTATTGGATTCTGCCCATCCATCCAACCGATCCAGGTCTCTCTGCAGAGCCCTCCGTCCTTCCAACAGATCGACACATGCTCCCAACTTAGTGTCATCTGCAAATTTGCTAATGAAAGACTCAATACCCTCATCCATGTCATCAACAGAAATATTGAACAGAGCTGGCCCCAGCACAGACCCCTGAGGAACACCACTGGTGAGTGGACGCCAGCTGGATGCAGCACCGTTGACCACCACTCTCTGGGCTTGGCCATCCAGCCAGTTCCTAACCCAGCAAAGAGTGCTCCTATCCAAGCCACGGGCTGCCAGTTTATCTAGGAGTATGTTGTGGGAGACAGTGTCAAAGGCCTTGCTGAAGTCCAAATAAACAACATCCACAGCCCCTCCTGCATCCACCAGGCGGGTCACCTGGTCATAAAAGGAGATCAGGTTGGTCAAACATGACCTACCCCTCCTAAACCCATGCTGGCTGGATCTAATACCCTAGTCATCCTGTAAATTTTGTGTGATGACACTCAGTATAAACTGTTCCATTATCTTACCAGGTATTGAGGTCAGGCTGCCTGGTCTGTAATTACCAGGATCCTCCTTGACACCCTTTTTGTGAATGGGTGTCACATTGGCCAGCTTCCAGTCATCCGGAACCTCACCAGTGGGCCAGGACTGTTGGTAAATGATGGAGAGCGGCTTTGCAAGCTCATCTGCCAGCTCCCTCATCACCCTGGGATGAATCCCATCTGGTCCCATGGATTTATGAATATCCAAGTATTTCAGTAGTTCTCTGACTGCCTCCTCTTGGATAATGGGGGGACCATTCTGTTCTCTGACATCATTTACCAACCCAAGAGGACAGTCGTCATGATGGCAAGTCATCTTCCCACTAAAAACTGAGGCAAAGAAGGTGTTGAGCACTTCTGCCTTCTCCTCATCTGTAGTTACTAAGTTCCCTCCCTGACCTAATAAAGAACAAAGGTTGGTCTTACCCTTCCTTTTACTATTAATATATTTGTAAAAACATTTTTTATTATCTTCTACAGCAGTCGCCATTCTAAGTTCAAACTGAGCTTTGGCCTCCCCAATTTTTTTCCTACATGCTTTAGCAGCCCTCTTAAATACTTCCTGAGAGACCTGACCCTCCTTCCAAAGATGATACATCTTCTTTTTATTCCTAAGTTCCTCCAAGATCTCCTTGTCCATCCAGGCTGGACGTTTACCCCGTCGACTTACCTTACGGCACTCAGGGACAGTCTGTCTCTGTGCCCTCAAGATCTCTGTTTTGAGAAATGCCCAACTTTCCTGAACTCCTTTGTTTTTAAGAGCTGCTTCCCAAGGAATGCTCCAACTAAGTCTCCTAAATAGGCCAAAGTCTGCCCTCCGGAAGTCCAGTGCAAGTCTTACTGGTGCTCCTCCTGATTTCACCAAATATTGAGAATTCTATAATTTCATGATCACTGTGCCCCAAGTGGCCTCCAACCACCACATCTCCCATCAGCCCATCTCTATTTGCAAACAGCAGATCTAACATAGCCCCTCCCCTGGTGGGTTCACCCACCAGTTGCGACAAAAAGTTGTCCTCCATACACTCTAAAAATTTCCTGGACTGCCTCTTATCTGCTGTATTAAGTTCCCAGGAGATGTCTGGTAGGTTGAAGTCACCCACAAGAACAAGGGCTGATGATCCTGAAACAGTCTCCAGCTGCTTATAGAATAAGTTGTCCACTTCTTCCTGGTTGGGTGGACGATAACAGACTCCCAGTAGGATGTCAGCCTTGTTGGCTGTTGGGGGTTAGACTTGTTTATTTTTTTCACCTATAGAATTTTTTTCCAAGAGTTGCAAGGCAACTGATTGCCGGGTACTTATCAGTGCTCAGGTGAAACAAAGCATGGAGGCTGGCACTTGGCTACACCCTTTGTCTCCGAGAGTTTCCCCCGGGGGGGGGAGAAAGACGGGGGCTGCGGGGCAGCTGCACGTTTAGTGTGGTCTGCGTCAGGAGCAGACGGGGCTGCCGTTGCTGCGTGAGTTTCTCACTGGCACCACCGGGATCTGATCCTGAAGAGAGCTACTATCATCTGCTCGTGTGCCCAGGAAGATCCTGATTTCTCCTTTTGCTGCCCTGCTGGAGCTGTCTCAGCCCTGTCCCACTGCCTCGGCGCTGTTTTAGAGCTGCTCTGCACTGCGGGCCCACACTGGTCTCCCTGCCAGACATCCCTGCCCTCCAGTGACCACCGATGGAGCTCCGAACTTCATCCGATCCACCAGCCCGGGATTCCCCACCATTCCAGCTTGGTACCTTTTTTTTTAGAGTCCCCAGAGACCAGACTGCCCCGGGTTTTGTGAAACCAAGCTCCGTCAAAGTCCCTAGTTCTGTTTTTGCTATTAATTGCTGTAGTTGTTGTTGTTTGTTTGCCTTGTTATACCTATTAGTAAAGAACTGTTATTCCTATCCCCATATCTCTGCCTGAGAGCCGTTTTAATTTTCTAAATTATAATAATTTGAGAGAAAGAAATTTGAATTATCCATCCCAAGAAAAGCCCTGCCTCTCTTTAGCACATACCTGTCTTCTTTCAAAACCAAGACATTGGCCTTCCCCTTAATTCTTACCCATAGGCACTCAACTCCATCTTCCTTAGTTTCAATTCCTACAGCATCAAAAGTCTCCTTAATATAAAGGGCCAGCCGTCCACCTCTTCTTCCTTTCCTGTCTCTTCTGAAGAGCCTGTAGCCATCCAGTGCAGAGCTCCAGCTATGTGTCATCCCACCATGTTTCTGTGATGGCAACTACATCATAGCTTTGCTGTTGTACCATGATCTCCAGCTCTTCTTGTTTGTTACCCATGCTGCGTGCATTGACATACATGCATTTCAGCTGGGCTACTGACTTTACCCTTAACTCAGGCTTACCACCCTTGAACCTGCTTCCAGACAGCCCAGCTGCATCCCCTTCCCCCTTCAAGCCTAGTTTAAAGCCCTCTCAATGAGGTCTGCCAGTTCATGAGCTAGAAACCTTCTGCCCTTAACAGAGAGATGTATCCCATCTGGTTCCAGCAGAGCAGGTGCTGTAAAAGTTTCCCCATGATCAAAGAATCCAAAATTTTGCTGATGACACCAACTCTTAAGCCACTTGTTGATGGTGTGGGTTCTCCTGTTTCTTTCATCATTTTTTTCCGCCACCAAAGGGACTGAGCAGAACACTACCTGTACTCCTGCCCTATCAGCTACTTGACCGAATGCCCTAAAGTCCCTTTTAATTGCCTTGGCACTCCTCTTTTCAATCCCATCACTGCCAGCCTGGAGTATCAGCAGTGGGTAATAATCAGAAGGCTGAATCAGCCCAGGAAGTCTCTCAGTGATATCCCTTACCCGGGCCCCAGGGAGGCAGCAGACCTCCTTGTGGGATGGGTCCGGTCGACATATGGGACCCTCAGTTCCCCTCAGAAGAGAGTCACCTACTAAAATTACCCTTCTTTTCTTCTTGGTGCTAGAGGTGGTGATTCTTCCTACAGATGAATCATAATTGGGAGGCTCATTGGGCAGACAATTTTCTTCTAAATCAACTAAATCATCTGGCTGGCTCTCTAGATCCAGGGCCTCATACCTATTCTGAAGTGGCACCTGGCTGGAGGATGGGGAGGGGTTTTTATTATTACCTCCCCGAGTGGGGACCCATTTCCACTCCCCTTCATTTACCAGGTGCCCTTCAATTGCCTGAGAGTGGGAGGCATATGAGTCCTCAGACTCTCAGTCAGAGGCCTCCTTTAAAGATGGAAGGGCTGAACTCCACCAGTCTATTTCCCTTTCACTTTCCCTGATACTTCTTAATCTTTCAACTTCCTCCCTAAGCTCGGCCACCAGCGAAAGGAGGTCATTCACCTGTTCACACCGCAGGCAGGCCTCCTCCACTACACCACCTGACGCCACCGATAAGCTCAAACACTCTGGGCAGGAATGGGTCTGTACAGATGCATCCTTTCTGGAGGGCTCCACTTGGTCACATACGCTTACACCAACCACAGTTTTCGACCGTGTATAAACCATTACTAACGGAAACCACAAAAGCAAGCAGCCAGCAAAAAAATCTAAAAACAACACAGAGGATACCTAACTAGCAAGAAAAAGTTGCAACCCTACCTGCTTGCCCTGCCTGCGTTAACTGCTGCGCAAACTGCGGTGTCCACGGCCCAGAGACGTGCCCAGCCCCTGTTTGCCCGCTCCTGTTCGTCGGGCTCCAGGTTGCCGTGCTCCCCAGAGGCCTCTTCCTATAATCAGCCACTCAGCAACGAAAGAAGCTCCACCCCTCGTACCTCAATGACTCACAAAAGCAAACCACTTACCTGCAAATCATACAGAGGAGACAGTTGTGCATTGGTCAGTCCCAAGTACGGACGTAACCATATGATGACACCTACCAATTTCTGGGTGTCATTCAGTGTCTTCACCGAATGCACAAATTGCACCTCCTGGTGTCGGATGGTTTGTTCCAGAATTTTGACCCCCAAATACTTCCAAGGAGGCTGTTGTTAACCTTTTCTGGAGCCACTTGCAGCCCATGAGCATGCAAAGCATCAAGCAACTGAGGCTGTATCCTCAGTAGCTCATCCTGGGTGGGCGCAGCCACCAAAATGTCCTCCATGTAGTGATAAACATGGGCATCAGGAAACTGCTTGTGAACTCCAGACAAGGCCTGGGCCACATACCATTGGCATATGGCGGGTGAATATCACATCCCTTGGGGAAGAACCATCCATTGATACCTCTGTGCAGGCTCAGCATTGTTAATTGGTGGCACCGTGAAGGCAAATTTCAGTTTCTCATCAGGATGCAAAGGAATCATAAAGAAACAATCCTTCAGATCCACGATGAGGACTGGCCAATCTGCTGGAAGCATGGTAGGTGATGGCATGCCCGCCTGCAACATCCCCATGCTTTCCATCACGGCATTGACCTTTTGCAGGTCTTGTAACAACCTCCATTCCCCAGATATTTCTTGATGCAGAAGACAGGAGTGTTCCAAGGACTGGTAGAAGGCTCCAGATGACCCTAGTCCAACTGCTCCTGCACTAGATTCCGAAGAGCAACAAGCTTATCTTCAGGGAGGGGCCACTGGTTCTCCCAGACAGGTTTGTCCACCAGCCACCGTAAAGGAGGCGTAGGACACTCTGTGCCCTTCATCGCAGTGGCCCCCATCAAAAATCTGTCCCAATGCGCACCCCCCATGCGGACAGAACATCCCGCCCCCAGACTTTAGCAACAGCTGAAGTAACATGAGGCCAGACCATGGCCGTCTGTCCCTCCAAGTTCGTGATCAGCACGGGCTGCTGGCTCACATAGCATTGCGCCGTTCCTCCCAATCCTATGACAGGCGTCTCCACTGGATCCAAGGGCCACTCTGGGGGCCAGGCAGCAAGGGAGAGAACTGTGACGTCCGCGCTGCTGTCAAGAAGCCCGCAGAGACAGATCTCCGGCGGCATCGCGCCAGGGATGGACAGGGTACATAGCATCTCGGAACATTCTTTGGTCAGGACAGTGGTCCAGTGAACTTGAGGCGGCCCAATGGATCCAAAGCCGCCATCTCCTCGCAACCGGTCAATGGTCCTGCGAACACAAGACTTAAAGGGCACAAGTTGAGCAAGCCTCATCCCTTCCGGGATAGTGACGGGGGGGTGGGTGTGGACACCATGGCACAAATCTGTCCCATGAAACCTGCATCAATGAGTCTCACGTGCACAATGATACCCTGAAGGGTGGCACTAGATCTCCCCATAAGGAGAGCACTCATGCCCTCACCCACGGGACCAAAGGCATCCAGGGGACTTTGTGTATTTTGCAAGAATCTAAGACAACCGTTGCTGCTGTGCAGACATCAACACCTGCTGAGCCGCAGGTGCTGGCTGCAAGCCGGCCAAGCAGACCTCCATCAGCTCCAGGGCTTGGAGAGAAGCTTGTGTCTGAGCGCGTCTCCTCCGTGCGCTCCGCTTCCTGTTTCCCGAGCCCAGCAAAGCCTGGTCATTAGTGTGAACAGTCGCCTTACAGACATTTGCAGTATGGTTCGGCATTCCACACCGGCCACACAAGAACAAGGGAGTTGTGGACTTCTGTACCTTCTTTCCCTGTTTCTTGCTGGCCTGAGCATTCCCCTGCTGTCGCTGCCTGCCCTGCGGCACTGCCCAGACCGGCTTCACAGCAGTGACCACAGCAGCCAACTTATGACCTGAAGTGCCTATTTTTGCACAGGCCTCTGCCATCTGGGGGACAGAAGGATCACCAGGAAGAGCCTCTATGATCCTCCTACAATCGGCATTGCAGTTGTGTCTTGCAAGGTGCTTAAGCAAAAGCTTCCTTGCCTCAGGATCTCCCACCTGCTTCTCCACAGAGGCAGCCAGACTCTGCAAATCGCAGAAAAGACTCATCAGCCCCCTGGACAACGGTCACAAAGGACTCCTTTGGAGCAGCCATCTCAATGGTCTGGATCAACGCTGCCATGCCTGTTGTCTGGCACTGATTGAGCACAAGGGGATCAAAGACAACCTGCCCATTAGGACCAGCAAAATTGCCTGTGCCCAGCAGCACATCAGTACCAATCACACGCCTGGGATCCTGCGGACCCAGCGCAGCATTCTGCTCCACTGCTCTGACTGCCAACTGAGTCCATTTAGACTCAAAGATCTCGTATTCTACAGGATGAAAAAGAACACGAGCCAGACTTCAGATGTCAAAAGTTGTCAGCAAATCAGCAGCAAACACACGAAGCAGCTGCATGACTTCAACAGACCCCAGACAATATTTTCCAACCTTATCACAGAGTTCCATCATAGCTTTCCAAGATAAAGGTTGGTAGGTATTATGGGTAACACCCCTAAGCACAGGGAAAGCCTGGTAACCCCCGGGTAAGGCGGCAACACCTGCCAAGTCCCTTCCCGTGGACTCCACAGAGACAGAGGCAGGTGCCTGACTGGGAGTCAGCTCAACACCACCCGATATCGCGTCCCCTGCAGCATCAGCAGGGCCAGAGAAGCCATCTCCGCAATCCAGGAGGCGATGTGCGAAGGCACAATCAACCATCTCCTCGACCTTAGCTTGGACTTCTTGCCAGAATCACCCATGTTCCCTTGGACGCATGGTCACCTGACACGGGGGGAGTGTCCATAAGGACGATGAGGAAGACCCGCCAGCCCAGGGCCCATGGCCTTGGGGGGCCACCAGTCTCCCCCTGGCCACATCACCATTCGTGCCAAAGGTGAACACCGCAGCGTCCGCACTTGCCACAGCCCTGGTATCCGCGTGAGGCAGGGGCGGCGGAGCCGGGCCAGTCCAGCCCCAGCAGAGCCCGTGCCTGCCGGCAGCCCAGCAATGCTGGCCGCTGCAGCACGGGCAGAGGATCCCATGGCAGGCGCAGGCCCCGGCAGGGCTTGCGAACCCGGTGCGGATCGGAGCGGGGCCATCGCGAGGCCACCCTCCCCCGGTTCGGGGGGGGGGGGCGGGGTGCAGAGAGGGGTTGCGGCATGCGGAGTTGCGACTCCACCCTGCGCCCTGGCCAGCGACGCCAGCATGGGCGGTGCGGGCAGGGAACGGGGGCGCGGGCAGGGAACGGGGGCGCAGGCAGGGGCGCAGCCAGCAGAGCCGCGTCACCGCCCTGCGCCCTGGCCACGGGGGCTGGCATGGGTGATGCGGGCGGGGAGGGAACCTCAGGTGGAGTGGAAAGCCACGCAAGGCTACTTGAACCCGGGCCCACCCTTGCCCTGCAAGCACCACCACCCGCCGCGCCCGGTGGAGGCGGCGCGGGGAAGGGGGTGTCCGGAACCGCCCCCAGGAGGGTTCTACCCATGACGTGGAACCCCACAGCAGGCATCACCCCCCCAGAGCGGGGCGGGGGTCCAACAGAAAATTGATCAACTCCCCGCCTCCAGCGGCTTCCACTGCCTGCACATGCCTGACAGGCTGCACAGAGGTAGAGGCGGTCGGTGCCACCCCCCCCGGCGTCGAGACTGGCGGCGAAGCGGCCAGCTCTGCTCCCGCCGCGCCCAGGGGATATGTTGTGGACATGCCGCAATTCGGACAGAGCGTTTTCACCGAATCAGGCTCAAGCGGAGGCTGAGCCAGGGGCTCCCTGCAGCCCCCAAGCGCCAGGAAGGCACAAAGGGAGGGCGGTTACCCCCCGCTCCGCCGCCTCCGCAGCATGGGGAGGGGCGAGGCCGGCATAGCTGACTCCACGGGACCCCCAGAAGCCCGCAGGGTTCCACCCATTCGCTGGCCGGGAGCCCAATCCACCCCGGGGGGACAAAAGTCGTAATCTGAGACGGAAACATCTTCCAGCGCAACATCATGGGGGGGTTAGGGTTTCTGCCTCGCGCAGAAACTCAAAATCCACCTCGGCCCTCAAAAGGACTCCAGCGTCCTCCTCAACCTCCCCGTCCGTGTCCAAGATGGAAGGGTCTCCCTGGGAACTCTGTGCATCCCCAGAAGCCTGAGAGCTGAAGGATTCAAATACCTGCAAAAACCTGTCAAACCTTTTCCATTGTATCAGCAATTGTACCATGTCTATACCATAACCAGCAGAGAGAGCCTCCATGAGGTGTTCTCCCAAGAGAGACCACGCCTCCTCAGGGTCTGGAAAAAAACCTTGCTCCCTGGCCCACGGGAATAACCTCTCAAAGCCACTCTGGGAAACGGAAGCCCGCTTCCACTCCATGAGATCTTTCCAGATATCCAAGACCAGTGAGTCCTCCATAGAAACCTCAGGGGTTGCCATTATTACAAGAGCTGCAGGCAAAGTGCCAAATGGCTCACAGTCACCGCGCCAAAGCAGGGAGGGGGGGTAAGAACTACAAGACCTCACCCACGGCTGTCTTACACTCGGCAGTCACCAGATGTTGCAATAGGACACGAAACGAACGACACTCACACGCTGAGATGTCCAAGGCAAAAAAGAGAGAAAGTTTATTCCAGACCTCGACATTTATAGAATTCCAACAGTGACCATGGATTGGAGGATGAAATTGTCCTCTCCAACCACACTGGTCAAACCGACAGTCCATCAGTTCTCTCCTCCTCCAGAAAGGAATGCAAAACAATCATTATTTATATGAAAAGTGCGTGAGAAACTCCATTACAAAAATGTAAACATCAGAAGGCTTAGAAGAACTTTAGAAGAACAGGGCAACACTATTATGCTAATGATTTATGAAGAATTAATGAACTTTTAAAAAATAACTTGTCCTTTTTCTTCTTCTTTCCCTTCCCCCTCGCCAAAATTTAGAATGCCTTTAGAAAGGCCAGGAATACACAGGGTTTAAACTTATGTAACTGCAATTACTTATTCTGGGATCTGATAAAAGTATCTGAAGTTAAAATGCTTTTAAGTTGGAGTGTTAGTAACACCACTCATTTGGTTGCTCTCATAGGAGGTCCTGGTGGAGCTGCTGGAGAAGTGTATAGATGGCATGTGGAAAGCAGAACATTATGAAACAATTTCTGAAGTTTCCAAACTGATCATTCCTATTTATGAAAAGCGGTGTGAATTTGAGGTGGGTATTTTGAACTAGTTTGCATAGAGCAGGTAATTTTCTAGACTGCAAAGAAAAAAAAAAAAAACAGGTCTTTTTTTAAAGTTATGAGTTACTGAATTGGTGTCACTAAAGCACAAACTGTGCTTCATTGTTAGTTATTAAAGAAATTAGTGAAAGCAATTATCTGAAAGGTGATTATCAAAGCTAATGACATGGATGACTCATGTCTAGTGAATAATTACTGCCTTCCTTCCTGTAAAATAAAACTGTTGTCATTCCATATGCTCATCAAAGATAGATTCTTTTTGAGACCTGAGGTTCTTAAGGGTTAAAACCAGAATGAGAACAGTTCTCAAAGAAAGGACTAGATCTGTGGGTAATTCAGTGGCAAGTGGAGGGGAAGGAAGGAAGTTGTTCCCAGCCTTGCTCCTTCCCACCATGTGCTGTGACCTGTGCTTCAGCTTAATACTGGTCCTCTTTCCCTACCTCTGCCATGATAGAACATCCAGCCATATAACTGAAGGTGGGGGGGAAAGCCTTACCTCGATCTATTTTTTTTTCATTCTAAAGCTGTTTTTAGTTAAAAAAAAAATACTTCCTGGGTAAAATATTACCAGCTGCTCTGTGTGTGAAGACTCAGGAAACACGCTGACAGTGCACTCAGCCTTCTCTCCAGGGGCAGTGGTGTTACTGCAGTCTGTGGTACCTTGCAGACCTGACACTAAGCATGTACTTAACACTAGGTTTTTCAAACAAGACTGCATGAGTTCAATCTCTTTAGAAACTGAGGTTTCAATTCTCCAGAGGATTGTGTTCAGGTATCTTAGTAGCTTCTGGTGTTAGCTAGAATGTCCTGCTTGGAAAATCCTGCTTTCATCATAATGTCAAAATCTGATTTCCAGAAACTCACCCAGCTGTACAGAACACTCCACGGAGCATATGCTAAGATATTGGAAGTAATGCACACAAGGAAGAGGCTTCTTGGAACCTTTTTCAGAGTGGCCTTTTATGGACAAGTAAGTATATACACTGGCTTGCCAGCTACCCCTCATCAGGCATCCTGGCCCCAAAAGCTGCTGCTCTGTCAGACCTGGAGTTGAAAAGCTCCTCTGGTGCAGCCACCAATGTGTCTACATGAGTGTTTTGGAATTGCACATTGGGGATGAGGGTTTCTATCTGTCTCCAGGAGCACTCAATTTATTATAAAGTTTATGATTCTGCTGGTAGGCTTTTCATAAAACAACTCAGCACTTAGGAAATGGCCTAGTGGGTTCAGAAAACACTGAGGGATTTTTGTAATTATAGTTATTGTAGGTTACACAGACACAATTTAGTGTGTATAGTAAATAACTAGTAACAGTATATAACTTTATAAATATGTTTAATTCGAGTTTGTTCCCTATTAAAATCATTACTTTGTGTAAGCTATCCAAGAGACAGGATTCCAAACTGTGAAAAACGAGGTTCACCTTTTTGGAAAAATTTAGAAGTTTAATAAAAAAATTAAGAAAATAGACAATTAGGAGAGATAAAAGCAAAATACATTTTCTCGGCCGAGGGTGCCTGGCACAGAACTAGCCAGCACACTTTGTCTAACAGAGTTTTTTCTTCTTATACATGAGCTTGTTGCATATTTAAAATTCACATGCATAATTCAAACATTCTTTTGGAGTGTGAATTCCTCTGTTCAGTCTCAACTCCCCTCCCAGACACTCTCTCCAGCAGACCCGTCTTCGTGGCTCCACTCCATCTGATAACACAGGTCCATAAATTCTTCTCTTGGGGCTCTGGTCATCTTCAATTGGACAAGATACTTGACAACAGAAGTTTAATTGCTTCCCTAGTGTTCTGACACTAAGATGCTCATCACATTTCTAAATTCTATTAATAAAGAAAATACAGTACAATCTTCTTGCATTCTACATACAGTATTCATTTTAATATTTGCAAAAAGCCAACTATATACTATGCATTCATAACAAAACTGAGCCAGTTAATGGTTGGCATACCATGCCTAAGGAACATTTTCACCTCAATGGAGGGCAAGGACAACGATAACAAAAGGCCACCTGGACAATCAAAGAAGGCTAATCAGGACCCAGACAGACAAATCCACATCCCTTCACTGGCGCCCCGGGAACTGTAAACAAGACTAATTTATGGACAGAAAAATCAGTTTTACCAGAAAACTGCTTTACATATTATGGACTGTAAAAATCGGATTTATCGGAAAAGCTACTATGGACTGTAATCTCATCTGTACAATTCAAACATAGCCAGAGGACATTTTTTCCCTATAAAATATCCAGAGAAATATAGGAGAGGGTGGGACCTGAGAAGGAGGCTGCAAGACAGAGAGCTTGTATTTCATCCTTCTTGCGGCTCACCCAGTACTTCCCGGGTAAGGACTGTATAGAGATTGTAGCTTTTTCTCGGTTTATCACTTTGTTGTTTTTTCCAATAAATTTTCTTAAAGGAAAATATTGAAGAAACTGTCGTTTATAACAACTATAACCATAGTATATAAACAGTAGTAGTAACAGACATTTTTTTTTCTACAGAAAAATGCTGCTCTCTTCTGGGTATTAGCAGAGTAAAAGGTTATGAGAGAAGCTGGAGGCAAAACATCTATCAGTGTTGATTACACACATGTAGAGTTAGGTAGTACTTTTGTTAGCTGAGGTGGCTGGAAAACTGAATAAGATCTGGGGCTCAGAGTCCCAGGAAGCAGCGTGATTTTATCCTATCTGATGAAGTCTTCTGAGCTTAAAAGCAGTTGTGTTTTTTTTTTTTTTTTCTCTGTGCTGGTTTTGCAAGGAAGTGATTTTTCCAAGAAAGTTATAGCAAAACCAATCAGTGACTAGGTTTGAATACTGGCATCTGCTGTAGCCACTAGAAAGATGATACGCCTCTGTGAAAACACGGGTTAAAAATCAGAGAAAATTCCGAGAAGCTCTCTTTTCCTTCCAGCCTGGGAACAGGTAACAAGGGGGCCCGACTCCCTCCTTGCCACGGGGGCCAGGTCGGCCAGGCCCTGCCCAGGGCCAGGCCCCTTCCGGGGGAGCCCGCTGAGCCCCAGATCGGGACTGGGCCTGGTGACTACTGGGCAGGTGGATGGGAGGACAGAGGGCCCTGTTTCCTGGCCGGATCAGGCCCGAGTGGCTGCTAACATCCTACCACTAAAGACGCAGCCCCGGGAAGCCTAGCCAGGCTGGGTGACCCCTGCCAAGGGGCAGGCCCCTCCCTTCCCCCCCATCGAAGCCCACAGGACCAGGCCGGGCTCTTCCCCTAGCCACGTAAGAGATCATGCAGCTGAGACCAAAGGTGGCTCTGCAGCTGGGCAGGTGTCCCCGCAGTAGCCAGAACCCTGAGATCCTGGCCTAGCCTCAGAGCGGCCTGATTTTACCACCTTTGGCCACTGCCTGGAAGAATCATCATGCCCTCTACAGGCTGTTAACTCTTTCCTTGCACAGATGAAACTTGCAAAACTGAAAATATCCCTCGAGCCCAGCTGGAAAGTGGCTCCCAGCTGTTCCCGGCTAGCCCTGGCTAGGAATACTTCCAGACTCGGTTGGCAGCAGCAGGTGGACCGGCCACCACCCCCCCGGTGGGTCAGAGCTGCACGAGAGATGTCGGTGAGGCTTGACGAAGGTAGGAAGCGAGGAGGCTACTTTGTGGCTAGATGGTTTTTATTGTCACCTGCTATTCGCAGGGGAGCCACGCGTCTCTCTGAGCCTCTCTAACTGCCAGAGGTGTGGTTACAGCTTATAAGGGGTTGGGAGAAGGGGGTGGACACAAGAGGGAAACCCAATCAAGGAAATGGGGATGTCACACAGACAGCAAATGGGAAACGAGGGGTGGGGGTTTCCCAGCCTGCTCCAATCTGGGACCGAGTCTCTCCGAACACTCTGGAAGGAGAGGAGAGGCTTCCCAGAGAGTGACAGGCTGTGAAGAACAAAGGCAGGGGGAAACCAAATGGGGAGAAATACAGGAGGGAACTTGGGAGAAACCATTACAGAACTTATAAATATTAGCAATAAATAAAAAGATATAAAATGCGCCGCTACACAAAACATTAAATCCTCTCTGAGTGAGAGAAAAGACAGAGTGAAGACATGTAGAGAGACAATATAAAGACACCAAAGTTAGTGAAGGAAGAGTTACATCTTAGATGGAAGAGAACAAGAAGATGCCTTAGTTTTAGGCTGAAATTCTTTTGTAAGCAGTGGTAATAGACTGTGATATGCTAAAATATCCCTTTAAGTTGTGGAAATATGTATTGGGAAGATGATAAGAGTGTTCAGATTGCAGATATAAGCAAAGGCATTTTGGTGGACTAAGTAAATACTGAAATAGCTGTGATCTTATGAGAAACTTGAACAGAGAGAGAAAGAGATGAGATGAAGATCTGCCCCTAGAAAGATCTCTTCCTGGAGATGAAGAACCTTTGCTTTAGAACCATTCATCTTTAAAATGGTATCCCATGAGTTTCATGGCCCATATGCAGCTGTGGGAGGCTGTGTGATATGGGAGGGACTTCGCAAATGCAGATTCCTGGGCAGCTGCTTTTGTGAGAATTAAATGCCACAAGAGGACTGTTCTTTCTTGTGGAGAAGTTTCCATGGTAGGCTAAAAGAGACTTCTCTCTCTAAAAGAACTGGTGAAAGACTTTTATAGGTGGTAAACTGACCTAGAGTTCCAAGTTTTGTCTATACGTTGTCTGTGAGAAAGAAAAGAAGCTGTTGGGGGAGAGGGGAAGTGTTTTGAAGGTTTTATTCTGATTCTTATTAATTTTTTTTCTCCCTTATAGCTTTGTTAATAAACCTGTCTTTATACCCTTTTAAGGTTTGAGCCTGCTTTGCTTTTCTCCCAATCCTATCTCACAGCAGAAATAGAGTAAATAATTCTAATAGGCACTCAAACCACTACACTAATTTTGGGAAACAGAAATTGGCGAACTTGAAACCACTACACAAATTGGTGTTTCCGCCCAGTTTTGACCTGAAACTGTCACAGAAAGTCTTCTGAGCTTAAAAGCAGTTGTGGTTTTATTTTTTTTTTCTCCACTTATAGCAGTTAATAAAGTGTGATACCCTCATGTCCTTTCTGTCTCTGAACAACCTGCTTCTGCTTGTGGACTCATAACCAAGGGGGAGGTGCAGGACCCCTCTTTAGAAAACACCATGTAAATTATATTTGCCTTGCCTTTCTTTATTCCTTCTTTTAGAAGAGATGATGAATACCCCTGAAACCATCATGGGTTTGTACCTTTGAATGTCACTGTCACAACATATCAGAGCAGTGACTTCTGCTGCAGCAAACATGCATTTTATATTTACCTTCATCTTCTCTGTAACTTTGGATATGTAAAAAGTAAATAAGATTAGCAACAGATAAAAGGAAACAACTGCTAGCTTAATTTTCCAGAAGCTGGAAATAACTGAATCAGCCCTTAAAATTAAGTTGTGTAGCATCCTGACAACCAGTACTTGATCCAGTTTTGCACTTTAAAGCTTTTTTGGCTTTATATTCCAGCTACACACAGATAGCTTAACACTGTGTCACAAGTTCTAACTGGAACAGCTCACCAAAGCATGAAGTTCCTATGCTGTTTCCATTATGGGTAAGACTGGTGATGCAAGCACAGTCTTTGATGTGTTCTGGTCTCTATTTACAGTAAATACACCAAATCCCACTTCCTTGAATACAAGAGGAATTAAAGCACAGAAAACCCATTTATTTTTTTATTGCCTAAAGTCTCTTGCAGCTTACACAAATTCCTTAATTTCAGACTGTTCCTGTGGCTCTGTTGTCAGGGCTTCCTCAATTTATATATCTTTCTGCTCCTTCTCTGTACCTTGTTTTTATGGGTTTTTTTCTCCTACCTGTCTCTTTCCAACCTTCTAAAAGGTCAAATGCTGGCCAAACCATTTTCCACATAGTTTAGATTTCTCACTGGTCGTACTCAAGTAATGATGTGTTGTGTTTGTGTTGGTTGAAGAATTTTTTTTTAGACCATTTTTGAAGGAACCTATTAAACAGGCAAAGTTCTGTGAGACTTTGTGAGCCATAGCCTTCCAAACCTTTTTGGCTTTCTGAAATGTTAGTAGAAGCTTGCTAAACAAGCAGCAAATCTAAGATAAAAGTTTTCTAAATGAAGAAACACAGCTATTCATCACTGCCTTTTTTTTTTTTTTTTTTTTTTTTTTTTTTGTGGTTAATGAAAGACATTCTTTGAGGAAGAAGATGGGAAGGAATACGTCTATAAGGAACCCAAACTGACAGGCCTCTCGGAGTTCTCCTTCAGACTTCTTAAACTTTATGGAGAAAAATTTGGGTCAGAGACTGTAAAGATTATCCAGGATTCTAATAAGGTAAACTGCATGCTCCTTGGAGCTGAAGGAAGATGACAAAGCATCCCTTCCTTCTGCCAGTGGGCAGGGAAGAATGAGCCCTCTCCTCTACCCTCTTACAAACACCTCGCTTCCAATTGCCCCTGGCATCCTCATGCTCCTGTGTGTGGACATGTTGCACAGCTTGAGAAGTGCTGGTGCTGCTGTGGCTCCCAGGTGTGAATTATGAATGGGAAATTGCAATCCCCATCACGCTGAGCCTTGTTGAAGGCATTAGAAACCAGCACAGAGCATCAGGTGACTGGAAGCGAAGTTACTTCTTGCTTTGACCCTGCAAGTCTAAAAGAAAATCTCTTTGGGCCTTGCAGCCTTAGCTCCTTTCTTTTCATATGGAATACTTATTTATGCTCCCTGCAAGAGCTGTGCACACACTTAGGCTGCAGTGGGATTTATCTTGATTACCAAAGACACTGCTGGTGGTCCCAAAGCCGGTTTAGTGCAAGCCTGCAGGTTTGCCTGGCCCAGCACTGTATGAGCACTGGATCACGGTCTGGAAACTTTGTGGTCATATTAGAAGGACTGAGTAGCTCAGGCCTGTGCTGTGATGGATCAGGGGACGTGACTGCCTACAGCAAGAACAGCTTGTTTGGCACCAGGTGATGTATTTCTTGTGCCACACCTCCTTGTCTTATCTGCTGGTGGATGGTCTGAACATCCCAGCTGAGGGCAAAATGAGCATTTGGCATGTCACTGGCCTTCATGCAGTGAGGCCAGTCAGCAGGGAATTAGTTTAAATCCGATCCCAGTGAATAGATTAGCCAATTATAACTTATTAACCTTTGCTCCTCCTGTGAGTAACCCTCTTATTTCATAGGTCAACATTAAAGACCTTGATCCCAAGTATGCCCATATTCAAGTGACTTATGTGAAGCCCTACTTTGAAGACAAAGAAATGTCTGAAAGAAAAACTGAATTTGAAAGAAATCATAATATCAATAGATTTGTATTTGAAACTCCTTACACTTTATCTGGAAAAAAGCATGGCAGTGTGGAAGAACAATGTAAAAAAGGACCATTCTAACTAGTAAGTACAATTATCTGAGCATGAGACAGTATCAGTAACTATTAGGAGACTATTCTAGCTCATGAAAATGTTCCAGAAGTGCGACAAATTCTCTCAGCTTAATCAGAATTGTGAGACAATATTCTGGTTGGGAGAGGGAATTTACCTTGTATTTTTATGTGCACATTTTTACAGATTAAAAATTTGTGCTGGTAAGTTATAGCCTTGTTTGGGATCCCAAGGGCAAGAATCTGCTTGTATATGTTCTATGAAGAGTACTCCTATGTGCTGCATGACTTTTCAATCTATACATTTCTTTTGCTGTTTCTGCTAGCTTTGAACTCCTTTCCGTATGTTAAGAAGAGGATTCCAGTCAATTATGAACATCAGGTTAATTTAAAACCAATTGATGTTGCTACTGATGAAATAAAGGACAAGACAGCAGAGCTGCAGAAATTCTGCAGCTCTGCTGGTGATGTTGACATGATCCAGCTGCAGCTCAAGCTGCAGGGCTGTGTTTCTGTGCAGGTCAGTCTGTTTGATGTTTGTTCAGAATTGCGTTTACATACACAGCTCAGGGTGAGGCATTGTCACAAAACATTTACTTTCCAGAAATCATTAACTACCCAGCCAGCAGCCTCCAGCACAGCCTTCCTGTCACGTTCAGTGCTACACAAGCGGCTGGCTTGTGGGAATAAACATTTTCTCTAGTGATGTTTACAGTGTCAAGTCCAAGTGTAATTGCACATTAATTAGCCATAAGTAACTGCTGAAATATACTTAAGTCTTGAAGACTGTACTGTAAGAATCAGGCACAAAGAGCTGTTTTATGAGCCTGGCTTCTCAAGCTGGATAAGTGACCTTAGGACTCAAATCGTGCTGCTTTTCCACATAGAAATAAGAGGAAAATATGAGGAAACAAACTTAATATCTCTTTTTATCTCAGCAGGAGTTCTAGCATAAATGATTTCTTCTTTCATTCTAGGTTAATACTGGTCCTTTGGCCTATGCCAGAGCTTTCCTAAGTGACAGCCAGTCCAACAAATATCCTGCTAAGAAGGTGAATGAGTTAAAAGAAATGTTCAGGTAGGATTTCTAATGTAATAAAAACTAGCAGCTGGCTGGAAGATACCTCCTTTGATTATATTTTTGTCTGTCTCCAAACTCAGCAGATGCTGGATAGATATGTCTTATAAAGATCCAGGTCTCATGGGGTTGTGGGTGTTCACATATATGAAAAAAGCCAATGAAATTATATATATCAAGAGTTCCCAAGTCCAGGGCTGTGCTCTCCATGGGGAGATTTGCTTAAACACTTGCTTCAACAGTTTGTGTGGGTATTTGAGATTATCTCATGAAGTATGTTTGAACACCAGAGATCTGACAGTCCTATGTTCTGGGGTCTTTGATATTGTGCACTGTTTGCCAATTTTTCCAAGGGGATTTTTGCTAGCTAATGATGAACTATTTTAAAGCAAATCCTTTCCCAGTTTATAGAAGAGCACTGTTCTTGTTTCTGTTGCTAATTTTTGAAACTGTGTGACTTGCACAGGCGTTTTTCCAATTTCTGTCCCTTAGGGTAAGTTTTACCACCCACTTGAAAGTGTCCCCTAAGATATGATTAGGCAACTCTTGTTCCACCTCAGGATGAGGAGTCTGCCACACTCTTTTTCTGGACCTCTCAGGTGTAACCAGTTGTCCATTAGCCCCTACATTTTTTACTCTGGGCTGGTGATTCCCATTTCACCCATTTCTCCATTCTCGTTGTATGAAGAAAGCAGCATTTGGGACAATCCCATTCTCTTTCCGTGTATCAAGTAACCTGGCAATCAGGGAGCAATCCCTGAAAACATGCCATGCATGGTTTTACTTTCCAGCCTTGCAATGCAAACACAATCTCCATTTCAGTTGTGAATGCATTTTTATTGAGTCTTATAGAAAAAGAAAATATGTGTGTTAAATGAAGCAAAAAATTAGTAACAGATCCCAGAAAGAGCATTACAGCTCCCCATGGTGTGAACTTCCTTCTCGAGGGTGTTTGCTGTCAGGAGTTTGACCTCTGATAGCCCTGCTGTGTCACACGCACCCAGCTCTGACCAACCCTGCAGGACTGGCTGTCCCATCTACTGAGGATCCAGGCTCAAAAGAGCTCCAGCAGAAAGCCAAATACCTGTGTTGCAGTCCCTCTTCATTCCCTGATTCACTGTGCCAGGGATACTCCTGGAATGTCTTGCCCCAAACACTGGAGAAAAGGGGGTGGGAAATACTGAGATTTGCCTGTCTGTGCAGTTGCTTGCTTTGGTAGAAGACTGGACTATTGTAATGCACCAAGTTCATTCCTTTCCTCCCCAGGAAGTTTATCCAAGCCTGTGGAATTGCTCTGGAGCTCAATGAGCGTCTCATTAAGGAGGATCAAGTGGAGTACCATGAGGGGTTAAAATCAAACTTTCAGGATATGGTGAAAGAGCTTTCTGACATCATCAATGAACAGGCACATACTGCACTATGGTAGCCCACAGAGGGGGCTTCCTGTGATTGAAAACTGACTAAGTGAAAATTGTCTGAGAACTGAAAATGGGATCACTCCTCATGTTCTGTAGCTAAATATAAACAGCCGAGTAAGTGAACATGAAAATTAAGCAGTAGATTTGGTGGATTCCTAAAACTGCTTTCTGTTTACTGAAAGTTTCAGCCTGATGTTGGTATTCAGAGTGCTGCAGGGTGGAGTCTTCAGTGACACACCACTGCCTGCCGTGGTCATCAGAAATCCTCTGCCACGTTCTGCGTCATGTCTGCAAATTATAAAGAGGTCGCAAGTCAAAGTTCTCTTGCAGAATTTCCATTTCCTCAGTTACATCCAGCTTATGGGGTTTTATTTAATGTTATTTTTCCTAATATATGTTTTCTTATAATTTTTGCCTAATGCCAACATGCCATTTATATGCACTGTTAAAATTTGTGCTAATTTATCTGATGTATGATTTTATGTTTTCTTGGATCTTTCTAGAGAAATACATTTGAATAGTAGCATCAGAGAGGTGAGAGATTCAAAGAGCCGTTGTACTTCTATCTAGTATCATGCAGTGAAATTAGATGAGAACTGGCTTTCTGAAGTAATTTCCATACTCTTTAATTTTGCCTTCATTATGACAAAAGAAAGCCTATAGATTTATAGCATCAAGGATATAAAATCAACAATACAGGCTGCATTGTGGTCCATCGAACTTGAAATTTAGAAGAATGCTTTCAGGATCTCCCAGTTAGTCAATATACAGTCTGTGTGACTATGAATTAAAGATGCAACATGTTTACTCACGAAAAATGGATAGGCAAATTCCACAGTCAGTTGAGTAGTTGTTCACACTAATTGAGAAGTCTGCAAGTGGCAAAATAATACAACTGCACCAGGCTGCTGTTTGTAAATAAGGTTAATTTACAATGAAATAATGCTTATGGGAATCAGTCTTGTTATGGAAGAGTACAATATAATTTCAGGGAAACAGTCTCATGATGGGGATGAATTTTGTTGTAGGAGTGTAAGGGTGGATCTGTCTGAGAGAGCTGCATTCCTGTTGCTTTTTTTTAGATTCACCTTCTATTCTGCTCATGGCCACCATTTTTTTAGTGTGCAAACTATTGATTTTGCACATTTGCCACACTGTTCTTTTCATTGCCACTACCTGCATACTCCACTACTGAACTTTGCTCAGAGAGGCTTATTCATAAGAACTGCCACCTGCTTACTCTAAGCTGTTTGCCAGTGCCAAGACATCTAATTTGCATGCAGCTGCTGGAAACTTTTGTGGCTTTTGAATTTTGCAATAGTCAAATCAAAAACAAATCAGTCCTGCACTGTCGAAGTACAATAGCTAAGATTATTTTAGAACAAAGAAGCATTGTTAAAACACACCCCCTGTTACCTCAATAGGTTTATCCACTGCTGTGTTGTCTTTGCTTAACGGGCCAAATATGACTGAAATGTCCAAGTGAAGGGCTCCCTGGGAAGAATATACTTTTCACTTTCTTCTTCTAATAGCTTGAAAGGCAGCTTAAAATACCATGTTTGTGAACACCGTTCTTCATAGTTACACAACATTGTGTACAACGGCTGAATTGAACTTTGCATTGCCATCAAATGACCTAATATCTAACAAATTCAACCTAATGGAATAAGTTTTCTTATTTTGCAACATTATTCAGTTAAATGTAAAAAGTATAATGCATTAACTTAGGGTTCTCATTGCAAATAACATATGCTTTTCTAAATATTGTCAGTGTCCTAAAGCAGCACAGGCAGTGCCCTTCGTTTGACATGCAAGAGCAGATGGGCAATCACTGGGTCAGCCTGTGACCTATTTACAGATCTTTTAAGCTAAAATGTAAACACAAAAAAATTGATAAACTGCAGCTGAACAGATCCAGGAAAATTCAGAGACTGGCAGAAAGCTGGATGTCCAGAAGCTGTTTATGATGGCCAGTGATCTCAGTTTCACTAATGCAATTTCAAGGTAACTAACTTGGCTGGTGAACTACGTGGTGAAAATAAGTACACACTCAGCTCTGCCATTCCAGCTGGATCCGGTGCTGTCAGTGCCCTTCAGGCTACAAAGTACAAAATCTGGACACAGAGGTAGTGGGGGATTTTTGTGGGGGATTTAGCTGCATGTACTTGTCGGGCAATTGAAGAGACAAGGTCTCCATGGTTTATATCATGAAGCCAATTTTATTGAACACACTGCTGGTTTATATACCTTTCAAGCACGAGCTAAAAATAACTACTTGCTTAAAAAATAACAACCATAACAACAATATCTATGTTTCTTAGTAACGTTGCTCAACTATGGGCTAGCACAGACTTGTACAGGCCTGTACTGTCTTGCATACATACATTCACCCTTATCTCTTCCTCCTTCAGGGTTCTGCCTCGACTTGCCAGGGCTGTGGCCCTCTAACACATCTACTTCTGTAATGAGTTCAGCAGTACTTTGAGTCCTGCTTCTTAGCTGTTTTCCCACACGTACTCCCCGTGCTCACAAAAAACCCTATTAGAATTCTGTTACCGCTAAGACATAATAAAAAATTGTTATACAGAGAATTGTTTCTTTCCTACAGTGTATAGTTGTAACTAAAAGTGATCCAGTAATACACAGAATGGTGTATATATTAATGCTACAGAAATCACTAAACTACTCTTCTTTCTCATTTCTTTGTTATGCTGCCTTTGTGAAACAGCTTTGAAGACAAGGTTGGATCTCTCTTTTGCATACCTTTTTAAACAGCTTGATTATCATAATGAAGTGAAACCTGTATTAAATTTGTGATTGTTTTGCTTTGTTTAGATCTATCATGAAGACACAATGCATTCGCTGTGGATGCAGGACTCTCTTCATGTCTTCTGTGCGATCAGTGGAACCTCTGGTGATGGAAGTTACTGCTCACTCAGACCCACTGCTGACATATAAATATATCAGTTATATTTTACAGAGCCTTCTCAGGAATTCTTGGAACTGTACTAAGGTTGTTTAAAACCATCCATGATGAGCAAAGATTGAATTGTGGGGTGGTTTGGTTTACTTTGGTTTTTTTTCCCCCACAAAAAAAGTTGCCATGCTTTCAAACAGGGTGCTTGCTTATTTTGCTGAGCAACATTGAAAGTGCCTGGACATTGCACCACTGTGCTTGTTTTCTACTATTTTTTTAAGCTAAATGAATAGCAGGATGTGGAAAGGCAATTATCTAAATACATGTTGAATTGCTGAACTATGAATCAAAACAATGGCGTACTATGTAAAGTTGTACAATGGAATATAATGAAATGTAAAACTACTTTGTAAATAGAAAGAGTATAGAGTATATAGAAATTAGTATTATATCATATTTGCTGCTAAAAGCTTTGTTGGACAGGAGACATGAAGGAGAAATTGTATTTATTGGTAAGAGACCTTTCTCTTCTAAAAAGTGACATGGAGTCCACATACCCCTATTGTACTCAACGAGAGTAAACTTGCCCTAGTCTGGAATAACTAAAACCTAAGTCAAAAATTATAATTTTCATACATCCTCAGAGCAGATATTTCTAAAGTAATCTCCATGAAAGTTGAGCTTACTGTAGCTGATTCCAATTTTGGGTAACCTTTCACAGCTGCATGAGAGGATGGATTGTACTCATTGAGAGCAAACCTGAGAGATGTGTCATTTGATATGAGTTTTCTCCTGCTTGCCACTCACAGTCTCACACAGATATAAACTCTGAGAACAGCTTAAATTGAGTTGGAAATTATAAGGTGTTTTAACAACTTTCGGAAAAAAATCTAATAATATGAGAGATGTTTAAAAATTGCAGCACATCAAAATAACATACAAAATTGAGGGATTTGTTAGCACCACGAATCATGTATGTTCCCTCCTGTTAAACAGATCTGTTCTCTGAAAGCTCATTGTTTTTGTCTGATAGGTGGTTGGAGAAAATGTATTTTTCAGAATTCTTTTATTCCTTCTTCCCCTTCCCAAAGCTTTCATGAATTCTCTGCCTCTTTTTTAATAACATGCTTCAGATTCAGGAAGAAGAACACAGTTCAGTAATTCTTTTATTCAGAAACATTTTTAACATCTGTGTTTTTCAAAATCCTATCAATTGTAAATATTGTTCCAGTAGTTCATATGGAAAGGGTGGGAGTTTTAAGGATATGTAACAAAATGCCATAATAAAAGGACTCCAGCTGGGTATTTAGCTTGGCTGTAGTGTCTATAAAATGTTAAGCTTCTAAATATTTGTTACAAAAATTATCTTCAAATAGTAACTGGACCACACTTCAAAATGTTTATTATGCATGATTCTAAATACCTACAATTATTCGTAGTCTGAGAAAAAAATATTGTGATCCATAAATTCACCCATTAGCTGTTTCAAGCAAAATACAGATGTGCCTATAACAAACCAGCCACATTTCTGCTTCTATGTACTTTTGTGCCAGACAGGCTCTAAATTTAGCGCAAACTTTCCGTAAGAGGAAGGGAGACTAGTATGTGTAAATATGGTTAGCACCTTCCTGATTTTTATCTTTCAACAAATAATATTTAAAAGCATATAGTGAGAGTTTTCCAAATTACTTTACTAAGAGGTGTGAAGCTCATTAACAATCAATCCAATACAAGATACTTTTGGAGCTAATTGACCTCTAAATATCAGTAGTAAAGGCATATCTTGACCACAGTCAGCAGACATATGTGATATAGACATCCAAAAGCTCTTGCACTGTAGCTCTTTCCAATACTATAGGTAACCTAGTAGTTTTCCTGGATTTGCAGGGAGATCCTTATGCATATTTTTTGATGTCTTTAATGTTGAGATAATATTGTTGGCTGAATTTTTAATTTCTATTGCTTATTTTTACTGGAATTCCAGTGAAATTCTTACTTGTATCTTCAGATGTCTTTAATGGTCCAAGATGAATTTTTGTCTGAACTTCTGAAGCTGTTGATATTGGAGTTGTCCTAGCATTTCACTGTCATATACTGGAAAGCTGTCACAGTAATTTGGCCAAAAAAGAAGTGCTTAATACCAGTCCAATTAGAATATATACAGTCACTGCATTTCAGAAGATACACTTATTTGCAATTTTAATGAATTACAAAAATGATATGCCCTAAGGATTAGCCTTCTCTCCTGCTAAATAATTTTTCTCAATTTTCTACAGAAAAATCTCCTTTTCAGATAAGTTATAAAAAGACTGGTAACAAACCAACTTTTTTCCTTTATGTATTCACCAATCCAGAAAGGATGAGGAGTGGCCATTATTTTACAGCTGTTTTTGGACAATGGTGCCAAGATGATGATCGCATTTTCTCTATCTTTTTCTTACTTAATTGTCCCAGTTTAGAGAAATCCTCCAGATCTTTTCTTATTTATGGCTGAAAGAGCTTAATTCACAGATATATCTGGAGAGTGTACTGTATATGTGCCTGCTTTATGTAGCTGATACTCATATTGGGAACATTCTATTTGCTACCTGTTGGAGAAGAATAGAAATGTCTATTGTTAATTAATATTTTTGATTTTCTTATATTGCCTAAGGAATGGCAGGATTTTTTTAGTCTTGAAAAATTAGTGGAACATATTTCAAATTGCATCCTGGCACGCACTCTTTCTATACCTCAGTTTGGCTACATTACATATTTTATTTGCATGCCTCATTATTTTTGCTGCAAAACTGCTGTGTAACACATCAAGTCTTCAGAATGGATGCCTTGGTAATTTTGCATGAAAGGAAAAGAAATGGGATGAAGTATCTGTGAGGATTAAGAGGAGTTGGATACTCTCAGTATTAGGATTGGTTTGGATAATGGGATGTGTCAGAACCAGATGGTTTGCAAATAGGACATACAAAGCAACAAAGGGTCTGCCAGTATTTTATGTACAAGAACTTGCTTTTAGAGATTTACAGAGTCAGCAAAGTGTAAACATTTTCTCTCTTGGACCTACTGCTTTTCTCTCTGCAGAGATATTAGAAAGTATCATTTTAAGAAAAATAACCTTAAGGCTCCATTTCCTCTCCCCAAAAAAATCTGGAATGAAGAACTTACTGCAGCAAATGATGTATTTTTACATATTATTTGGTGTTCTAAACTTCTTCTGATATCAAGACTTTTCATGAGATAGGCCAGCAAATGAAAAATCATGGATGAGAGAATACCTGTAGTGTGTAACATTTGGTTTTGTTCCAGAAGACCTTTGAACATACACAACATGGTATTTTGATATAGATTAGGACTTGACATAAACATACCTTTGTTGCAAAGTAAGTAAAATCTGTTTGTTTTCCCTTTCTAAAGAGACCAAATCCCATGGACTCCACATTATGATTTGAGTAACTTGGCCCAAAAGAACTGGAGAAGAACTTAAGTGGAAATTATGGGCTCAAAAATGTAATAGAAATGAAACTACATCTTACCCAATTTACCCACTTGAGGAGAGCAGCACATGTTGATTTGATGTTCACTGAGATGAGTTCTCTAACTAAAAAAGGGGTTCTTACTTTGTTGAGGAGCACTGTGTACAGCTAATTCTTTTGCAACCACAGACTGTAGTACTTCAAATAATATGCTTGTGCCAAGCAGTAGCGAACCAATTGTGATATAATATTTCAGCTGGATGTAATTTATTCTCTTCTCATGTAAATCTAATACCTGCTGCTCCATAATCATAACAGGAGTGCTTTTATCGTGCATGTTTTACCTATGAGTGTTGTACGAGCCCTGTTTAACCTTCTGTGTGTGAAAGAACAGCACCTCCCATTTGCCTCCATTCTTAACTGCTGTACTGGACACAGAGGATGAACAGAGTTGTTCAAGAGCTTCCTGAGTCCAACCATCCTATACTGCTCTTTTTTACTTTTTCTTGAGTAATGAATAATTTTGACAAAAAGCTAGGGAAAAAAATCACATTGCAGTCAAGTTCAGAGTTTATTCCAGGTCAAAATAGAAGTCAACAAAACCAGGAAAAATAAGTGTTGCAATAAACATGTTTTGCCTAGGGTTTTAATTTTTTTTTAATTTTTTTTTAATTTCACAGAACAGGGTGAGTGATCAGAAGCTAATACCAGTGTAAGATTCATGGGACTAAACCCTAGTGCACTGAGCTATCACATAAGCACCCTCTAAAGAAGATTACCAAAATAAATCTTCAAACACAGAAGTATACCAAATGAAATGATGAACACTTAATTATTCAGCAACAAATAGAAGATGTTGACTTAAAAATCCTAAAGTAGCATGAGCGCCACAACATCCAGCTCAGGGAAATCCCTAAACCATGATTCATTGGGAAAACAGACAGTCATACACACAAATTTTCCAATTGAAAAAAGATGTGAATCAAAAGTAAAGAAATGTCCCAGCAGATCACCCTACTTTCCTAAAAACTATGCAGTAAGTTTGTGGTTGGGTTTTTGCTCTATTCTGGAGTTACAATTTTCAAACCCAGACTTTTTGGGGATGTATTTATTGTTGCTCTTCTTCAAGTAACTCAACTTACAAGGTGGTTAGACTAATGTATATGCCCAGGCAGTTGTACCAGCTCTTACATGATGTAATGTAAGTCAGATATAATTATTATTTACCTCACCAGAGGATAAAGGACAAACTGCTTTTTCTGCTTCTGTCTTCTGAGGCTTCTATATGGGGCTCTTACAAGCCTTGGCTGAACAGCTGTAAAACCAGGTTTGTGCCCTACCTCCCTTGGTGGGTAAAGGAGTTACTCCCTTGCCAAATAAATAGGTAAATTAAATAGATCTTGATTCTTAGGGAACAGTGAGCAGAAAAGTTGATGCATGGGTTTGTAACAGACTTTATCGGGGGGGGGGGATACAACATTTGCACAAACATGCTTGTAGTAATGCACCCTACACCCAAGTAAGTGTTTCCATATAAGGAAAGGTTTGGGACTCACCCCTTGAACTTCTTATAAGGTAAAGAACCCAGAAACCTCTTTACTGACCTGACTGTAATTGGCTCAATGCCAAGAGAGAAGCACCTGTTGGACCTTGTCACTGTTCGTCAAAGCCTGTACCTCTTTCTATTGGCAGTTTGCCAATAGATCCATCCTCAATCGTTAAGTAGAAAAGAAGCAGCACAAAAGAACTCAAGGACTTTTTAGGGTGTCTTAGCAGGGTGTCTTAGCAAGGTGTCAGGCTTCTCAGACACCTGTGCTCAGATTTTCTTTTATTTCTGTAACGTTTTGTCGCCCTGATTTTCAAAGCCTTCTGATGTTTACATTCTTGGAGTCAGAATTCCCACAATTTTACCAAAACACTATGTGTTTTTCACATTCCTTCTTGGAGGAGGAGAAAATTGACAGACTGTTCACCTGGCCAGTGTGATTCAGAGGAGGTATATTATCCTCCAATCCACTCTCACTTTAGAGAATGTATAAATTCTAAAAACTGTAAATAAAGTTCTCCTTTTTGCCTTGGACGACTGAGCGTGTGCTGCGTGCTCATTTCGTGTCCCATCGTGACAACTGGTGACCCCTCGTGGAACAGAGTTTGGTGCTCATCGGAGTGTGAGGCACTTTGGGTGAGATCGGTGATTTTAAACCCCTCCTCCTCCCTGCTTGTGTAGTGGCTGTGGCCGCTTGGCACTTTGCCTGCAGCCTGTGGGACGATGCCAACCCTTGTGGCTTCCATGGAGGACTCACTGGTCCTCGATATCTGGAGAGGTTTGCTGGAGAGGAGACAGGTTTCTGCCTCCCAGGGTGGCTTTGAGGAGCTCTTTTTATGGGCGAGAGGCCAAAGTTTTTTTTCAGATCCCAAGGAGGCTTTCTCCAGGGAGGCGTGGTCCCTGCTTGGTGATCACCTCTTTGAGGCCCTCTCCATTGACTGTGACGTCGAGATCGCACAGCTTCTCATGCACTGGAAGAGGTTTGAAGGGCTTTTCCACTGGTCTGAAAGCTCCAGCCCCCAAGGTTCTGTTCGAGAGCTCGGCTCCCAGCTAGGTTCTCCCGTCCCGGAGGACGGAGGGGGTGAGGGGGAAGCCGAGGTCCTTTCAGAGGCGGGGTGGGATTTCGAGCCGCGGCAGGAGGCAGAGCCCTCCCCTCCCCCCCGCGGCGCTGTGAAGGGAGACGTTTCTGTCTCAGATCGCGGCCCCCGGGCGCTCGGCCAGGGCGTGGGCGGCGCCCCGCAGCCTGCTGGAGGCTCCGTGGGGCCGGCGAAGCCGGCCCCGCCCCTTCCCGCGCCGCACAAGCGGCAGAGCGCCTTCCCGGCGTTCGGGGGTGGGGAGGAGTCCCAGGATCGGTCTCTGCCTCTCCTTGGGCCGGACTCAGTAACAACGCTCTGCCCGAATTGTGGTGTTTCTACGACCCATCCTTTGGGGGCGGGAAAAGCAGGGCCGGCGCCTCTGCCGCCGGCCCCGGCGGGACCTCCACCAACCGCCCCTGCCTCCCTGCATCCTCATGGGCGTGCCTGGCCAGTGGAGGCAGGCGGGGATGGGGCGCTGACCGGCCTGTCAGGCCCCGCCCCGGTGGGCGGGCAGCCCACCCCGAACCTAGCGGGAGGGGCGTTGCCTGCGATGGGTCTCCGAGATACAAAAGGGATCCTTTTAGGGGCGGTTCCAGATCCCCCCTTCCCCGCGCTGCCCCCTCCGGGTGCGACGGGGGGTGGTGTTCTCGGCGCGGGGATGGCCTTGGGCTCGGGCGGGGCTGCGCAGCTGCCCGCTCCGCCCGCGCCGCTGCCCCCAGTTGCAGCGCGGGGCGGGGACGTGGCCCCGCAGGCCGCGCCTCTCTCTACGCCCCGATTCCTCCCCGCGCCGCGGGAGGCGGTGCCCGCAGCTGCGCCCGTCCCGTCCGCGGTGAGACGCTCGCCGGCTGCTGCGGGGGCCCATGCCCGTGATGTGGCCGGAGCTGCTAGTTCCTCAGTGGGCGTGGGTTCGGCTGGAGCTGGCCTGGGCCCGGCGCTCCCCTTCTCTGCGGGTGCGGGCGACGCGATATCAGGTGGTGTCGAGATGGCCCCCGGTCAGGCACCTGACCCTGAGCCTGTGGGGTCCACGGGACGGGATCTAACAGGTGCTGCCGCCTCATCGGGGGGCTTCCAGGCTTTCCCTGTGCTTAGGGGTGTCACCCACAATACCTATCAACCCCTATCCTGGAAGGCTACAATGGAGCTCCGTGATCAGGCTGGCAAATATGGTCTGGGGTCTGAGCAGGTCATGCAGATGCTTCGTGTACTTGCTGCTGATCTGTTGACACCCTATGATATCCGAAGCATAGCTCGTGTTCTCTTTCCGCCTGTGGAATACGAGATCTTTGAGTCCATATGGACGGATTTAGCAGTCAGGGCCGTGCAGTGGAACGCCATGAGAGGTCCGGAGGACCCCAGGCGTGCGATCAGCACTGATGTGCTGCTGGGCACAGGCAATTATGCTGGCCCTAATGGACAAGCTGGCTTTGATCCCCTGGTGCTTGAGCAGTGCCAGGAAACAGGCATGGCAGCTGTCATCCAAACCATTGAAATGGCAGCTCCGAAGGAGTCCTTTGTGGCAGCTGTCCAGGGGGCTGATGAGCCTTTCCTGCAATTTGTGGGCAGGCTGACTGCTGCAGTGGAGAAACAGGTGGGAGATCCTGACGCAAGGCGGCATTTACTCAAGCACCTTGCGAGGCACAACTGCAACGCTGCCTGCAAAGCAGTCATAGAGGCCCTTCCTGGGGATCCTTCTGTCCCCCAGATGGCACGGGCCTGTGCGAGGTTGCGCACCTCAGGTCATAAGTTGGCTGCTGTGGCCACTGCCACGCAGCCTGCTATGACCACTGCCACGCAGCCTGCCATGACCACTGTCATGCAGCCTGCTCTGGCCCCTGCTGTGCAGCCAGTCTGGGCAGTGCCTCAGGGCAGGCAGCAGCAGAAAAAGATTGTGCAGGCCAGCAAGACACAGGGGAAGAAGCGAAAGAAGTCCACAATTCCCTTGTGTTTCTGTGGTCGCTGTGGCAGACCGAATCATCTGTCAAATGCGTGCAAGGCCACTGTTCATGTTAACGGTCAGGCCTTGCTGGGCTCGGGAAACGGAAAGCGAAGCGCGAAGGCGGGACGCGCTCAGACAAAAATCTCTCTCCAAGCCCCAGAGCCGATGGAGGTCTGCTCGGTCAACTTGCAGCCAGCACCCGCGGCTCAGCAGGTGTGGACGTCTGCACAGCAGACACGATCGTGTTAGAGACCAGCGACGTGCACAAGGTCCCATTGGATGCCTTTGGCCCCTTGGGTGATGGTATGAGTGCTCTCCTTATGGGGAGGTCTAGTACCACCCTTCAGGGTCTCATTGTGCACATGGGACTCATTGATGCGGATTTCACGGGACAAATTTGTGCCATGGTATCCACATCAAAACCCCCTGTCACTATCCCAAAAGGGACACGGCTTGCTCAACTTGTGCCTTTTAGATCCTCTGTTCGCAGGGCAGTTGACCGGTCGCGAGGAGACGGCGGCTTTGGGTCCACTGGATCGCCTCAAGTGCACTGGACCACTGTCCTGTCCGACGACCGTCCCATAAAGCCGTGTACCCTGTCCATCCCTGGTGCGACACCTCCGGAAATTTGCCTCCGCGGACTGATTGACACCGGCGCTGACATCTCGATCCTCTCGCTCGCTGCCTGGCCCCCAGAGTGGCCCTTGAGTCCAGTGCAGACGCCTGTTGCGGGACTGGGAGGAACGAAGCAATGCTACGTGAGCCAGCAGCCTGTGGTCATCACAAACTCAGAGGGACAGTCAGCTGTGGTCCGGCCTCATGTTACTTCGACTGAGGCTAACCTCTGGGGGAGGGATGTTCTGGCCGCGTGGGGGGGTGCGCATCGGGACGGATTTTTAATGGGGGCCACTGTGACAAAGGGCGCAGACTGTCTGTCCCGGTTTGGAACAGATTAGGGGGAGAACCCCCAAGACAAACCTCCACCACCCCTCCCCCACTCCCAGACCTGGGCTCGGGAGGGAAGAAAAACTCCTTGGAGGGAAAGTGGAAAAACCTATTTTATTAACAACACTCCCCACACAAAAGGAAAAACAAAGAAGGAAACAGATACTGTGTGGGAAGAGGCGCAGATCTTCTGTGTCGAGCCCTGGAAATTCCCGAACTTCCTCAGGTCAGGCGAGGTCAGGTCAGTCCAGAGCCGGTCCTAATCTTCGGGAAGGGGAAAGAAAAAAAGGAAGAGAAAAAACCTAGAAACGAATAGCGATAGTAGCAGGCACGCCAAGCAGAGAAAAGCAAGCTGCTAGCCAAAAGTGAAAGTAAGGGAGCCCGCAGCCGTTTCCCCCCCCTCCGCCCCAGCGAGGACCCGCCTATCAGCCACAGTCCTCGCCGAGGGGAAGAGAAACAACCGCTAGACAAAACAGAGCCCCACGATGTAGGATATAGAGTAGAAGTTGCCTGCCAACCCAGGACATTCCACCCCTTATCCTACATCGTGGACACACAATAAAACTTCATTCCACTTACTCAGACTTCCAACACTTACACATTTCCATCTGTCCTACTTGCTCAGATCCTTGACACTTACACGTCTCTTTTGTTTCATATCTGACTGATTTAACGCACATATGAATCTTACCCCACATTCAGATCTCCCTGAGGTACACATCGTGTTGTTCCGTCTTCCTGCATTATCCACCATGTATAACCCGGTCCTTGAGCAGAGACAACCCCACGGATGGGTTTATCTGTACTCGAGGCAGGGTTGATCCATACTGTCTTTCCCAACAAACCTCTAACATGGGCCACTGGGGCTTTATCTCCATCTACTATATTAAGGAGCTGAGACTGGGCAGGACCTGCTTGGTTGGTGGAACCTCGGGTGTTAACTAACCAGGTGGCCTTTGCTAGGTGCTGCTCCCAGTTTTTTAGGGATCCCCCACCCAATGCTTTCAGGGTGGTTTTTAACAACCCATTGTATCTCTCTACTTTACCTGCAGCTGGTGCATGGTATGGGATATGATATACCCACTCAATGCCATGTTCCCTAGCCCAGGCTTTAATAAGATTATTTTTGAAATGAGTTCCGTTGTCTGACTCAATTCTCTCGGGAGTACCGTGCCTCCAAAGGACCTGCTTTTCAAGGCCCAGGATGGTGTTGCGGGCTGTAGCATGGGACACAGGGTAGGTTTCTAACCATCCAGTGGTGGCTTCTACCATGGTCAGCACATGGCGCTTGCCCTGGCGGGTTTGAGGCAGTGTGATATAATCAATCTGCCAGGCCTCCCCATACTTGTACTTAGACCACCGCCCCCCATACCAGAGGGGCTTCATCCGCTTGGCTTGCTTGATGGCAGCGCACGTCTCACAGTCTCGGATAACTTGAGAGATGCTGTCCATGGTGAGATCCACCCCTCGGTCTCGTGCCCACTTGTAGGTGGCATCTCGACCTTGGTGACCTGAGGCATCATGGGCCCATCGTGCTAAAAACAACTCTCCCTTGTGTTCCCAATCTAAATCAATCTTTGACACCTCTATTTTTGCTGCCCGATCTACCTGCTCGTTGTTTTGATGTTCCTCATTAGCTCTGCTCTTGGGGACATGGGCATCTACGTGGCGGACTTTCACAGGTAGTCTTCCTACCCTGGTAGCAATGTCCTTCCACTCCTCAGCAGCCCAGATTGGTTTCCCTCCACGCTGCCAATTAGCCTCTTTCCACCTCTTCAGCCATCCCCACAGAGCATTGGCTACCATCCATGAATCGGTATAGAGGTAGAGCCTTGGCCACCTCTCCCTCTCAGCAATATCTAAGGCCAGTTGAATGGCTTTGAGCTCAGCAAATTGACTGGATCCACCCTCTCCTTCAGTGACGTCTGCAACCTGTCGTGTGGGGCTCCATACAGCTGCTTTCCATCTCCGACTCATCCCTATGACACGGCAGGAACCGTCGGTGAATAAAGCATAACGTGCTTCCTCTGCCGGCAGCTGGTTGTATGGTGGAGCTTCCTCAACCCGAGTCACTGGTTCTTGTTCTTCATCTGCAATGCTGAAACTTTCACCTTCGGGCCAGTTAGTAATTATTTCCACAATTCCAGGGCGATTCAGTTTCCCAACTCGGGCGCGTTGTGTAATGAGGGCCATCCACTTGCTCCAGGTAGCGCTGGCGGCATGGTGGGTGGAGGGAACCTCTCCTCTAAACATCCACCCTAGCACCGGTAGTCGGGGTGCCAGGAGGAGTTGTGCTTCCATACCAATCACCTCCGAAGCAGCTTGGATTCCCTCATAGGCGGCCAAGATTTCTTTTTCTGTTGGGGTGTAATTATCCTCAGACCCCCTGTAGCTCCGACTCCAGAATCCCAGTGGTTGGCCTCGGGTCTCACCAGGTACCTTTTGCCAAAGGCTCCAGGACAGACCCTGGCTCCCGGCCGCAGAGTAGAGTACGTTCTTTACATCTGGTCCCGTCCTGACTGGGCCGAGGGCTACTGCATGAGCGATCTCCTGTTTGATCTGGGTGAAAGCTTGTTGCTGCTCAGGGCCCCAATAGAAGTCATTTTTCTTACGGGTAACGAGATAAAGGGGGCTCACAATCTGACTGTACTGCGGAATATGCATCCTCCAGAAACCTATGGCACCCAAGAAAGCTTGTGTTTCTTTTTTATTTGTTGGGGGAGACATAGCTGTGATTTTATTAATGACATCTGTAGGAATCTGGCGCCGTCCATCTTGCCATTTCACTCCTAGAAACTGGATCTCCCGAGCAGGTCCCTTAACTTTACTTTTCTTAACCGCAAAGCCGGCTTCCAGGAGAATTTGGATGATTTTCTCCCCTTTCTCGAACACTTCCGCTGCTGTGTCTCCCCACACAATGATATCATCAATATATTGTAGATGTTCGGGAGCCTTATCCTTTTCTAATGTGGCTTGGATCAGTCCATGGCAGATAGTAGGACTGTGCTTCCACCCCTGGGGCAGTCGGTTCCAGGTGTACTGCACTCCCCTCCACGTGAAGGCAAACTGAGGCCTGCATTCTGCTGCCAAAGGAATGGAGAAAAATGCATTTGCAATGTCAATAGTGGCATACCATTTTGCTGCCTTGGACTCCAGCTCATACTGAAGCTCCAGCATGTCCGGCGCAGCAGCGCTCAGTGGTGGCGTCACCTCATTCAATGCACGGTAGTCCACAGTCAATCTCCATTCTCCTTCAGATTTACGCACAGGCCAGATGGGGCTGTTAAAGGGTGAGTGGGTTTTACTAACCACCCCTTGGCTCTCCAGCTCTCGAATCATCTTATGTATGGGAATCACAGCATCTCGAGTTGTCCTGTACTGTCGGCGGTGCACTATAGAAGTGGCAATTGGTACCTGTTGCTCTTGTACTTTCAAAAGTCCTACTGCAGATGGATTCTCAGACAGTCCAGGCAAGGTGTTCAATGGTCGGATGCCCTCTGTCACTACAGCCGCTATCCCGAATGCCCACCTGAGTCCTTTTGGGTCTTTGAAATACCCACTTCGGAGGTAATCTATGCCCAAAATGCATGGGGCCTTTGGGCCAGTCACAATAGGGTGTTTCTTCCACTCATTTCCAGTCAGGCTCACCTCTGCTTCCACCAAGGTGAAATCTTGCGATCCCCCTGTCACGCCAGCAATAGAGACAGATTCTGCCCCTACATGTCTTGATGGCATTAATGTGCACTGCACACCAGTATCAACCAAGGCCTCGTAGTCTTGTGGTTCAGATGTGCCAGGCCAACGAATCCACACAGTCCAAAAAACGCGGTTCTCCCTAGCCTCTACCTGGCTAGAGGCAGGGCCCCTCTAAGCCTGGTTATCTTTCTTTTCTTGAGCATATGTCTTAGAAGTGCCTTCAAGGGGGTCGGACATGTCATCATCATGCCTGGCAGTTTGGCTACGGGCAACTGGAGCTGCTTCCCTTTTGGTGGAACTCCCTCTCTGAGTCTTGCCTTCCTTCAATTCACGCACCCGTCGTGCCAGGGCAGCCGTAGGTTTCCCATCCCATCTGTTCATATTTTCTCCGCAATCCTGCAGGAAGAACCACAGCTCAGCACGTGGAGTGTACCCTCTCTCCCTACCCGGGGAGCGTCTACGTTGGGTACCAGAACTTCTGATCTGTACTGCTGAGATTTGGAGAAGGTCCTCTCTAATCTCCTCCCTAAGTTTCTTATGGTTCTCATCTATCTTATCCTCCAGCTTCTGTAGGCGTGTCTCCACAGCTGCGATTCTGGCATGTGTTGGGCCATGCACAGCATCTGCATGCGCTCGGAGCTTCTTTGCCATATCCAGCACAGTCTCTTCCATGTCCTCTCGCTTCATTACTGCTAAAGCAGTAGCATATTCAGATGGCCCAAGTCGTATAAGTTTCCTCCACATCACAGACGTACATGATATCAAGTCTGGGTTTCTAGTGTTTAGGTCATCTGCGAAGACCAGCTCTGCCACTGCCATTTCTCTCAAACGTTGAATCCCCTGTTCTATAGTCTTCCATGGGGTTTGCTGCATATACAGATCATCTGCACACAAATATCTTTCTGCCACACTTCCTAGGACCCGTACCCAGAGACTGCACGGACTGGCCTCTCTCATCATCTCTTGGTCGATGACTGGATCATGTGACAGGGATCCCAGATGTCTCGCTTCAGTGCCGTCCAGAATTGTAGCCTCGCCTGCAGCATCCCAAAGACGGACTAACCAACTAATTATAGATTCATCAGGTTGTCGCCGATAGTCCTTTCTTAGGCCCCGAAGGTCCTTCAGGGAAAAGGCATCAATATTCGCCTCTGATCCTGGGCTAGAAGCTTTGGCTTCTGATTTTGGTGAAGGTCCTTCCCTTGGGTCATCATCGTCCACTGGTCGATCAGTTTTGTGGCTGTGTTTCTTTGCTGGAGCAACTGCCAGGGGCTTAGGCTTACTGTCTGGTTTAGCTGCTGATTCAGGCTCGGGTTCCAGTGTAGCTGCTGGCTTCATAACTGGGGTGTTGGCTGCAGCCTGAGTGACTGGGGTGGCTGTTGATTTGTATCCCTCCCCCTCTGCCTCTGTCTGCTGCCCTACAGTACCTAGCAGCGTGCGATAAGCATATGCCAGGGCCCAGCTTACTGCCACAATCCTTTCCCCCTTAGAGCCATCCTGGTATCTCTCTTTCAGGTATTTCCCCAGCTCCACTGGATTCTGAATTTGTTCTTGTGGAAAATCCCAAACTACAGGGTCAGAGAATTCCCTGAGGAGTTGGCCTATATTCTCCCATTCTCCACACCACTCAGGATTTCCTCTGCCTGGGTCAGGAGTTTTATCAGCCCTTCTAGAAATCTCAGCCCATATTCTAGAGAAGCTGCGGACTGTATAGAGGAGGCTTACCAGATTAAACACCAGAAAGATGGTCTCTTTAACACTCAGGGGAAACTGAACATCTCCTAACCACTCAAAAGAAAACAAAGAAAGCAGAGGCCGAACAAACTCTTCCCCTGCTTCCGCCCCAGCAAACTGAGTACACAACCACAAGAGTGATCCATATATTATTGGGGTAGATTCAAGCATCTTAACAACCCTCCTATAAAACATCACCACCAAACCCAGTCCAATAAATATTCTGGTTAGTACCCCACGGCTACACAAACTACGTATTAGAAACAGTACCAGAGCTATTTCTGGGTAGGGAAATAACCCCAGGCACCACAAAGGTATTAAGATTTCAAGAAGCCCCAGGGACCAGAAATATTGGCAGACTTTCACTCCGTATAACATTATAGATCCAGAAAAACTCATCCCAGCACACCCACAAAAACAATCAGAACCACCAATACTATTATTTAGGTTTTTCCACTTTTCTCTGGCCTCGTTTCCCGGCCAACGCACCAAGAAATGTCCCGGTTTGGAACAGATTAGGGGGAGAACCCCCAAGACAAACCTCCACCACCCCTCCCCCACTCCCAGACCTGGGCTCGGGAGGGAAGAAAAACTCCTTGGAGGGAAAGTGGAAAAACCTATTTTATTAACAACACTCCCCACACAAAAGGAAAAACAAAGAAGGAAACAGATACTGTGTGGGAAGAGGCGCAGATCTTCTGTGTCGAGCCCTGGAAATTCCCGAACTTCCTCAGGTCAGGCGAGGTCAGGTCAGTCCAGAGCCGGTCCTAATCTTCGGGAAGGGGAAAGAAAAAAAGGAAGAGAAAAAACCTAGAAACGAATAGCGATAGTAGCAGGCACGCCAAGCAGAGAAAAGCAAGCTGCTAGCCAAAAGTGAAAGTAAGGGAGCCCGCAGCCGTTTCCCCCCCCTCCGCCCCAGCGAGGACCCGCCTATCAGCCACAGTCCTCGCCGAGGGGGAAGAGAAACAACCGCTAGACAAAACAGAGCCCCACGATGTAGGATATAGAGTAGAAGTTGCCTGCCAACCCAGGACACTGTCCTACGCCTCCTTTACGGTGGCTGGTGGGCAAACCGGTCTGGGAGAATCAGTGGCCCCTCCCGAAAGAAAAGCTCGTTGCCCTTCGAAATCTAGTGCAGGAGCAGTTGGACCAGGGTCATCTGGAGCCTTCTACCAGTCCCTGGAACACTCCTGTCTTCTGCATTAGAAAAAAGTCTGGGAAATGGAGGTTGTTACAAGACCTCCGGAAAGTGAATGCCGTGATGGAAAGCATGGGAACGTTGCAGGCGGGCATGCCGTCGCCTACCATGTTTCCAGCGGATTGGCCGATCCTCATCGTGGATCTGAAGGATTGTTTCTTTACGATCCCTTTACATCCCGATGACAGACAAAAATTTGCCTTCACAGTGCCGGCAATTAACAATGCTGAGCCCGCACAGAGGTATCAATGGACGGTTTTGCCCCAAGGGATGCGGAATTCTCCTGCCATATGCCAATGGTATGTGGCCTGTGCCTTGTCTGGAGTTCGCAGGCAGTTTCCCAACGCCCATGTATATCACTACACGGACGACATTCTGGTGGCTGCACCCACCCAGGATGAACTGCTAAGGATACAGCCTCAGTTGATTGATGCTTTGCACGCTCATGGGCTGCAAGTGGCTCCAGAAAAGGTTCAACAACAGCCTCCTTGGAAGTATATGGGGGTCAAGATTCTGGAACGGACAATCCATCACCAGGAGGTGCAATTTGTGCGTTCGGTGAAAACACTGAACGACGCCCAGAAATTGGTAGGCGTCATCACGTGGTTACGTCCGTATTTGGGACTAACCAATGCACAACTGTCTCCTTTATATGATTTGTTAAAGGGAGACACCGATTTAAAGTCACCTCGTGAATTGACCCCTGAGGCATGTAAGGCCCTGGAGGAGGTTCAGCAAGCTGTTTCCGCTTGCCAAGTGTACCGCATTGACCCCTCCGTTGATATCACTGTGTTCATCACTGCTCCGGATTTACACCCTACAGGTATCATCGGCCAATGGAATGACAAATGGTCTGATTCCTTGCACATCTTGGAATGGGTCTTCCTGCCCCACCAGCCGCAGAAGACGGTAACTCCGTTAGCTGAGCTGGTTGCTCGATTGATGATCAAATGCCGACACCGGTGTTTGCAATTGATGGGAGCAGACCCCGCAAAGATCGTGATCCCAATTGATCGGGAAAGTTTTGACTGGAGCCTTGCAAACAGTGTTACTATGCAGTGTGCTCTGGAAAATTTCACAGGGCAGATTGTTTATCATCTGCCCAGCCACAAGCTACTGCACGTGGCGAAAAATACACAGATTTCTTTGCGGCCCAAATGCAGCCAGGAACCAGTGCAAGGACCCACCGTTTTCACGGACGGTTCGGGAAAGACAGGGAAGGCCATTGTTACCTGGAAGGATGGAGCAGAGTGGCAGGTTGTGGAAGGTCATGAGGATGGTTCAGCCCAATTGGTTGAGCTAAAGGCTGCGGTCATGGCATTTGAGAAGTTTTCCCAGGAACCTTTCAACTTGGTCACGGATTCCGCCTATGTGGCTGACATCACACAGAGACTGGGTTATTCAGTTTTGAAGAAGGTCAGTAATCCTGCCTTGTTTTATTTACTGAAGACCCTGTGGTGTGCCATCCAGGCCCGGGTTCACCCATATTATGTTCTGCACACTAGGAGCCACACTAATTTGCCAGGGTTTGTAGTGGAAGGTAATGCGAGGGCTGACAAGTTGGCTAACCCAGCGTGGGTAGCACCTCAGCCAGATGTACTCGCGCAGGCCAAGGCATCACATGAGTTCTTCCACCAGAACGCACATACGTTGCAAAAGCAGTTTCAGTTGACAGCGACTGAGGCTCACAACATTGTTGAGTCATGTGACGACTGTCATGCCCTTGGTGCGCCTTTGCCGGCAGGGGTAAACCCCAGAGGCCTTAGGGCCTTGCAGCTTTGGCAGACCGATGTCACCCAGGTTGCCGAGTTTGGCCGGCTCAAGTATGTGCATGTCACGGTGGACACGTTCTCCTCTGCAATGTGGGCTTCTGCTCACACTGGAGAAAAGATCCGTGATGTCATTGCCCATTGGAGGCAGGCCTTTTCCATTCTTGGTATACCTTCTGCTGTGAAAACCGACAATGGTCCTGCTTATGCATCAGGGAAGGTGAGGCAGTTCCTGCAATTGTGGGGTGTTTCACATAAGTTTGGTATCCCACATTCTCCGACTGGTCAAGCTATTGTAGAACGCGCTCATGGTACTCTGAAGCGGGTTCTACAAAAACAAAAACGGGGAATGCAGGGTGAAACCCCGCACAGTCGGTTGGCAAAGGCCTTGTACACCATCAATCATCTTACGGTGCCACAGAACTCAAATAACACTGTCATCTTGAATCACCATCTTTCGTTACAGGGTTCGGACGAGACACATCAGCCTCGAGCAAAGGTGCGAGTGAAAAATCTAGTCACCAAACAGTGGGAAGGTCCCTACGACCTTGTCATTTTGGGGCGTGGGTATGCGTGCGTGTCCACAGATACTGGGACACGCTGGGTACCTTCGAACTGTGTCCGTCCTGACCTGCAACCACAGAGACAGAACCCGGCCAACAGGCAAGATGGAAACCGTGACCAAACTGAAAGCCACCAAGCGGATGAACCGTCAAGTGATGACTCTGATGCAGACGATGCAAGTGATCACTCTGATGGTTCCTCCATGACTGAACCCTAAAACATTGTTCATTTCTTTTTTCTTTTCCTTTTTAACGGAAAAAGGGTGAGATGTCGCCCTGATTTTCAAAGCCTTCTGATGTTTACATTCTTGGAGTCAGAATTCCCACACTTTCTACCAAAACACTATGTGTTTTTCACATTCCTTCTTGGAGGAGGAGAAAATTGACAGACTGTTCACCTGGCCAGTGTGATTCAGAGGAGGTATATTATCCTCCAATCCACTCTCACTTTAGAGAATGTATAAATTCTAAAAACTGTAAATAAAGTTCGCTCTCTTTTGCCTTGGACGGCTGAGCGTGTGCTGCGTGCTCATTTCGTGTCCCATCGTGACATATAACCTGCATGTTTGAAATAATAAACGCTTTTAACCGTCCACCATACTGGTGAAAGCGTGTGTTTTTAGCCCGAGCGCCACACCAAGCTTGTGGTTGCCGTGCCGCCTGTCCTAAAACCAGGCCACCGCAGTTGTGGCTGCAAAAGCGGCAGCAACAGGGCACAAGCTCTGCTGCCCAGGAGGGTTCCGTAGTGCAGGGGTTTGCAGATGGACACGTAGCGGTCGTAGCACATGATGGTCAGGAGGGAAAGTTCTGATCCAAGAAAGAAGATAATCATAAACAGCTGAGCAGCACATCCTTTGTAGGAGATGGTTGTGGTGTCCCAGAGGGAATTGTGCATGGCTTTGGGAACAGTGGTGCAGATGAAACCCAGGTCGGTGAGGGCCAGGTTGAGCAGGAAGAAGAACATGGGGCTGTGCAGGAGGTGGCCGCAGGCTACGGCGCTGATGATGAGGCCGTTGCCCAGGAGGGCAGCCAGGGAGATGCCCAGGAAGAGGCAGAAGTGCAGGAGCTGCAGCTGCCGCGTGTCTGCCAATGGCAGCAGGAGGAAGTGGCTGATGGAGCTGTTGTTGGGCATTTGCGTTCTCTGGGCATTGGGTACTGCCATGGAATAAAAGGAAAGGGTGGAGTTAGAGGAGATAGCTGTATCCAAAATCAAAGCCATTTCCCATACACCCACCCCTGGAACACACAGACACACTTTTGTGTTTAAGAGTTCTGGGGTTTTCTTTGTAAATTTCCGCATATCTCTCGTGGTATAATTTGATATCAAGCCCTCCACATTTCTGCCACCCCAGAGAGGAGAGAGGACGTTCTGTGAGGCAAAGTGATGAGTGGAGAGTCAGGGGACATCCTTTCTAATTCTGACCTTTTTGGAATTTCTTCTGGGCTTTAGCCTTTCTCAGGTGGAGGGTGATCATTTTCTCATGTTTCCCCTAAAAAATCACCAGGTACTGCTCAGAGCAGATGGATCCACCACAGCCCAGCTCCACATTTGTAGCCAAGAACTCACATTGCTCATTTCACCACCCCAACAGCATTTTCAGTGTCACAACACCTCTGCCTTTCCCCGTGGGTCTTTCAGATAACACAAAGATGCTCCAGGACAGGTTTGCACCCTGCATTGAAGCTCCCAGCTTGCACTGAAATCTCAGGGAGACTTCCAACTGTCCTTAGGATGGCATTGGACTAAGGGAGATGCAGCTCCTGCCCTGGCTGCACTGACAGCATTGCCCACAGCCGGGCACTGGGGATAGCGTCACCCTGAGCCAGCTGTGCCCCCTGCCAGAGCCCCCCAGTGCCGGGCAGCTGCTCCCAGCCCTGTGCTCTGCAGAGGGAACTGGGCCCGGGGCTGCACAGCTGCCCCACGGCTCTGCTGCAGCTCTGCCTGCACAGGAGGGGCTGCACTCCTTGGAGCCCCGGCCCTGAGGGCAGAGGCTTGGCTGGGGGACAGGAGGGAGGGGGCTTGTTCAGAGGGAGGGGCTGCACTGCAGGGGCTCCCATGGAGATCTCTGAACTCTCCCTGCCACAACATTTCTGGCTTTTCTTTTCTCTCATTGCCTCATCTTCTCTCTGCTTCCTGGAGATTTTCCTCCTGCAGGTGTTTCCCTGTGCCTGAGCTCTCCCTGCCAGCACTCCAAGAGCTCAAATCTCTGTGCACTCTCCTTGGCCCTACAGAACCCTGCCTGTTTGCAGGGCACTGACTGGGGGCAGGTTCTGTTTGCGGCCAGGAGAAAGGACAGCTCAGACTAAGCCTGCTCACTGGGAGTTAAATTTGTCCCAGGGATTTGCAAAAATAATGATACCTTTCTGATTTGTTTTCCCTCTCCCCCATTATCTAATATTAGGAAATATTGAAAAAATTAGATAATAGATAATTAGATAATATTAAGAGTCTTAAGAAGTAATCTTAAGAATAGACTTAAGAATTGTCCTTGTTTAAAATAAATCTTTTTCTTGGAAATATTTTCGGAGTGAGAAGAAGCTCAGTGTGTCAGAGCTTCATGAACATTTAACCTCCTCTGCACCAGAAATACTCAGGGAGTTGTACTCACACAGTCTGTAGGCATTAGGATGTTGCAGCTTGAGGAGATCCCTGCAGGAGCTGCAGCTGCATTGTCCTGCAGCCAGAGGTTCCTGTGCCAAGGGCTGGCAGTGATTCTCCCCCAGTCCCTTCTCAGCACCTTCCCAGCCCTGAGTGACTGAAGCTCTCTGTGCCTGTGTGCTGTGCCTGGGGTGGCTGCAGGCAGTGCCCCAGCCCTGCTGGGCTGGCAGAAAAGCTGCTCATCCAGAGAAATGTGGTTTTAAGCTCTTCTTGGTTACCAGGAGCTGCCTCTGAGTGATGAGCTCAGCCCAGCTCATCAGCACAGACACAGCACAAGGACTTTAATGACCCTCTCGAGGCTTTGGTGTTGTTTACATCAGACTCAGTCCCTCAGAGTGTGATCAAAAACTTCTTAACAACTCAAAGTGACATTCAAAATGCGAATTTCTGGAAGTTTTAATGGGTCCCACTGGGGCACACGACACAGAAAGTGTCCCCAGGCCCCAGGCAGAGCAGAGAACTGCAGGCAGTGATGACAGGTGGCGACAAAGAGAAGCCAAGGCTTGGTGCCCTGGGCCACAGCAGCCTCTGTGCCACCAAGGACACTGAGGAGACCCCTTGTCCTGAGGCCCTGGGGCCTCCTGGCACAGCCCCAGCAAGGCTGGGCACTGTCAGCCCCTTGTGCTGCCCTCAGCATCCCCCTCCCATGCCAGTGGCCTCCAGGATGTGCTGGAAGGAGTCCCTGGGGAAGGAGCCTTGGTCAGCAATGGCCCTGGGGGGCTCCTTCATGCTGCCAGGGACTGCAGGTTTTTCCAAGGATTTTGGGTTTGGCTTTTGCCTTGGAGTCTCTGAGAGGTTTTTGCAATCCTGGCCTCCAATTCTCTGCTTTAATGAGTCCCTTGAGAGGCTTTGTCAATAACAACACTCAGTGGGGCTCATTAATGCTTCAGGGTACTTCAGGTATTTTAAGGTACTTGGTGTTTCCTTTTCAAACTGACTCTAGGAAAAGTTTCTTCAATCATGGTACCTAATTATCTCCTTTAACGAGTCCCTTGGAAATCTTTGTCAGTAAAAACACTCAGTGGGGCTCATTAATACTTCAGGATACTCAATGTTTAGTACAGAACGTTTTTTGACACTAAGTCTGAAAGTTTTGTGCAATCATGGCCCCAATTATCTGCTTTAATGAGTCCCTTGGGATTCTTAGCCAGTAACAACACTCAGTGGGGTTTATTAATACTTCAAGGTACTCAGGGTTAGTTTAAGTACTTCTTTGGGCCACTGAGTGTCTGAGAAGTTTTTGTGCAATCCTGGCCTCCAATTCTCTGCTTTAATGAGTCTCTTGAGAGCTTTGCACTTACAGACAGTGGGTCTCAGTAATGCTTTGAGATACTCAAGATTTTTCAGATACTTTGAATTTTCCTTGGGATTTTCCATCCCATGCTGAGTCTCTGAGAGTTTTTTGTGCAATCCTGGCCTCCAGTTCTCTCCTCTACTGACCTCATGAGGAGCCTGTGTTGGGGATTGACCATAGTGGGATCCCTTAATACCTCAAGACACTTTGAGTTTTTCTTCTGACTTCGACTCCTGGCAAGGTTTGTGCAATCTCCTCTCAGGCCCTGAGGTTCCAGGGCTCAGCACCAAATGCACCACGGGGCTCATTGGGATCAAGCAAGTCCTGACAAACCATGGCTGTGCCTTGATTTCCCTCTGGTCTGGTGCAGTTCATTGAAAATTTTTTTTTCTTTATTTTCTAGAGGTTTAGAGAAATATTTCAAAGAGCTTTTAATAAACCCACATTCCTATTTTCAAGAATGTATTTTTCTCTCTAGAAAAGAGGTGATTGCAGCATTCAGTGACTGATATTGATGCAGGGTCGTTCCTCAGGAGGTCTGGCCTGGTCAGAGAAGCTGTGCCTTGAGGTCTGAGCCAGTGTGGACAACCTTGCTCCGCATTACCCAACCCTATCCTGTCTCTCATCACTCATCTGGGACCTACTTTTCTTAGAGATCTGGCTGAACTCAGCAAAAAAGAGGGCTTTTCTTTCTTTTTTAAGCAATCTAAAACTCCTAAATTTCAGACAAACTCCCCAAGCGTGTTCCAAGCCTGAGGTGCCACCAAGGAGGTTCCCCTTCCCCAAGGCAGAACCATGCAAGGAATGTTTGAGACACACAGGAAGTTCTTCAATAAACACAAATCCAGAGTTGGCTGAAGGCAGAATTAGACCAACTGCTGAGGGACAGACAAGCTTTGAACTCCTTGCAGCTCAAAGCTCCAGCTGGGTTGTTGGGAGGTGTGTGAGTGAGGCAAGAGTGAGGGCAAGGGAACTGCAGAGAGCCCTGCAAGTGCTTCTGTGCAGCCAGGCTGTGGGGAAGGGCACTGCAGGCCTGGCCTGGGCCAGGAGTGAGGCTGGATCATCATGCCAAGCTGCCCTGGGCCATTGCAAGGGGCTGTGGCCATGGACACTGCACTGAGCCCACTGCTGGCTTTGGGTGCCACGGCAACCCTGATCAGTTCAAGTTTCCTTGGAAAGCAGCCGAGGAGCCATTTCTGCAGCCACGTTCCATGGCCACTTGCAGGCAGAGCTGTTGCTGTCCTGGGCTGCCATGGCAGCCCTGGGGACAAAGCAGTGCTGGGGCTGTTCCAGGTACAACTGCACTGACGCTCGTTGGTGCCTTTAGGTGCAAAATCTGGGTATAGCACTGGAACCAGCCACTCCCAGACTCTTCTTTTTAAGGGAATTTTAAAAGTCTAGGCGTCCTGGAGGGGTGTGAGGATCCATGGTTACTGTTGGGTGTCATTTCAAAACCTCATGACTCAGGAAGAGCTTCTCCAATGAAGAAATCAAGCTTTTGCCTGAAGCTCCCACTCTGCCCATGACAGGAACCCCTGGGAGTGTCTGGGACATCCCGGCTCTTTGGCAGCCTGGGGACTCCTGGGATGTCACCGTGGAGCCCCCGTGAGTGCCTGTGACAGATGGGTGCCTTTGCAGCCCAAGGTGCCCTGGGATGTCCCCATGGAATGGCTGTGACTGCCTCTGAGCACAGGGCTCTTTAGCATCCCCAGAAAGCCCTGGGAGGTCTCCAGGATCCTCGAGTCCAACTCCTGGCCCTGCACAGGACACCCCAACAATTCCAGCCTTGGCCTGGCAGCACTCTCCAAACGCTGCTGGAGCTCCCAGAGCCCTGGAGCTGGGACCCTTCCCTGGGAGCCTGGTCAGTGCCCCAGCAGCCTCTGGGGGAAAAACCTTTTCCTCAGATCCAACCCAAACCTGCCCCAACTCAGCTCCAGCCCTTCCCTCCAGTCCTGTCCCTGGGCACCAGAGGGAAGAGGTTCCCACAGCCCCAGCCAGGGACCCGCTCCCAAGGCTGTTCCAGGGCAGCCAGGGCTGGCACCAGCTGGGATGCTCGGTTTCCAAGGGCCGGGCTTTAAAAATGGGATTCCCCAATTTTGTGCTCCCACTAAAACCTTGTCACTGCTCGCTGCCCTCCAGCCTCCCATTGAAAGTACAAAAGGCAAAGATCCCAGGCTGGGATAAGAACAATTTAATGGGAACAGAAACAACATAAGGAACAAACAGGAACAGAAACAATAACGATAACAAACGGGATAAAACAAACAATATAAAGGGAAAACTACAATAACATCAACTGGCTCGTCCCATCTTGCCTGGAAAGGACACCCTTCTCCTTGGGGGAGAGATAGAGTCCCTTTCCTAGCCCTGGTAATCACCTGAGATGGGATCAAATACAATGATGGGGCCATGGCCAGACGCTCACGTTTTTAAATCCCATCTCACGTCATTGCCAGGGGCAGGACAAGGGACAGGTGTCCTCCCAGAATGAATCACAGGGAACTGTGGGTCAGCAGGGCTCTTCCCAGTGTGCATCTTCTGATGGGGGATGTGGTTTGAGACACACATGAAGCTGTTCCCACAGTAGGGGCACTTGCAGGATATCCCTTACTTGTGCCTCCGTTGGTGCCGGGTACAGTGAGAGCTGTGGGTGAAGCTCTTCCCACACTGGGGACACTCGTAGGGCCTCTCCCCAGTGTGGATGAGCTGGTGGGTGATGAGTGTGGAGTTGTGTTTGAAGCCCTTCCCGCAGTCAGGGCAGCGGAAGGGCCTCTCATCCGTGTGAATCCGCTCATGCTGGAGGAGATGGGAGCTGGTCAGAAAGCTCTTCCCACACTGGGGACATCCGTAGGGCCTCTCCCCAGTGTGGATCATCTGATGGATGATCAGTTTGGACTTCTGGTTGAAGCCCTTCCCACATTCCCCACATTTGTATGGCCTTTCCTCAGCGTGGATATTCTGGTGGCGGATCAAGCTGGATCTCTGGCTGAAGCTCTTCCCACATTCCCCACACTCATAGGGCCTCTCCCCAGTGTGGGTCCTCCGGTGGACAGTCAGGTTTGAGCTTTGGCTGAAGCCCTGCCCACATTCCCCACACACGTAGGGCCGTTCCCCAGTGTGGATCCTCTGGTGGCCAATCAGGCTGGAGTTTCTGCTGAAGCTCTTCCCACCCTCCAAGCACTCATAGGACTGCTCCCTGTCATGAAGCTGCTCATGGGCCACCAGGTCTGAGCTCTGGCTCGACCTCTGGCCACGTTCCTGGCACAGGGTGGGTCCTACCTCATCAGAGAAGCCTGGGATGTGTTTGGAGCCCCTACTTCTCCTGTGGGATCTCTGGGACTTTTCCTCCCTGTTGGATTCCGGTGCCAGGGAGCCACTCAAAACAGCCTCTTCCATGAGGTTCTGCTCTGGGGATTTTTCCTCCCTGGTCTCCATCCTCAGCTCCTTGTCTGGGGGAGAAAGAACAAGGAGAGGATGGAATTTCCTCTGTGCAAGAGGGAAGGGGAAGGAGATCTCCCGAGGGAATACCTGGCGGGACGGCATCAGCAGCAGGGTTGTCTTGCAGCTGAGGGCCATGCTGGGCTGGGAGATGGAGCAGGAGAGAGGGGGAAAGGGGCAGTGATTTTCTCCTCACCTGCATGGCTGTCCTGGGGCATCTTCCTCTTCCTCACAGCTTCCAGCTCCATCTGGCCAAGGTTTGGGAATGGGAAATCCTGGTTTGGGGAAAAACAACAGATGAGCACATTGAGTTTGAAGGTCTGCCTGACCAAGTCCATCTCTAAAAGTCACCTGGAATCTGGGGTCCATATAAACCTCCCAAACACCAATATTCTGCCCTGAAAATGCCACCAAGGAATTCCCCATCCCTGGTCTCTTCCCTTTGGTTTTCAGGGGTTCCCCCCTTTCCCAGCTGCTGGGGGTCACGCTTCTATTGAGGGTCCCCCATCTACTCAGTCCCAGCCCTCCCCAGGCTACTGGGAGTCCCAGCAATGAGAAAAGTTCCCCCCTTATCCATCTCACTATTAAGGGATGCAAGGGGATTTTGGGGTCTCTGGGGTCTCTTCTCCCCTTTTTCTCGGCTGTGGAGTGCAGGGGGTAAAGGGAGTCCCCTCTGCTCCTCCAGGCTGCCACTACCGTCAGCCACAACCAGGACCCTCAATGTACCCCCAAGGGGCATTTTCCACTGATCTTTGAAGTTCTTCATTCTTCAAAAATCCCTCCTAAGAAACCAAGCCCAGGGACCCCCCAAGATATCTGGGCCGAGCTTGGTTTGGAAAGACAGGTGTCTGCTAAGGAAGGCAGGAGCCTCCCTTGAAATGGAAAATATAAACCCCCTCCCTCTGAATTATAATTTTGAAATGAATGGGCTCTCAAGCAAAGATATGGGAATAGGAATAACAGTGCTTTAGTAGGAAAAGCAAAATAAAAATGCAGTAGTAAAAAAAATAAGCTGACAGAGTCAGAATACCTGATACCCAGTTAGGCAGGGTGTTGGTAGCAGTGCAATCAAATCGTGGCTGCAGTCCTCCTGGAGTCACAGATGTGGTTTTGCTGAAGCAATGATCCTGTAGAAGGGTGTAGTTTTCCTCTGAAGGTCCAGTACTTGTGTAGATGGGTCTGGTGTTCCTCTGGGAATCCAGTGGAAACAGGCTGCCTCTGGTGTGTTAAATCTCAGGTTATATCCAGGTAGGAATGCTTGGCTCCTCCTCCTGGGTGGAGCATCTCACAATGGGATGATGGAATTTTATCAGTCATGCAATGAGACTCAATGGCCCATTAACAGAAGATATCTCCCTGGAGGGAGTGTGGGTGGTGGAAGAGATAAAGAACACTGCCCCACCTGGTTTGAACAGCTGGCCCATTAACAGAAGATATCCCCCCAGAATTATGAGAAATGGGTAATGGAACAGTTCTTACTTGGGATCTCCTGTTGGTTTTGTTTTCAAACTGGCACACTGGGGAGAGTGGGACCATGCTGGGAATTGCTGTGAGCAGGTTGGAATTCCATGGGCAGATCTTATCCCCATCCCACTGCCATGGAAACTCCAATCCTCTTCCCCCCCAAACCCCTCCTGGGGGTTGCCCTGTTCTTTGCTGTCCTCACCCCCCACAAGTCTCCTGAGGGCCCTTCAATGACCCACGCAGTTCCCCCAAATTCCTTTTGGGTCTCCCCTCATCCCCCCCACAGGGATTTCTGGGAGTCCCCTGTGTCCCTTTCCCATGACTTTGGGGTCCCTCCTGACCTTTCCATCTGCTGCAGGCAGGGGGGCACCAGCACTCGGCCCCTCCCCTGTTTCTGTCCCCCTGTGATGGTGGGGGTGGGGCCGAGTGTTGGTGCCCCCCTGCCTGAAGCAGATCCAGTAGTGAGGGGAGTTCAGGGGGTCCCTGAGCATTTGTGGTCCCCTGGGATTTGGGGTGACCCCTCAGGCCTCCAGGATCTCCCTGAAAACGCTGACACTGCCCGTGCTCAGTGAGAAGGGTCAGACCTGGAACGGGGTCCCCAGCTCTGTCACCAGCATGGTATCCCCAAAACCTCCCAGGAATCCTCAGATCTTTCTGGGACACCCCAACCTCCCCAGGATTACAAAAACATCCCTGGGTCCCTCAAAAAACTCCCCAAGAATGCAAAAAGCCATACAGACTCCCTCCCCAAACCCTCTCAGGACATAAAAATTCCCACAGGACCTCCCAACACCCCTGTCAGATCCCCTTGAGAAGGTTTATACCTGGCATGGGGTCCTCATCTCTGTCACGAGCAGGTACCCAAAAAAAGCCCTGGGATCCCCCTGGGATCACCTAATCCCCACCTTTAGAATCCATGAAAAACCCTTGGGAACCTCCAAAATTGCACCATGACCCCAAAAACCGCCGGGATCTGCAAAACCCTCTCCAGGAACCCCTCATGCATGTTTACACCCAGCACAGCGTCCACATCACCATTATCAGCATTACAAGGTACCCCTGAATGCTTCTGGGACCTACAAACCCCTCTAGGCACCCCTAAACCCTCCCAGGACCGCCAAAACCAACCTTGGACCCACAAATACCCCCAGGGCTCTGTGACAGGGAATAAACGGGAGTGGTGTTGCTCTTTTAAGGGCAGTTATAGCAGGACCCAACAAGAGCGGGGGCTCTTAAAGCAGCTGTCTTGGTTTTGAAAGAAAGTTGTCTGCCAGGGAGAGCTGGAGCTTCCCTTGGAATGGAGAATGTCACCCCCCTCCCCTCCAAATTATTATAATTTTGCAATTAGGGGCTTTCAGGCAGAGATATGGGAATAGAAATAACAGTTCTTAAACAGGAATAAAAAAAAAAAAACAACAACACCACAAAACCAACAAACCCCACCCAAAATACAAATGCAGTAGTACAAAGACAAGCAAGCAACCAAAACAGAAGTCCTGGAAAAAATCCTGACACAGTAAGAGATTTGTATTCAATTTCATGTGTTGTAAAAGCAGATATTTCCTTATCTCTTGTAACTCCAGGGGGGAGGGGGGCAGATGCCTTCTGATAATGGCCCAGCTGTTAAAACCAGGTGTGTCAGTGTTTCTTATCTCCTTCACCTCCTGTCCATCCTCCAGGGAGATATCTTCTGCTAATGGGCCATTAAGGCTCATCAAGGACATGACACATTACATCATCCCATTGTGAGATGCTCCACCCAGTGTGTGGGTGCCAACCATTCCTACCTGGACAAAAACTGAGACTGAGGAACAGCAGGCATCTGTTTTTTTCCACCAGAGGAAGACCAGACCCATCTCTCCACCACTGGACTTTTCCTACTCCATTATTTGTACCCCACAGAACCTCACCTAGGATTTTTTTGGACTGCTTCCAACACCCTGACCAACAGGGTGTCAGGTCATATCCCTGACTCTGTCAGGGTGTTTTTTCCAGGACTTCTGTTTTGTTTGCTTGCTTGTCTTTGTACTGCTGCATTTGTATTTGGGTGGTTTTGTTGTTGTATTGTTGTTGTTGTTTATTCCTATTAAAGAACTGTTACCCCTATTCCCATATCTTTGCCTGAAAGCCCTTAATTGTAAAATTATAATAATTTGGAGGGGAGGTGGGTGACATTCTCCATCCCAAGGGAAGCTCCAGCTCTCCCTGGCAGACAACTTTCTTTCAAAACCAAGACAGCTGCTTTAAGAGCCTCCGCTCTTGTAGGGTCCTGTTATAACTGCCCTTAAAATTCCAAAACCACTCCAGTTGATTCCAGTACGGAGCCCTGGGGGTGTTTGGGTGTTCCAGGTGGGGTTTGGGGGTCCTGGGAGGGTTTGGGGGTCCCAAAAGGATTTAAGGGTCACAAGAGGGGTTTGTAGGTCCCAGAAGGGTTCAGGGGTACCTGGGTGATGCTGATGATTGTTATGTGGACACCGTGCTGGGTGTAAATATGCGTGAGGGATCCTGGAGAGGGTTTTGCAGATTCAGGGGTTTTTGGTGTCACAGTGGATTTTTGGGGGTTCCTTAGGGGGTTTTCAGGGGTCCTCAAGCGGGGAGACAGGTGATCCCAGGGGGATCCCAGGGCTGCTTTTGGGTACCTTCTGCTGACAGACATGAGGACCCTGTGCCAGGTATGAACCTTCTCAATGGGGTCTGACAGGGGTGTTGGGAGGTCCTGTGGGAATTTTGATGTCCTGAGAGGGTTTGGGGGGGAAGTCTGTATGGCTTTTTGCATTCTTGAGGAGTTTTTGGAGGGTCCCAGGGATGTTTTTGGGATCTTGGGGATGCTGGAGTGTCCCAGGAGGGGTTGGGTGTTCCTGAAAGGTTTTGGGGGTATCTGGGCAATGCCGGTGACAGAGCTGGGGACGCCGTGATGGGTCTGACCCTTCTCACTGTGCACAGGCAGCATCAGCGTGTTCAGAGAGATCCTTGAGGCCCAAGGAGCCTCCCCAAATCCCAGGGGTCCCCAAAATGCTAAGGGACCCCCTGAACTCCCCTCACTGCTGGATCTGCTGCAGGCAGAGGGGCACCAACACTCGGCCCCACCCCCACCATCACAGGGGGGGGCAGAAATGAGGGAGGGGCACGGAGAGGTCAGAGGGACCCCCAAAGTCCTGGGGGAAGGGACATGAAGGACTCCCAAGAATCCCCATGGGGGAGTGAGGGGTTACCGAGGAGGACTTTGGAGGGCTGGGTGGGTAATGGGGGGACCCCCAGGAGTCTCGTGGGGGGAGGGGAGGGCAAAGAAAAGGACGAATCCCAGGATGGGTTTTTGGGGGGAACCAGATTGGAGCTTCCATGGCAGTGGAATGGGGATGAGATCTGCCCATGAAATTCCATGGGAATAAGATGGCAGAGAGATCCAGCTACAGAATTCCCATGGGAATGGGACATCAGTGGGATCCATTTATAGAGGCCCCACGGGAATTCCCATATTCCCAGATTTTGCCCTCCCAAATCCCACATTTCCAAATCCCACATTCCCATGGGAATTCTACCCTCCCCACCTTTACAGTCCAGTGCCTCCCACCCATGTCTGACATATTTTCAGAGACATTCCAGGCAGGTGTGCCCCAGAGGATTTCTTCATTCCTCAGCCTCGATCTCATCCTGTTCCCAGCACCTCTTGGTGACCTGGGCAGCGCCGTCGGCCACCAGGAATGCCCCAGATCCCAGCTGGAAGGAGAGGAATTCTCGCTCGTTGAAGTTAAACTGATCAAGTCCGCGGACGCTCCTGTGGGGCAGGAGGTCACAGCTGGAAACCTACTGCAGGTGTGGAGACCTGGGGAGGGATTGGACCCACGGAGACCCACGGAATTGTGTCCCAAGCCCACAGAGCCCCATTCCAGCCCTATGGAGCCCCAGAGTCTGATGGAGACCCACAGAGCCTCATCCCAGCCCCTTGGATCCGCATGGATGCACATCCCAGCGCCCCAGATCCCGGCCCAGCCCCACGGATCCCCACTGCAGTCCCACGGGTGCCATGGCAGCCCCACAGATCCCCCAGCCCCGGCTCCCCGCCCTGAGCCCCACTCTGGCTGTGCCGCTCCTGCAGCATCTGCAGCTCCCTGCTGGCCCCGTGCCGGTGCCGCTCCTTGTGCCGGCTCTGGCCATCCCAATATCCCGGCTCGGCTCTGGCCGCCATCCCCGGCGGCTGCGGCTCCGCCCGGCCCCGCTGGCTGTGGCAGCGCTGGAAGGGGATCCCATCCAGGGACCCCATGGACAGGAACTGGGGGAACCCCGGGCCGGGCTCCGACAGCGCCACGGGCAGGGACCGCAGGGAGAGGAGAACTGGGGGGACACGGAGATTTGGGGTCTGGGGGGTCACGGGTGAAGGAAAGGGGGAACAGGGAGAGCTGGGAGAGCAGGGAAGGGGGTTTGGGGGTTCCAGGATTAAGAAAAGGGGATGGTAGGGGTGGGTAGATGTGGGATAGGTGGGCTTAAAAGGGTCCATTTAGTCAGGAAAGGGAGCTCCGAGGTTCCCCGATGTCCCCATTCCCATCAAAAGGTGGGAAAACCCAGGATGGCTGGGAATAGGGGTCCCAAGTGTCTTCAGTGATATGGGAAGGATGGGCTGGGTACTGGGAAAGGCAGGAGTAGGAGTCCAGGGCTCCCAGGGCCAAAGAAAATGGTGGGCCTGGGAGAGGTGGGGTGGCCAGGAAAAGGGTTTGGGGGTCCCAGTGACAGAAGTGGCTGCTCCCAGTATCAGCCCAGTTGCCCCCCCCCCATGTGGTTCCAGTTTCCTCAGCACTCCCAGTATGAGCCCAGTCACTGCCAGTCCTTCCCCATTATGATGCAGTTTGCCCCCAGCATCGTCCAGGTTCCTCCCACTTTCATCCACTTGCTCCCAGTTTCCTCATGTCTAGTCCCAGTCACTCCCAGTATGATGCCAGTCTCTCCCAGCATGTTCCCAGTCATGCCCAGTTGCCCACAGTGCAGACCAGTCACTCCAACCTGCACACAGCAGTTCCCAGCATGGTCCCACTTCTCCCCAGTGTGCCAGTTTGAAAACAAAACCAACAGCAGATCCCAAGTAAGAACTGTTCCATGACCCATTTCTCATAACTCTGGGGGGATATCTTCTGTTAATGGGCCAGCTGTTCAAACCAGGTGGGGCAGTGTTCTTTATCTCTTCCACCACCCACACTCTCTCCAGGGAGATATCTTATCTTAATGGGCCATTGAGTCTCACTGCATCACTGATCAAATTCCATCATCCCATTGTGAGATGCTCCACCCAGGGGGAGGAGCCAAGCATTCCTGCCTGGATATAATCTGAGATTTAACACACCAGAAGCAGCCTGTTTCCACTGGATTCCCAGAGGAAGGCCTGACCTGTCTACACCAGCACTGGACCTTCAGAGGAAAACTACACCCTTCTACAGGATCATTGCTTCAACAAAATCACATCTGTGACTCCAGGAGGACTGCAGCCACGATTTGATTGCACTGCTACCAACAACCTGCCTAACCGGGTGTCAGGTTGTATTCTGACTCTCTCAGAATTTTTTTTTACTACTGCATTTTTTGTTTAGTTTTCCTACTAAAGAACAGTTATTCCAATTCCCATATCTTTGCTTGAGAGCCCGTTAATTTCAAAATTGTAATTCAGAGGGGGGGGGTTATATTTTCCATTTCAAGGGAGGCTCCTACCTTCCTTTGCAGACACCTGTCTTTTAACCCAGGACAGGGAGCTCAGCCCAGATATTGTTGGGGATCCCTGTGTTGGGTTTTTTGGAGGGTATTTTTGGAGAATGAACTCCAAAGCTGAGTGGAAAATGCCCCTTGGGGGGACATTAGGAGGTCCCAGTGGCACCTACCAGCAGAGGCAGCCTGAAGGAGAAGAGTCTTGAGTGGCCCAGGAGTCCAAAGAGGAGATCCCAGAGAGGGGGGAGTGGCTCCACAATTTGTGGGACCCTCAAGAGCCTGGAGGAGGCAGGGGGGACTCCTTGGTCCTCCTGCACACTGAAAAAGAGAATGAGGTGGGAAGGGACCTCAGACACCCAAAAATCCCCCAGCATCTCTAAGTGGGGAGGAGGAAAAAGGTTGGAGCTTTTCAAATTACTGGCACTCTCTTCAGAAAGGGAGGACAGGGACTGCGTAGATGGGGCACCAACAAAAAAAGCGTGACCCCCAGCAGCTGAGACATGGGGGACCCCTGAACACCACAGGGGAGAGACCAGGGATAGGGAATTCCTTGGAGGCATTTTCAGCAAGGGATCCCATCTGCCTCTGGGCACTGACACCAGCCCTGAGCAAGGCACTGCCACAGTGGGCTCAGTGCAGTGTCCATGGCCACAGCCCCTTGCAATGGCCCAGGGCAGCTTGGCATGATGATCCAGCCTCACTCCTGGCCCAGGCCAGGCCTGCAGTGCCCTTCCCCACAGCCTGGCTGCACAGAAGCACTTCCAGGGCTCTCTGCATTTCCCTTGCCCTCACTCTTGCCTCACTCACACACCTCCCAACAACCCAGCTGGAGCTTTGAGCTGCAAGGAGCTCAAAGCTTGTCTGTCCTTCAGCAGTTGGTCTAATTCTGCTTTCAGCCAATTCTGGATTTGTGTTTATTGCAGAACTTCCTGTGTGTCTCAAACATTCCTTGCATGGTTCTGCCTTGGTGAAGGGGAACCTCCTTGGCGGCATCTTGGGCTGGCACACACTTGAGGAGATTGTCTGAAACTTTGGAGTCTTAGATTGCTAAAACATGAACAAAACTCTTTTTGCTGAGTGCAGCAAGGTCTCCTAGCAAATCAGATCCCAGGTGGCTGAGGGGAGAAAGGATGGGGTTGGGGAATGTGGATCAAGGTTGTCCACACTGGGTCAGACCTCAAGGCACAGCTTCTCTGAGCATGCCAGACCTCCTGAGGAGAGACCCTGGGTCAATATCAGTCACAGAATGCTGCAATTGCTCTTGTGTATTAAGAAAAGCAATAAAATACATCTTTAAAATAGAAATATATATTTCCTAGAAAGTCTTTGAAATATTTCTCCATAACTCTTGGACAGAGGACTTCGTAGTGAGCTGCACCAGACCAGACAGAAATTAAGGCACAGCCATGGTTTCTCAGCACTTGCTTGATCTTAATGAGCCCCGTGGTGCATTTGGTGCTGAGCCCTGGAACATCAGGGCCTGAGAGGAGATTGCACAAACCTTTCCAGCAGTCAAAGTCAGAAGAACACCCAAAAGTGTCACAAAGCAATAATGGGTCCCACTGCTGTCCATGCCCAACACAGGCTCCTCATGGAGTCTTTGGAGTAGAGAATTGGAGGCCAACATTGCACAAAAACTTTATAGGTATTCAGTGACAAAAAAGAAATACTTAAATTACCCCTGAGTACTCAGAAGTATGAATGATCCCTACTGAGTATTTTTACTGACCAAGAATCCCTTGGGACCTGATAAAGTACATAGTTGGGGCAATGATTGCACAAATTTTTCCTAGAGTCAGTTTGAAAAGGAAACACCAAATATCCTAAAAGAACTGAAGTACCTTGAAGCATTAATGAGCCTCACTGAGTGTTGTTATTGACAAAGCCTCTCAAGGGACTCATTAAAGCAGAGAATTGGAGGCCAGGATTGCAAAAACCTCTCAGAGAATCCAAGGCAAAAGCCAAACCCAAAATCCTTGGAAAAACCTGCAGTCCCTGGCAGCATGAAGGAGCCCCCCAGGGCCATTGCTGACCAAGGCTCCTTCCCCAGGGACTCCTTCCAGCACATCCTGGAGGCCACTGGCATGGGAGGGGGATGCTGAGGGCAGCACAAGGGGCTGACAGTGCCCAGCCTTGCTGGGGCTGTGCCAGGAGGCCCCAGGGCCTCAGGACAAGGGGTCTCCTCAGTGTCCTTGGTGGCACACAGGCTGCTGTGGCCCAGGGCACCCAGACTTGGCTTCTCTTTGTCCCCACCTGTCATCACTGCCTGCAGTTCTCTGCTCTGCCTGGGGCCTGGGGACACTTTCTGTGTCAAGTCCCTCAGTGGGACCCATTAAAACTTCCAGAAACTTTGGAGTTGGCTTCTGCCTTGGAGTTCTGGAGAGGTTTCTTCAGCTCCCTCTCAGGGACTGATGTTCAGGGCCTCAGCACAAAGCCCTGAGAGGGTCATTAAAGTCCTTGTGCTGTGTCTGTGCTGCTGAGCTGGACTGAGCTCATCATCCAGAGGGAGATCCTAGCAAGCAGGAAAAGCTTAAAAACACATTTCTCTGGATGAGCAGCTTTTCTGCCAGCCCAGTAGGGCTGGGGCACTGCCTGCAGCCACCCCGGGCACAGCACACAGGCACACAGGGCTTCAGCTCAGCCTGGGCTGGCAGCACAGAGCAGAGCTCACTCAGGGCTCACTGCAGGAGAAATCCTCCCAGGCTTGCAAACAGTCACTCTCTGGCTGGGGGAAGAGAAGCTGCAGCTCCTGCAGGGATCTCCTGAAGCTGCCACATTCCACAGCTTGGAGCACCTTCCAGGAGCACTCTGGGAGCTGCTGCAGGGCAGGGATGTGGCCCTAGGGCAGGGCTGGGTTTCCCTGCTGCCCCAGCCCAGGCCCAGCACAAGGCAGCTCCCTGGGGCCAGGCTCTGCTGCAGGGCTGAGCAGCCGGGGCTGCAGCCAGGGGTGCCCAGGGCTGTGGTGCAGAGCAGGGTCCTGCAGCCCAGGGCACTGTGCTGGCCCAGGGACTCTGCTGCCTGCCAGGGACAGCTCTCAGCCGGCCCGGGGAGCTGCTGCCAGCGCTGGGGAGAAGCTGTGGGGGGAAGGAGCCACCCTGAGCAGGGCAGCTGCTGCTGCTGCTGCTGCTGCTGAGAGGGGCTGTGTGGGGCAGGGCTGCTCCCAGCTCCACACCAGCCTGGGCACAGCTGTGGAGGACACTTGCCAAAAGAAGGTAAGCCTAGCATTGCTGTAAAGATCAGGAGCTTTCCTGAGAGTGTTTTAAATTTCCTCCTTGGAGAAGGATGGGAAAGTTTGGGTGATGACAAAAATATTTTTGCTTTTTAAAATGTTATTCATATTTTTGTAGCTCTGTTCTACTATTATATAGTTATAAAACTGTAATTCTAAATAATTCTTTTAAACTAATATTACATACTAATATAACTATAAACCTTAATTACCTGTAGTATCTTTCCTACCCTTTCTCTTAGATATTAGAACAATAAGCTTCTAAATACATTCCTGAAATACTATATAGACCTATTATCACAACGAGGGCCTACAAGAAGACCATTTTGCTTTTTAACTAGGGTGTGAGCAGTCATAAAAGAGGCGGGACAAAGAAACTCTTGGACCAACTTCAATGTGTTTCCCCAGGGGTGTGTAACTGGGGAAACTGAATCTCTTTTTGCGTGTTCCTGTTAAATATCCTTATTATTGAGCCTTAAAAAAATCTTTGAAGACAGGGCCCAGGTATTCCCCATCCCCAGTGGGACACCTGGAAGCTTCCAATAAAGATCTGGTTTATGCATCACTGTTCTAAAGATGTTACAAGGGGTTTTTTTCTCTTTTGATTATAGGCAACAGGAGGATGACAGAAGCAGAACAGGAATTTAAATCACAGAATCACAGAACATTCTGAGTTGAAAGGAACACAAAGAATCATCAAAGTAATGTTTCAACATTTACAGAGACTCTCTGGCAGCTGTCGCTGCCCTGCCCTCCCAGGCACAGCACCACCACATCTGCTCTTGTTGCTGCACTGCCCTGATCCTGTCCCTGTCATCTGGTGCTCTCAGGGAGGCTCTGGCCTTTGCAGCAGCTGAGTCAGGCACTGCCCTTGGCATTCCTGCCAGGCAGCTGTGGCCATGGCAATGGGGTGTCCAAGCTTCCCTGGGACCTGTGGGGCTGTGGGCAAAGCAGTCCATGGGAAAGGGGAATGAGCTGAGCCCCCTCCCTGAGATCCCATCATGGGCACACCCAGGGATCTTCTTGCTGTGTCCTTCCCAGCTCTGAGCTGCCCTCCTGGCTGCAAATCTGTGCCAGAGCCCCTGGGAGTTCCCTGAATGTGCCCCAGGGAAGTGCAGAGATGGCAGAGCTGAGGAAATGCTGCTGGGTTTGCCAAGGGAGCCGGGAGTGTCCTTGGCAGAAGGGGGTGCTGAGACCTTGCCCAGAGCCCTTGGGAGAGGGTGAGACATGGAGGGATCCCTCTGCTCTGGGCAGGGTCTGGTTTATCCCAGGGTGACAGGGGAGTGTGATTGTGCTCTGATTGCAGCCAAAGCTGCAAACCCAGGGCAGTTGGGAACAAGCCCATCCAGCCCCTCACCTTCCCTGAGCCACAGGGAATCCTTTGCCTCTCTCATCTCTCAGTGGCAAACTGTGAGTGCAGCAGAAATGCTGGGGACTTCTGACCTCAGAGAAGCAGGAATGATGTGGAGGCTGGAAAAACTTCCTATTACAAACTCCTGGTATCTATTTCCTTTAGAGTTGGATTTTCAGATGGTAACAAGCCTGTCTGCATTCGGAGTGAATCCACTGACTAATCCTGAATATCCAGCCTTGTCCCCCTGCCACATGGCCAAAACCAAAGGCAGTAGGGCAGGGGTGGCTCCTCGAGAACCTCCATGCACAGGTCTGGCCGCTTCTGGCACACTCAGAACAACTGGAGCCCAGGCAGTGACCTGGGGGAAGGTTTTCCCAGAGCAGGAACAAGGGTGGGTGAGTCATAGAAGGACACTACAGGGAATGGCCCAGGTTTGGCTCAGAGCAGCCTCTGCTGACTTGTCCCTGTCCTTTATCCATGAACAGGTGCCCATGGCCAGCCACAGCAAATGTCCAACAGCAGCTCCATCAGCCACTTCCTCCTGCTGGCATTGGCAGACACGCGGCAGCTGCAGCTCCTGCACTTCTGCCTCTTCCTGGGCATCTCCCTGGCTGCCCTCCTGGGCAACGGCCTCATCATCAGCGCCGTAGCCTGCGGCCACCTCCTGCACAGCCCCATGTTCTTCTTCCTGCTCAACCTGGCCCTCACCGACCTGGGCTGCATCTGCACCACTGTCCCCAAAGCCATGCACAATTCCCTCTGGGGCACCAGGAACATCTCCTATGCAGGATGTGCTGCACAGCTCTTTTTCTTTACGTTCTTCATGTCAGCTGAGTTTTCTCTCCTGACCATCATGTGCTACGACCGCTACGTGTCCATCTGCAAACCCCTGCACTACGGGACCCTCCTGGGCAGCAGAGCTTGTGCCCACATGGCAGCAGCTGCCTGGGCCAGTGCCTTTCTCAATGCTCTGCTGCACACGGTCAATACATTTTCCCTGCCCCTGTGCCATGGCAATGCCCTGGGCCAGTTCTTCTGTGAAATCCCACAGATACTCAAGCTCACCTGCTGCAAATCCTACCTCAGGGAACTTGGGTTTCTTGTATTTTCCATTACTTTAGTGATTGGTTGTTTTGTGTTCATTGTTTTCTCCTATGTGCAGATCTTCAGGGCCGTGCTGAGGATCCCCTCTGAGCAGGGAAAACATAAAGCCTTTTCCACCTGCCTCCCCACCTGGCCGTGCTCTCTCTGTTTGTCAGCTCTGGCATATTTGCATACCTTAATCCTCCCACAATCTACTTCCCATCCATTTATTTGGCCCTGTCAGTTCTGTACTCAGTAGTGCCTCCAGCCCTGAACCCCCTCATCTACAGCCTGAGGAACCAGGAGCTCAAAGCTGCAGTGTGCAGACTGATGACTGGATGTGTTCAGAAACATTAAACTGCTGGCCAATTTCTGCGAATCATCTGTAATAAATGTAATCTTTGTCACTTCTTGTTTTTTCGTTTTGGAGGTTCTTTTTCTTTGTTTTATTTTTTTAATCCTGTTCACAAAGAATTGTCATTGCTTGTGGCATTTCTCATTTTGTTTCTCTCCACCTCCCTGTGGCCACAGACTGTGTCAATGAGGGGCTGTGCTCCTGGTGGCTTTAAAGGAACTCAGGGATCTCCCAGCCAATTTTTCTGCAGAGACGCCCCTTTGGTTCCCTTCTCTGCAGCTGCAGCAGCAATGTCTGTGCAGAGCTGGGGGCAGATCAGTGCTGGCACAGCAGCTGTGCCCAGCAACAGCGGCAGCAGCCCTTGGTGTTGCCAGTGCTGCTGCCGTGGCCCTGCCCCGCTGCCCTGCTGGCCCTGGTGTTGCTGTAGGGCCTGAGTGCTCTCGGGGCCGGGCACAGTGCTGGGGGTGGCAGTGCCGGGGCTGCAGCAGGGACAGGCCATGGGCACTGCTGGGGCAGCGCTGATGCCTCAGGCCAGGGCCTGGGGGCTGCAGGCTCCTTGCCCAGGCTCTCTCCAGAACACTTTGCCCAGGCCAATGCTGGGCACAGAAAAGCCCTGGGAGCTGCCCCAGGCTGGCTGTGGGCAGGCTGGGGGCAAACAGCATGGCTGGGGCTCTGCAAGGGGCCTGGGGGCAGCTGGGATACTACTGGGATCACAGTGGGAGAGCCCGGGCCCATGCTGTGGGAGACTTGGATCTTACTGGATCATACTGGCAGCAACTGGGACTGCACTGAGGGTGACTGGGAGTGGCTGTGAGCAACTGGAATCAGGCTGGAACCAACTGACAAGAACTGGGAGTGACTGGGAACATGCTTGGAGTGACTGGGATACACTGGGAGAGACTGAAACCACAGTGGGGGTAAATGGGAGCAGCTGTGCTCCTGCTGGGGTCCTACTGGGATCCTACTGGAACCAGACTGGGAATGACTGGAAAGGGGCTGGCTGTGACTGGAACCATGCTGGAGGTGACTGGAAGTTACTGGGCTCAAACTGGGAGTGACAGGCAGACTTCTTATGAAAGTATTAGAAAAATGAGCTGAAGAATCTGATAGTTGGATCTGATAATTTTGTTCTTTTCCTTAAGTGGAAATAAGTTTATCCTATTCTTGATATTTTTAAAAACTGTGCTTACAGTTGAAGTTAAGTCTGCAAGAAAGGTAATAACAGAAGGATAAAGGCTGACATTTTTCCTTCTATGAAATTTAGTGTCAAATCCCTCTCTTCTGAGGCAGATGACTTTGGACAGCTTAGGAACCATAAGAAATATTAATTTATTGATTGATTTGTTTTATTATTATTTTATCTTTATTATTTATTTTGATTTAATTAATTTATTTAATTGATTATTAGTTATGCTTGCTAATAATCAGGGGAGGAAAAGCCTCATACTTTAACCAAGACTTGCTTGCACATGTGTTATAGGTTATTTATAGTTAATTATCTTTTCCTTATGGCTGCTGTCACTCACTCTAAGCTTTGTATGTATCCTTTGTGGTTTCTCTAGCAGAGGAAGCAAAACTTACTCGGACAGGTAGATTATCGCTTACCCATGACACAGAGGAAAAGATTTCAGCCGAGAATGAAGTGATCCCTGCCCAACGTTTCCCATAAACACACGCGTGGTTATGTCTCCCACAAGGATTTATGTAGGTTCTCCTCTATGCACTTCTTCATGTTCAAAGCACTCTCGGGATTTTATTGGTCTGTATATCCTCAGTATTTTATTTCTAGTCTCCCTGCTGAAGTTATATAAAGTGCAGTGTTTTCCCTTGCAGCTTCTTTAAAAATTCATATATTGATGTCTGTACACTTAATTATACATGAACGTAAGACCTCCTGACTTGAGACAGCTTGTGCTTAAACATTCACCCGAATAATGGTGCAATGAAATTAAAATCAGGCGCTTCAATTTAAGTGGCTTACCATATGCTCTAATGTTCTCACTTCAGTTGTGTTAGCTTCGGACTCATTAGTGGGAATCGTAGCAAAGCCAGAGTGGCAGACAGCTTCACTTCAGCACTTCTCGCGTACAGCAGCTGACAGTCAGTCGGCTGAGTGATCTACAGCACCTGGTGACCGCCTGAAAAAATCACTACACGAGACAGTGCCACAAGAAGGTTTAGAAATGTTTTAACTGCCCTCCTGTTAAAACTGGGGCGCGTCGTGTCTGAAGACTTAACTTGCGTTACACCACACCACAGTCAGTGTCTAGACCAAGTTTGTAAGCTTTGAATGCTTGATCGTCCGTAAACAATGAAACTGGTAATCCGGTTTTCTGCTATGGGGAGTTAAACTCGCAAATGTAAAACATCTGATGAGCAGCTGGTTCCATCCCTCAGCTCGCGGTAAGCTGTAAATAAAGCAACTTCAATTACAGCTAGTGTGAATCTGTGCTCAAGAATGGTTGCTAGATGGAGAAAAAAGCAAGGATCAGAAGTGAACAACTCAATATCAATCCTCCCCCTCTCTGCTGATCTGAAGGAAAACCTTCTTATCAAACATACCAGAGCTTTAATTCATGCTGAACGAAAAAGTGTTCTTCACTTGTAATGTAACTCCTCCAGAGTATGAATGTTGAGGCATTATTTGCCTTTAGCACTTGCTCGAATCTCTCAGTTCTGTCCTGCTCAGTGGCTGAACTGGCTCGTGTGGCTCGCTCTGGCTGCTCTTGCAGAACTTGAAAAGGATCAGTTGAACTCGTGAGTTGCTGTGAAAGACCTGTCACTGGCATTGTTTTTGAGAGCCCATTGCTAACATTAAAGCATACAAATACCCAAAAAAATGTGATAATGCTTCTCGTATGTCACATTAGTTCAATACACACAGCACGCCAGTTGAGCTTTGAACGCGAGAGATGATGTTTTGTAAATGTAGTTTTGTACTCAAGCCGTGAGGATTTGAGCAAATATAATGAAACTCACTGGAGTTTGGTTGGGGTTCTTGTCCTACCCTTCTCTCCCTGGTTCGTCGGCCATTGTGCAGTGCTAACATTTTTATCTAGTATCCATGCTCGCAGTTGGTTCAGTTTTACTTTGGATCTTTTCATGCCCATTCCTCACAGTGCTGTCTCATCGTGGTATACTGGGAAAGGAGCACATGAGCTTCACATGAGACTTAAAATATATTAAAGCCCCAAGATTTTCTTGTAATTTTCTTGTCATCTTAGCAAGTTATTATGATCAAAGATTCTATCCAGCAATTCTATTTTATTGCCACCGTGGAAAAGTTAGATACTCTCTGCTTAGTAGGCATATTTTGGTTCTATTTTTAACTATAATTGATCATTTGACAGGATAAGTCTGTCTTTCTGAAAGAGTAAACGAGAGCAAAACCATGGTGTAGGAGGTGCGGAGGCCAGCATCACTTTCTTTCACTTCTAACTGCTTGAGAAACCATTCTTGTTTCTGCCTTTATATACGTGGCAGGTATTTTAGTTTTCGCACTTTTTTCACTCACCATCTTGAAATATTCTCATTAAAACTGTATATATTAAAAAGTCATTACCTCTATACTGTTATTTTTTACAAAGTCTGCTCGTTATTTCTTTTTCACAATTGTTGCTTGGCTGTAACAAAAATGAGTTTTAGAACTAAATTAATGAAATTATGTTCCTATATCTTTGAATGCACAGTGGTCTTGAGAACCTCTCTAATTCCTGCTCGCTACTGGTACATGGATTCTCCTTTAGGAAATATTATTCTAGTTAATATATACTGCTTTTGTCCTCGTCTTTTTTAACAGATTTAATGATGATGCTAGCATTTCAGCCCTATCTGGAATTTTGCTTACCATAGATTTACTCTTTGTCCTGCTCGCGGTTTGTTAAGATACCACTCCTCAGCAGTAATTGTAATCATCACTCCAGTAGCGCTCCTGCAATAGAAAGATGCTTGTTGAAAAAGGTCATATTCCGAATGCCCTTCTCTTCTAACATTTTTTGACAAACTTGCTTTATATGTTTGACAAAGAAGTAACTCCATACGCACAATATTTGCGTTCAGCATGTACTTTAATTTTGGCTTAGGGGACTGATTTTTAAGGCAAGCAAACAGCCTGAATTTACTGTAACATAGACACTCGCCTGTACATAGTACTATTTGTAGGCACTGGTTTTTAACTCGCACTCTTGGAGAGGTTGAATTGCCCACAGCTTAGCAGTGAATTGGAGACATACACTGCATCGCTTGCTCCGATTTTGCACTGGAGATGATTTACGCCTGAACTTGCGCCTGAAGGCATACTTTTGCCGATGGGTGAGGGGGTGCTAGTCACAAGATTTGCTTCTGATGTCCCTGGAATGGCAGCTTCAGCAGAAACAGGGAAAGCAGGGCTGGCCCTTGGGAGTGTGTGGGTGGGAAGATCCTGAATCTTTTTGTGGGGTGGTGCAAGTGGCTGTGTCTTATTTGCTGGCTTGGAAGTGTTTGGAGATAAAAACAAGGGCTATGTTTCTTTTTCAGACCTTCTCCCACCATCTCCAGAGTAATGCTCATTCTGCAGCGTGATGATGACACTGGTGTACGCAAGATCAAAAGGGCAGCCAGGCTAAACGTTCTTTTCTGTAGGAGAGATAATGTCTCCTATCATCCTTGCTCTTGTCTGCAATCACATAAAAACTTTTAAGGCACGTGGTTCAATAGTGCCCATTGCAAATTTATCTGCTAGCAAGTCAACTTTGAGTTATTTTATTCTCTCCTGCTCTCATACAGTAAGTACTGTTACCACAAGATCTTAGTCCACGTGTTGACATAACAACCGCATTTCTTCTTAGTCACTAAGGACCACCTGTGCTGTTCTTAAAAACGTCAGTGTCTTGCCCAGTCTTTAGTGTTTCTCATGGATATTGAAATTCAAGAGACTTTTATCACCACACTCTTTATAAAGATGTGATAAAATTGATCACTACTTTTTCTCTTAAGTTAATCCTCTTCTGGAGTTTTCCAGCAGCAGTAGGGTGGCAGTGTACTTTAGCAAAGGCTGAATTAATACAGTCTATTTTCCAACTTTTGGTGGTTCTTCAAAAAGCCTTTGAGTTTTTGTGGGCTGGTAATAAAGCTTCCATGGTGGCATAATTGTGAAGGAAGTAATTTTTGTTTCAGAAAACAATTGTGTAACATACTTAGGGCAGTATAAAAGGACAGATGTTTAATGTCAATAAATTAAATTGCTATTTTATGCTGACAGAGCTGGGCTCGCAGTTGGTTCATGTAGAGGTTGAGCATCTTTTTGGATGAAGTTGTAGCTGAAGACTTTGTGCTTGAAAGCTCAAAGTTTTATAAAATACTTATGTTAAACCCTCTTTCAAATAAGTTTCACAACACTTGCTTTGGAGTGATGTTTTTTTTTATTCTGTGTTTCAGCTGAAGATGAATATTTAAGTTCTTGCAAAGAAATCCTATAAAGACGAGAATTTTGGATGAAAATGCAAGTGGTTTACGTGTTTTTTTGGCAGTCTCTACATGGAAAGAAAACCTTGTAGGCCTTGTAAGATTTCAAAGACGACATACAATTACTCAGATTACTGAAAATTTGATCAGTCATGAAAGCATAGTTTGCAAATATATTGGTAAAATGAAGAAATATGTAATTTAGCTTATTTACAGATTCCCTTTCATCTATTTTTTCAGTGTGTGGAGAAAAAAATCCTAAAACAAGGGATTACGAATGGAAGCATTTCTAGAACAAGACTTCAGTGGCACCACTCTTTAACTATAACCCAGTAGTTTTACCTGTCCCCCCCTGGTATTATTGTGCATTCATAGAGTCAGTGTTTTTACTGTGGCCTTTGAATATCTGTCTGTCTGTGAGCACTGATTGCTGGCTGTGTTCTGATGGAGATAGAACTTTTAAACATCTCATTAAAGAGATAATTGACATTTTTCACTAGAACCTTGAAAAAATCTTACATCGCCCTTGAAAGGGAAAGAGAAACTGCTTATTAAAAACAAACCAGAACTTTTTCTGTCTCCTTGCAATGACTTTTCACCACAGCTATGGCTTAGAGGCCAAAAATTGTTTGTGCAGTTCCAGTGTTCAAAGATAGATCTGCAGCCCAAGTTTCAGGTAGAGGTGTTTGTCTTTGAACGTGCCTGTTTTTGACTTGGGTGGTAAAAACTCTTCACAACTTTCCAAGCCTTGTGTTTTCTATTTTAACCAAACATATTTCCTGTTTTGTTTATTTTTAGCTATCATGGGGCTGGAATTCTTGTTTCACAGGGATTTGTCACAGTCCGTGAAGGCAATAGAGGAGGCTGTACTGTAACAAGTAATAGTTCTTTTACAAAAGCCAGTGGCTACTTTAAGATAATATCTGTTTGCATAGCTCAAATAAGATATTACTGCTTATAAGCATCTGCATTATTATTTTCCTGCAGCGTGGGTTCTATTGCAGTGTCCACCGTGTATGCACTTTTGAAGGTGGCTGCTCTTAATGTTTAGAGAAAACACAATAAAGTTTTTTGTTTTTCTTCATGGTAAAGCTCGAAGTTGGATTTTATTGGGGTGTTTTGTTGTTGTTATTTGATTAAAGGAGTAATTTTAATCATACAAATAGCTGTGGCAAGTTAAAGGAGTCTGAATAGATCTTGCTCTAAAGTTCTTTGTGGCTGGCAAAATTAACAGTGTCTGTTCACTACTAATTTTATTTAAAAGAAAAGCATGAAAAGCTTACATTAAATGGCTGTTGCGATTGGTATGCTTCAATTTTAAAATGACAGTTGTAAATGGCAGAGTGTAACTAGGATGTCTATGGGCCCATTAAAGTGCAAGAACTTGATTGATTTTGTGGCTCAAGACATTTTAATTATAGTAAATTATACATTGTTTTCCATTTAAAGCTATAGATTCTTAATTTCAAATTGCAACCGAGAAAAGAATACTTAGGTTTGGTCTGCTACCTGTGAAGCTTTTTCCAGCTTCTGATAGAGACTTTTATATCTTATGTCTTAATTAACACAGAGGAGGCCCAGCTGTAAAAAGATGGCTTAGGCTTTTCTGCCTAGTATTATCAAACAGCAAGGCAAGACAGTATGGCAGTTTGATGATGTTCTGTAACAAAGGGCTTTAAATTGGCAAAAATGAATAAATGTAAAAATTCCAAATTTGCTTGATTTTTTTAGGTATGTCTTTTATAGTAATTATAGAACAGAAAGGAAAGAAATTATGAGTCACAATTTTATTAATGGATTGACCATTCCATTTTTTATTACATTTTTCTGATATATGAACAAATAGGTTTGCATTCACAAATGTAATTTTAATATTTTGTTTCATTCCCATCTAACTCTTCATTTTTTTGATTACTGGTGATTAGAGATTAATGTTCTAGAAGATATTCTTTTGAAACAGCTAGGAAAAAGAGAACTGATAACTTTGTAAAGGTTTGACTGTCAGTCTTTTCAGCCTTAGTGACAAGATTAAAGAGGAAAGGCAGAAAGTCAAATTACAAAAAAAAAAAGAGCCCAAGAGATCTTCCTGTTGCAAATAATTCTCCCCAACGATTTTGCGCAGGTTCACCTTTCTATGCGCAATGAAGATGGTGTACTCGAGGTGTGATAGTTCTGCGCTGCTGCAGGTTGTTCAGCAGAGCTGAGTCCTCACAGAAAGCCAACTTTACTAGGTAAGAGAAATTCCTTAACTCATTTTTAGTTCAGCTGGGTGCTAACTCAAGTGAAAGGTGAAATAAAATCTCTGTGCTAGAAGAATTGGACATCGAATAATAAAAAATTTAGAAAAGCGAAATAGGGAACAACAAGGCAAATATCAATAAACTCCAGAAAAAGAGCATTCTTTTGACTCACATTATTTCTAAGCAGAATGTCATTCAGAGGTTGTGTGGGATCCTTCTAATCTATGGTATAGATATAATGTTGCTTGTGGCGAGGCAGGTGTGTTCTCATATTAAAATATTGCATTTATAGTTAAGGGTAATGCATGTAGCTGTTTACTGCTTCTCATTAGGCTATTTTGAAAAATGCTTTCTGAAAGTTCTTTATTCCTGCTTTTTTGCAGAAGAAGTGGGGATTTGGGGATCACTTAAATTTTGTTCATGGTTGTTTATTCTTGGTAATGGCCAAGAAAAATCAGTTTAGATAAGTTGCACATAACAGGACTTTCTGCTGCTCATACTGTAAAATCACCTGACTTTGCCTCTACCGTACTGGCTGGTTCAAAATGGCTTTACATCCCTTCATCCCTGTTTCTGGTTCTGGAAACACAAGTCCCTATTTTGCTGCTTTATGGCAAAAAGTCTGTTATGGAAGCTGTCACATGGTTTGTGTGGAGAAACAGAAGGGAACTGAAGGGTGGTTGACTGTGAGCAGAACAGAGTGGAAATTAACAACCCTGAGACAGTAAGCCTTCTTTAAGGAAGGAATTTGGGATTGGGGGCAATATGAATTACTTCAGGATGAACATTGTGCCATCGCCTTTGCTGTGGTGCCTCTCTCAGATGTGGAGCTATGTCCTTATTTACTGGGTTTACATTGACCTGTCTAATAAGATTGGGGTTGTGTTACCAGAATTTAAAGTGTTTTTCCTTTATACAATATTCTGCTTTATTACTTTTACCCAATTGTGACATTAATCTAGTACAAAACAGCAATCCTGCAACATCAATTCTATGCCTTAAAAAAAGAGTTAAGTAAAGAAAATACAAGTCTGATTAAGTAAGAACAAACAAGATCAACTTAAGCTTCAGTTCAATGAATTTTGGAAGTGAGAAGAATTTTTTCTATTCATTTAATGCTTGGCACTCATGTAAGAGAACATATTTTCTGTTGGTGAAGATTTGGCATTTTTTCCTCAAAAATTTAATTTTTAATATCCCATATTGTCAAATTAGTAAAGACTATTTTGTCCATTGATTTTTGGTTTTCTTTCCACTGAATACTGAGAATAACTGTAAACACAGTACTTTGAGATTTCCTGCTTCTAATGAATGCAGAGATAATACATAATCTAAACCATGTGTAGTATTTCTGTTGTTTGGACTGAAAGTAAGTTGGTTCATACCAAAAACTTCTATGTATGGAATAAGGAATGTCATATTTTTGTTACAGGGATCACTTTATTTTATTCGTTTAATATTGAAACAAATGGCAAGGAAGTGACATATGTAAATGGTGGAAAATACACTTATCTAAAGATGTTTCACATGTAAATAGGATGTATTCTCTTAGGCGGGCGGACGATTATAGGTATTGTAAGTTGGAGTGGTCGCGCGAGAGTCGGCTGACAATTAGCAAGACGGACCCTCCTGCTCCAGCTTCAGCGGCGAAGCTCTACTCATTCCTGTCCGCCCAGGAGCCGCAGGCAGTGGTGCCAGGCCGAGAAGTTGAGAAGTCGTGGCTCAGCAGGGCCTGGCAAAGGCCAGCTTGGCCTTGGGGTACTGCCTGGCCACCAATGCCTGCTGGTGGTCTCAGGCGTGGACTGGGAGGGCACCAGTACAAACCAGTAAGCACTGGGAGCTGCCCCAACCCCTGTGGCTGAGGTGCAGCTCCAGTATAAACCAGTAAAGGTTCATGCACCAAACCAATTCCAAGTATGAGATTGGGGGGACCACATCTCCCCTATTAAAGTCAAAGGGGATTTAAGGAAATCAGGTCTACCCATTCAAACAAATGAGAATTTAGGGACATCAGGTCTACCCATTCAAGCCAATGGGATTTTGGGACATCACGTCTACTCATGAAGGGGGTCTAAGGGCTCCCAGTATGGTCTTGGGGCTCCACTTGTAACAGATTTCTACTGAGAGGGCACCAGTATAAACCAGTAAGCACTGGGAGCCACCCTGATCCCCGTGGGGCAGCTCCCAGTATAAACCAGTAAGGCCAGCACAACCTGAAGTCACTCCAGTGGTCCCAAGCCTATCCCAGTATAAACCAGTACATCCCAAAATAACCAGTACATCCCAGTAAACACAGTATTAACCAATGACCCAGCATGCCATTCCTGTAAAAATGAGTATAAACCAGTGCAAACCAGTGTATCCCAGTATAACCAAGTAACTACTAGCACTGCATCCCAGTAAAAACCAGTATAACCCAGTACAAACCAGTATAACCTAGTAACTCCCAGCACCCAATCCCAATACAACTAGTATATCCAGTATAACCAGTATAACACAATGCCCCCAACACCCATCATAGTATAAACAGTATAACCCACAGTCGGCCACCAACTCCTCCCAACCAGAATGGGGGTGCTCACTCATATGCTGCTCCCTCTCCCAGTAGAAACCAGTAAAACCCAGTAACCTCCAGCACCCCATCCCAGTACAAACCAGTAAAACCCAGTGTAACCCAGTGTAACCCAGTAACCCTCCTCGGTAAATCACATGAAGGATGCTGCTGAAGGGCTTTCAGATCATGCCCGCAAAAGATCCTAGGCAGAGTTCTTATCTCAATCAAACATCCCTTCTGAGCCTTTCTAGATTTTATAGATAGACTTCATGCAGTGGTGGAAAACCAGAGAGAGGAGCAGGAGTTGCAACAGAAGATGATCCTGGAAGTGGCACAAAGCCACTTGGTGCCTGGAAGTGGCACAAAGCAATGCCAGTGATGTCTGCCAGAGGATCATCTCCGGGCTTCTGGTTGCTCCACCTCCAACCCTGGACCTCCTCACTGAGACCTGCCCCAAGTGAGCCATAAGGGACCCAGGTGAACAGCGGGAAGGGTCTGGGCTCAGAGGCCGGATTGCAGCACCAGCCACCATTCCAGCTGGACCACCAGTGGCTGGGAGTGTCAAATATTTCCAGTGTGGGTGGGAGGGACATGTGATGTGCTTTTGTCCCTTTATGAATAAACATCACACACACTGCTGGGAGCAGTGGGGGAGAGGGAGAAAAGGAACATTCCAGTTCCAAACAAACTAGGGGAGGAGCATGAGCTTCTCTGTTAGAAAAATGGGACAGGTCACTGAGTTTTTGGGGTTGTGGGGCAACCCAATTCTGGGAAGGTGTGGGACCCTAAGGAACCCTCAGGGTTGGTAACAACCAAGAGGATATGGAAGCCATTTAGGCTTGAGTTAACACAGGTGTGCTTTCAACACACCAGACTGGCAAGTGGTCACCACTGACCTGGACACGTGACCAACCTACAGCAGACTGATAGTAAGTGCCTTGTTATCAGGGATTCTAAGCACACTCCCTCAGAGATCAAGATTAGTCCAGCACTTTTGCCATCAGATCCGGAGCAACGAGCTCTCTTGGCACGTTGTATCCATCCTCCCCTCTTCCTACCAAAGGGCGGAGTCATTGCCCAGGCCATACCACTGTCCAAACTGCCCTAGGATGGTCTGGACCTTTTGGTCTATTGGACAGAAATGGTGGGAGAGAACAAACCCATAATTTGGTGTGGGCTCAAGAGAGAGGGGGATTTCATCCAACTCCAGAGAATGATGGACACAGGATCAGATGTGACAGTCATACCACCACACAAGTGGCCATCACATTGGGAGTTGCAACCCATGGCTGGGAAGGTTACAGGTATACGGGGAAAACAATTGGCAAAACAATCCAAGAGCATTGTGCAAATTGAGGGACCAGATGGGCAGTTGGCTTCTTTGTTTGTTCTAGATTCCAAATTTACCTTTCCTCAGCACAGGTTCCAGTTTCCTCAGCACTTCCAGTATGTGCCCGGTCACTGCCAGTCATTCCCCATTATGATGTAATTTGCCCCTAGCATAGTCCCAGTTGCTCCAACCTTTGTCCAGTGTGTTCCAAGTTGCCCCTAGCATAGCCTCAGTAACTCCCAGTATGATCCCAGAATGAGTCCAGTATGATGCCAGTCTCTCCCAGCAGGGCCCCAGTCACTCACACTTGTGCCCAGTTGCCCCCAGCAGGGTCCCAGTTTCTCCCAGCACATTCCCAGTGGCTCCCACTGTGGCCCAAGTCACCATCTGCATGGTCTCAGGCACTCCCAGTATATCCCAGTTGCCCTGAACATTCTCGTAAGTCATTACCAGGCACTCCCAGTTACCCCAGCATGGTTCAGATGCTCCCAGCTTTATCCCAGTCACTGCCAGTACATCCCAGTTGTCACCAGCATGCATCCTGTCATTCCCAGTTCCTCCCAGGGCATCCCCAGTAGGCTCCCAACATTGGCCTGGTAGCTGCCAGTAACCCCCCCTCAGGGTCCATTAACACCCACTATAATCCCAGAACGATGCCAGTCACTCCCAGTATGATGCCAGTGGCCTCCAGTGTGATCCCAGTTTCTCCCTGTCAATTCCAGCATGACCCCAGTAGCCTCCAGTATGATGCTCATTGCTCCCAGTCTACCCCAGTATATCCCAGTCACTCCCAGCATGCTCCAAGTCATTCCCAGTTCCTCTCAGCTGCTTTCAGTGTGATTCCAGTTGTTCACAGCCACTCCCAGTCAATCCCAGCAGGAGTCCAGTCACACTCAGTGTTATCCCAGCTGCTGCCAGAATAGTTTCAGTTGTTCCCAGTTCCTCCCAGTGTGGTTCAATTGTCCCCAGTATAGTTTCTGGCACTTCCAGTGTATTCCTGTTGCACTAGTAAGGTTCTGGTTACCTCAGAATGATCCCAGTCTTTCCCAGTTATTTCCAGTTGCCTCCAGCATGATCCCAGTTTCTGTAAGTTACCCAAAGTGTGGTCCCAGTATAATACCAAAATGATCCCAGTTTCCCCCTTGTGGTCTCAGTCCCCTCTGCATGGTCCCAGTCCCTTCCAGTTCATCCCAGTAGCCTCCAATGTGGTCCACATTTTCCTCCAACAGTAGCTCCAGTAATGCTGCCAGTCAGGATCTGTTCACACCATTGTAATCCAGGGGCTCCAGGATGAACCCAGTAGGACCCAGTCATCCCCAGTTTGGTTCCAGTCACTCCAGTATGACCCCAGTTACTTCCAGATACTCCCAGTATTATTCCAGTCATGCCCTGAGTGACCTGCCTGTCAG